>VZTH01015480.1:721630-1066634 GCA_013397815.1 Aleadryas rufinucha | reverse complement strand
GAAAAAAACTCTTAGTTTTATCTGCCTTATTTTTTTTTTTTTCTTTTTTGGCAGCTAGTGACAATTTCAAAAGTCATTAAAATAACTTAAGAACATGCTGTTGTTGAAAGGGTCATTCTTGCTCTCACCCTTTCATCAGCACTACAGCATGTGGGGGCATATAGCCAAGTACATCAAAATATTAATCTTACTGAAAGCAAATCCTTCTCCAAGGTGCGTGACTGTAACAGCCAGCACCAAGTGAGGAGGTGGATAACAAGCTATCATGAAGCAAGTAGTGAAACAGAACCATGTCTCCTATTAATGAGGTCTCAAATTACCTGAAATTACTCATAAAACTTCTCTAAGTGACATCTTCCTCAGAAGTTTCTAGAGTCTAAACTATTTTCTTTAGGCTTATGACTGTTGAAAGTCTTGCAGCCCCTCTGAAAATTAAGCAACTTTTACTTGGAAATGTTAATGATTAGTTTTTCCAGACGCCTTGGATTTGAAGGATTTTCAAGGCATGGATTAAACAACCAAAAAACCCTAACAAAACAAACCCAAAAACTAAAAATCTATTGGAAGAAGTAAAGGGTAAGCTAAATTTCAGGTAGTTACAAGTATTTTATTTGCATGGTATTACCGTTCATTTATTTTTCTGGATGAGCAAATGACAACTGTAGAATGGTGAGTATCCTCAGAACACCTATGTCATGAAGGTGAAAATGAAAAATTCAGAAACTACAGAAATATTTTAAACAATTGCTCCCTGGAAAAAATGGGTCCAACTAACTGTGTACAGTTGTACTGGTGAATGAGTGAAGAGGAGGGAGTGAAAAAGTAGGTCTTTTAGCATTCTAGAGGGAGATAATACACTGTGGATAGTGAAGAAAACCTTGTTTCCAATGGGTTTTCATTTAAATTCATCCTTCTCTCTAGCTTTGACTTGACTGCCTATAATACGTCCATGCAGCTTTCTTCCACATCGATAATAGTTGCAAACCGAATGTCTAACTTCAAAGAAACAGAGACAGAAGTTATGTATGTCAAAGTCCTACAAACTTTGTTAAAATTTCTTGCTGAATGGGGGAGTGAGAGCTCTGTTACTGATCCTGTTGAGGAGGAAAACCATGGTGTGAACTGAGCTGACTCAGGGCCTGCTGAAGCATCCATGTACCCTGGACACATCCCCTGTGCTGCCCAGCTGCTTGCCCAGCTGTTAGCCTTTGCAAAGGAAGAGGTATTGAGGACATCCACAGGTTTTCAAGAAAGTATAGCAAGGAAGGAAAACTGAACCCAGGGAGCATGAGAAGAAACTGGGTTTATACAGAGCTGTAATCGAGGCACAAGCTGCTCTGCTCATAGCTTTGTTGGTCCTGCTGCCCATACAGCCTAATTTGTAATGCACTTGCCACTTTTCCAGAGACTCCAGCCTGGACTGGGGCTGGATGATGAACACCAGGAAAGGAGCTAACCTCTGGCCACAGGAGAAGTAAAAGCAAAGAGTAAATTCTTGTCTAAATTCCTGAGCATCAACTGCTCTCAAGGCAGAAAGTGCGGTATTGACCCCAGCTGGAAAGTGCTACAGTAAATACTGGTTGTATCCCAAAATAATGCAGGATACCACTATAAATAATTGCATAGCACACCAAAACACATGTGATTATACTATGCATTATTACAAGGCATACTACATTGCAATATTGCAATATACTACTGCAGAATCACTGGGTGCAACAGGATAAGTAAAAGCACAGTTTATGGCCTGGAAAGGATTACAGACAAGTGTTACAGTGAATGCAGCTTTGCATTTTAGCACATTTTTTGTATTAGCCCAGTTTCACACTCATGTTTGCAATATTTGTGTGCCTGTCAAATTTGGGAAAAGAGTCTAAATTAATGACAAAATTCTGAATTGTCAAAGCAATGCAGTTAGATCAATGGGCTGGCACATTTCCTCTAAGCACTTCTAAAGGAGGTTCACAAGAGCTGTTCTATCCTAGAGAGCTGTTCTTTAGCTAATTCCTTTCAAAGTATAATGCCAAGCACTCAGCTAATTCATCAGATCTTGGTAAGGAGACTTTGCCATTTGCCATGATAGTGCCCCATTTTTACACTGCAGATGGAAAAGAGAGCCTTTTCCTTGCCTTCTGGAATGGTTCAGAGGACTTAGGCTGGAATTCATCAAACTGCATAAGCCTGTGCTTACTCTTAGATTCCTTCGTAATTATGAGGACTGTTACTCAACACCAGGAATCCATCTGAACTACACCACTCTACAACATGCAAAATCCAAAAAATAAGCATACAAAGTAAATAAATAGACAGTTAATCAATTGATATGGTAATTATCACAGATAGGACAAAACACTAAATTTTGAGCCTGCTAAAACCTCTTTCTTTCCTCAGTGCATGAGACATTTAACTGTAAATAAAATGTCACCAGTGAATAACTGTGAAGTTAAAAGAAATTTGTAGTAATTAAAAGCAGAGCTGAGCACTGAAATATTCCCTCCAGGGACACTTATTCAAATACTGCCTTGTTTAAATGTTAGAGAATTTAGGCTAAAACACAAATAGTGATAATTGTTCATAGTCCACAGATTGATTACTGATGAGTGATAGTTGGTTAAAATTAAACTAATTTATCAACTTTTTATATAAATGTTATAGAGCATGCTTTTAAAACCATAATTCATGATTCGAGAACTGTCCCAAATGTTTATAAGCCAAAAAATCATGAAACTAACATTTAGAATTTTTCCCTGAAGTTTTTAATTCTTACTATATTGTTACACAGTGGATCCAAAACTGAAATTAGTCATTAGTTTAGAAATACCTGTGACAAAGGAATCGATTTATAAGAAAATGAAGTGATACTGCATTCTTTCCTCTGTCTCCTGCTACAGAGAGGTGTCCCACATCAGAAGTCTGCTCTGCTAGATACTGTATGAATATAAGACAAAAATGCAGTTCCGGCCCAAAAGTAGCTAAACATCTCAAGCAAAGAGCCTAGCACTAAATGGTCAAAAATTGATACGACCTTTTATTAACATAATTTTTAAATTCCCTGACATATGACATTCTGAAAAAGCAAAAATTCAGGCTTCACTGCTTTGGAAGTGCTGTCTTTGAGCCTGAAGTGACCTTGCCCTGAAACAGAACATTGTTCTNAAAAGTAAAAAAAAGCATCATGGCATCATTCTAGGTAAGAGGATTAAATATGAGAAATGGACATTCATTTGAAAAATGGCAGCATTGAGACAATGACAAGATCAAGGGAGACGCAGCAGCAAAGTATCACCATGTAGGCTGTTCAATGGGAAGCTGAAATTCAGGGAACATCAAAACAGGAGGATACTAAAGTAACATGTCTGAAACAATACCTGGGACACACAATTTTGACACGAGTTCCTTGGACAATGAGGAACAAAATGAGCCAAAGATTAAATTCATGAGGAGTAGGAGCCTATATTGGGAATGATCAGTGTGTAGACAAGCAAAGACTTGAGCATATGAGCAGCAGTATGAAAAAATGAAAGATTAAAGATATGAGAAAATTCCTGTCTGAAAATATTGTTTTAGATAAACACATACATATTCATACACAGATATATATATACAAAAATACATCTACCTGTGCACATGTGTACATACACAGACACACAGACACTTGTCAGTGTCAGCTCAAAAATATCTTGACAAAATGAAAAAACTTCTGTGAATGTCCCATTCTGTGGATGCCCCATCCCTGCAAGTGTTCAAGGCCAGGTTGGACAGGGCCCTTAGCAATCTGATCTAATGGGAGGCATCCCTGCCCATGGTGGCATTGGGGGCTTAGGTCCTTTCAAATTCAAGCCCCATGAATGAAGACTGTTCAGCCCATGTGACTGCCTGATTTTCTCCAGATTGCAGCAATTTTTATATTTGTTTCAAGCTGTGTTTGTTTCTCCCCAGCTCTTTAGCCTTCAGACCTTATTCCTGACTGATCTCAACTGCAGTAAGCTAAAGCCAAGCATGCTGATGAGAAGTACAGCCTGAGCATGTGGGATGCTGAGATATGACCCTCAGAGAGAGATGTCAAGCCTCCCAAATGTCATTAAAGGTCATAGTGTCAAAAATTTTAAAAATTAGTTTCTTAGATGCACATTCTCTGAGGGGAAGTCTTAAACAGTAGTAGACAGATGGGGACAAGGAAACAGTTATCATTTTTGAGGAAGGAAGTCCATGTGGTTTAAAGAACAAAAGAAAGTGCGGCAGCACGGGGAGGCAAATGTGTATGAGGGAAATCACAGTTGGCTGAATGTATTCTAGCAAAAAATGAATGAAGATTGTAGAGCTTTGTAAGAATGATAGTAGAAAGGTAGCTGAATTAGCTGAATATACTGGTCAGAAACTTCATGAGATAAGCAAATAGTAGGCTTTAGCTCTTCCATTTTCTATTGGCCCCAAGATGGCTCTTTTAACATAGCTACACATACAAGGAGCTATGCTTTCTTTTCTGAATTGCAGAGCAATTTTCTTATCAGGTATGAATATATTAGTGTGAGAGATCCATGTTCCAGCTGTGATTTCAATGTTTATGAATGGTTATAGATTGAGCACATAGTGTACGGAACATGTACTTGAACTCTGACATTCCATATTATTGATTTGAACAAGATTCCTTCAATGTCAATTAACAGTCCACCTGTAACAGGAGCATGCAGTTCCTATCATAGTATTTCACAAAATTGCCCCTTATATATATGTTCACTTACAGAAACAGTTGTGAACTTCCAACACAGAGTTCTCCCTAATCATTACTGAAGAATACAAAGGTTAATCTGGTTCCCCTTTTCTCTTTCTCACAAGCAATTTCTGGCTTTCTGCAGAAATTTTCTTACAAATGGACCAAACCTGGAGAAAAAAAAATGCAACTACCAGCATACAAAAAAACAGCAATAGAAAGTTCTTATTCAAATTTATAGTGGTCCCTGCTTCCAGTCCCATAGAGAATCCTACCACCTTGATATCTACAGATGTCTGTGACAACAGTTCTGTAAAGATAGGTAGGGTTTGCCTTTGGACTCTTTTCTTTGCAGCACAGATTGGAATGAATTAATTAGGAAAAAGAAATCAACTAAAAAACCACAAGTTGCCTCTATTTGAAAGTTTACACTGGAATGGAAATTGAATCTTTGTGACCTAATACTGTGTTTAAGTGACAGGAGATTCAGTTACCAGTTCTGAAATGATCAAAAACTGTTGAAGTGAATTGTAGCATTAAAAGTGGATCCGTGCCCAGGCATTAGACTATATTTCATTTAAAGGTCTTGGGCGGTTTTTTGGGGGTTGCTTTTTTCTGCAGGCTGAATAATGGAAAAATAGAAGATAATTAATTGAATATTAAGAGTAAGAATGGCAGGAGAGTATCTAATTTTACTTCACTCAGTCTTAGCTTTGTTTTAAATAGAGAAAAGTAATTAAATAATGAATTCCTCATATAATATAAATAATAATTGTTTCCAATGCTTATCTCATGTTCTCCATGAAAATAAAAGAATGCAAAATTACTATCATTATCTCTTGATGTTTTTGGCTCTTGATCAAAGATAAACCTAATCTGCTCTGCCTGTGCCATATACTGAGATTTTCTATTGGGAGTTGCACTGCAGCATTCATCATTTGTAAAGTTTCAGGTTGCTCTTTTTGTTCTAGTAAGGCATAATGCTTTGTCGAACTTCTGAGATATTTCTACCTAACATAACTAAAAATAAAACACTTGCTCAGCTTCCCTGTTTGAAATAAACACTGAACCCTTTGGAATAAAATAGGTGATCCGAATCTGAAACACAGATAGAAATTCAGAAATTTTTTTTCATTTACTTGAGGCAGCATTGTTTACTAGCTAGAATATGAGCACAATACTTGTACTTGACAGAAGAAAAAGTCCCCTGGGTTCCATCTCAAGATTTGGCAATGACTGTGGGTGAGACAAACACAATGCTTTCTGTTCTTGCTTGAAACTAAGGGTGCAGTCACAAAAACTGTGGGAGCAGATATAGTTTTGAAGTGCTTCAAGGAGAGAGCACAATAGAAGTAATGAAAGAACGTTTGTGGTGGTTCTGCAGTGTCATGTTGCTTTTGATTCACACTGTGGTTTTCTTTCAAGTTCCAACAAAGCTCTCATGCTGCCTAAGTTCTGCTAGCACCTTAATTCAAAAGTTTAGATAGAGGATCTATCTTGAAAAGTTCAGAAAAAAGTCAAGAAATCATGGCTGTAGCTGTCATAATGTTCAAAGTAATTTTCACTGTCCAAAATTCTCCAAGAGTAATGCTAACCCAGTGACTGAAAGAGTTGATTTTCAGGTACAATCCACTAAGCAGCACAAAACCTGTATGATCTCCATGATCTCTGCTGCAAGCTTTGTTGGTGACTTACAGGAGTAAATAAAGTCACAGCTAGAAGTAACAGGCTGCGACTCTGGTTTTCAGCTTGTTTATAAATTTGAGATGTGCTGCACTCCTACTTTGCAAAGATGACTTACAAGACAATAGTGCTACCTGTAATACTTTAAAGGGATCCTGGTCCAGACAAATATTAAAACTGAATAATTTTTCATTTAAACTTAGGATATCAAGAAATTTAAACAGCAAAAAAATAGACACGTCTCTTTTTCATTTTTCACATGAATCTGTACTCCTTAATGCAGGCCTATACTTAAGGGTATGTTCTTTTCTTCCTAACATGTATAAGTAAGTTTGTCATGTGGAGAAAAATATGCCAAAGAGAAAGGCATGGCTTCAGTTTGCTGTTTCTTATACTGTGGTAAAAAGTTCTGGTTGGAGGCATTCCTGGAAAACACTGTTGTTTAACAATTCTGTTCAGTGCTTTGAAATGGCAGCCCTGGACTTTTTCCCTTAAGTCCTCATGTGAGTAATCCTTACTCCTGCAAGTAGTACAGCTGGACAGAGAAACAGATCACTATTTACCATACATTTCCATTACATAGAGCTGATAAACTATATTGTTGTTAACTATTCATGCCTCTTCCTCCTTAAAAGCTTTGACATAACATGTTCAGTCTTTGAAAGTTCCATTCCAAATGGTACCACAAAATGCAGGATAACTTTCATTTGCAAGCAACATGCATTGAACTGCAGTGATCTCTTCCAGGCAGGCGTCCCATCACAGTTATCCCACCTCGTGGGACCTAAGCACGCTGAAGGGTCAGGTTATCCCTAAGTGTTGAAAAAACAACTTCCCATTATCCCTAGCCTAGGGCAAAAACCAGATAAATATCACAAATTATCCAATGCCTGTACGAAAGAAGCTTATTTTTTGCACATAAAACCTTTTTTCATTATGTCTTGAATTAACTTTAATCCTGACAGTTTCCACACTGTACAAATGCAGTATAAAATGATATGTGAATTAGATATGAACCTATCAAACAAACACTGCTACTAAACATCCATCTTTAAGAGTCTCAAAACAGAGGTCTTCTACATCACAGAATGATGTTCATAGAATCAAGAGTGCTTTGGACTGGAAGGGACCTTCTTGCAGCCTCTCTGCCATGGGCAGGGATGTCTTCCACGAGACAATGTTGCTCAAAGCCCTGTCCAACCCAGCCTTGAACACTTCCAGCAATGCAGCATCCACAATTTCTGTGGGCAACATCTTCTAGTGTCTCACCAACCTCACACAAAAGAATTTTTTCCTAATATCTAAGCTAAACCTACTCTCAGTTTAAAGCCATTTCCCTTTGTCCTATCACTACACGCCCTGGTAAAAAGTCCCTCTCCAGCTTTCCTATAGGCTCCCTTTAGGTACTGGAAGGCTGCTGTAAGGTCTACCAAGAGCCTTCTCTTCTCCAGGCTGAACAGCCTCAGTTCTCTCAGCCTATCTGCACAGTTGATCATTTTTGTGATCCTCTCTGAACCCACTCCAGCTGCTCCTGGCTGGTACCAATGTAAAACAGCAGCAGGTAATAGTCAGTGGGCTGCGTGAGGGTTGGCAGTCTGTCAGTGACTATCGTGACACAAGCCCCTGGTAAGCAGCACCTCTCTCTCGAGCACACAGGTGCCTCCCTCTGTACCTGGCAGAAGAGTCAGCCACTGCTATCCAGTGGCTGACTCTTTCCCCTTTTCTCAGCTGCACAGGTTGTTACACAGGGAGCAGATGGAGCTGCCTTACTCAGTTCCAGCAACAATCCTGATCTGACAGGTGTTTACTCTCCAGGGCAGTGAAGTGGTTCTGTGAGGACACTTCAGCCTTCAGGAGAAGTCTCTTCCTCCTGCAGGTCCTTGCCTGTTCAAACTTCCATTCTTCTGCATTACTGCCCCCCTCCCTCTGTGTGTGCTGGCAGGGGAGCTTTTGCCTGTTTTTCCATGGGCTGTGGATCCCCTGCAAACTGTGCTTGGAACCAGCTCCCTAACTCCTTCTCAGTGTCCCTGACATTGTGCACCCTTCACTTTTTGCATCTCAGCCACCAGCCTCAAAATCATAGGGTACAGACACTGCAACCTCCACTAAAAATTTTGATAAAAACTGGATGGTACTTCATGAGAGATTACAGCCAGAGTAGAAAAATCCAGGGTGGTATGAGTTCTGATTCCCTAAACATAGCCCACAGTATTTACAGTAAGATTTAATTTGGTGATTCTGGGTAATTTTTTTTAAGTTAACAAAAGTAATTTGAAAGTTTCTCATTGAATGTCCTATCTCTATTTCCTGAGTTCTTCAGTGGATTTCAGAGATGTAAACACATTTCATACCTGAAGATACCTTACTGACTGAAATATGTACTGAGTTGAGGTAGAGGTCTCCTGTTGTACTCTTAGGGCCAAAACTGCACATAAAGTGTGGTACTGTCAGTGAATTAACTTTAGATTTGACCTACAGAGGCAGGTTTCTATGGGGTAATGTTAAGTAATTCACTATAGGCTCACTGAATCTTGAGATCTCTTGCAAACAAAGCTGTCAAATTGCAAAGGTGCTTTGTGAAATCACCTATTGTACATCAGGCACCGAACTGAGACTCCAGTGTTCATCCTCCGCCAAGTTCTCAGACATGAACAGCTCATGTTTAACCTCACTAAAGACCCTTTTTTTTGACAGCAGAATGAGAGCTGCAACAGACTACAGATTGTCATTGAAAGTAAAAGGTTTATAAAACTTGTATTAGACATTAATGCTAGCCTGGAGGTCTTTAGCTCTTGGGTGACATGAAAAAAGTATGGCAAATACACAAAACCATTTTACATAATGACAGTCCCATGTCTTGTAAGCAGTCATTCTGCTAAAGGGCAAGTTCCTGCTCCCATTTAAGTGAACAGCACAATTTCCATGAATAAGACTGGGGCCTTTACACAGCTTTTATTTACCTTTTCTTTTCTTACATATTTTCTAATCTGATTTTCATTCTTTCCTCTCTTTGTCTCTTTTATATGTTTTACAAATTAACTGACCAAAATATAAGTCCTGAAATACTTCTAAATTACAGTAAAACAAGACCTTTCACTAATTAATTTATACATCATCAAAGTAAGCAGCTCTTCATTTCAAACAAATAGCAAATTTTAATGCTCAGAGAGATCAACAACAGGACCATGAAACCTGATGTTTTCCAGATAAAAAGTCAATAAACAACTAATAGGCCCACCAAATATCTGCCTCAGAAGCATCTTATCATTATATCTTATTATATCTTATTATTAAGCATCTGCATTAGAACTAGGAATTTCTGAAACATAGCAATTACTGTCTTTTCACATGAAGTTTGAAAGCAAAAAATGCATTAGGATGCTCAAAAGAAATGTAATAATATACTGTAAAACTTAAAGTAGTTCAGTAGCTTTATCTTAAATCAGGAGGAAAGAATATTGTCTCAGAAGGGAAAAAAAAGAGATTTAAAGAGACATCGAATCTTGTTCTTTAAAGTAGACACTAACTATATAGTGTCTGTTATAACTCAGTGACCAGATATAATAAGTCATTCCAGAAATTCAAATTCCTACTGAAATAGTGTTAAATGAATTGGAAACATTAGCAGAAAGACAGGATGTATTTTCCAACTATTTTCACCATAGCTTGCTAGGCTACTAGTTTATGAATGAAATTTAAAAAAATAATGAAATGGAGAAGTAAAGAATGAAATAAAGATCAAATGCACACTATCCTAGTGACAGATTTCCTTGCACCATACACCAATATGCTTGCAGGGCATTTATATAAGCTTTAAATATTCACTAGAAGTATTTCCTCAACAGGGCCAGTTTTTCTAGTGAAGCAACAACACAGTGTTAAGTCAGTCAGAAAAAGTAAAATGGACCACTTTTACTATGCAGAAACCTCTTTGCAGTTACAAAGTTGGTGGTGGTTTTGTTTCCACCTATGTCTATTGTAATATGGACAATCCAGGGGGTCAGGAGTTATGTTGGAGTCCCGGCCGGTGTCGGAGACACCGGCCGGGCTGGCCCAACATTGCCCGGCGGTAAGAACAGAGAGGACTTCGTGTAGGTTCCAGGAGAGCTTTACTCCTTCCAAGGGGCTGAGGCAAAANGGGCCCCAGAACACAGGGGAGAGAGGGGGGCAGGGCGTCCTGCCAGCCAGGGGAACAGAATTGGGGGTCTGTCCCTTTGGGGAACCCTGTCATGGATCCTACAGTTATATAGAGGAGTTGTTGCTAGGCAAGATTTCCTGATGTAAAAACTGTGAACACTGGCTGTATATTCAATAAATCTGAAATATTGAAGGTATATAGAATTTCTGGGGTTGCAAAGGCCTTGTGGGCACTCTGTGACCATTGCCAGGGACCTTCTGAGGGCTTATTACACAGTTGAAACGGAATATATAATATAGTTCATGTACAGGAAGGCTGGGATGTCCTGACAGCATCAGAATTCCTGTGCACCGGTGAAGAACAGCATGCACATGCCTGGGTAGTGATTGCTGGAAATCCCAAAGATGTTTAGGGTTCCAGATGAAGAGCAGCCAAATTAGAAGCATGTGACCCATTAGAGTTACCATCTGGAAATTCTGGCCTTTAAAATTTGCACAACCCAGGAGAGGACTCACCTCAGAAAATCTGAGTATTTGGAAGCTTTTTATTACAAACTTGTCAGGGCTTAGAATGTGAAAAAGATGTCATAATCATGAATGCTGATGAACTTCAGTTAGCCAGAATCAGGGAACCACAGTAGGTTCCCTGAGTCCTTCTCACCCGTGAAATCCACCTGAGCAGAATGGACAAGGCTAATAGAAAACCTTCTTATGATCTGATGCAGAGTTGACACAGAAAAAGTGTTATTAGTATATGTCCTGGGGTGACTTTATGATACTGTATTCCCTATTGTCTGCCCTATGCCAGACATGAGTTCTGTGCCTTTAGAGCTAGCTCTGGGAGAGGGGGGAGAGCCGGTGGAATTCTTTCGGCAGTTTGTGTTCGAAACAGAGATAGCTCGCTGGCTTCTTCTGCCTGGCTGCTTGGCTTCTGCAGCAGGTTGTTCGTTAGCTAAAGTATGGAGCCCTGGGACTTTGGCTTCTTCTTCTTCTCTTCTGGACTGCTCAGCAACACCAGGACATCACCGGCAGGCCCTACACCGCGGCCCGGAGGGGCCCACGCCGAACCCCAGCTCCGGAGAGGAGAGAGCCACACCCACAAAGGACTCTGAAATCCACCCAGGTTCTTTCCACAGCGAGAGGTTTTTTTTATTTACCATCATTCTTTTTCCATGCCTGCGTGCACTTTACTTGTTAAATAAGTAACTTTTTTTTTTTCACTTTCCCCCGAGGAATTTCTTTCCAAACCTGGTGGGGGAGGGGCGGCTGTAACCTGGCTTCTATCAGAGGACGCTCATTTCGGATGTTCCTGCAAATTTGTCTCAAACCAAGACAGTACACAAGCTAAATTCAGATGAAAAGCTGAGTAAAAACTAGTACTGTAGCTTGCTCATCAATAAGAAATTCCACGTACCCTAGTAAGGTGTTGTTTTGCAGAAATGGATAAATGCCACCATTATCTGCAAGAGTATCAGTATCTCACGAAAAGTGTTAACTTACAACAGAAGATCCCTCACTGGGAATGGACTCCTGGCTCACACACAATAACTATTGAATACAAAATTTAAAATTGCCCATTCTAACTTTATTCTGTGATCGAAATTTTGCCACTGTAAATTTCTACTTAAATAAGAAAAAAAAAAATAGAAAATAACACTTTAGATGGGAGAAATTGTAGAAATTAAACTCCAGAAGGACAGCTTCATTATGATAGCAGTTAGTTTACATTAAGAGAAATCAACCAAAAATTTGAACTGATCGGAAACACAACTTCTTTCACACTGCTTATTATCTGGATAATTTTAATTCCCAGGACTTCACTCTAGGGTCTGTTGTTCAGACTTCTAGGCTTCTGGATTTTAGCTACAACCAATGTGAAAGTGCAGAGGAGAGAAACACTCCTTTGGCATTTGGCATGTTCTAAAGCTATCAAAAATCAGTGGTTGGGAATCAGCCCTTTCCCAAGGCATCACAGTACTTACTGCCATTTCTTGATTGTTCTGAAAACCTTGGCATCCAAAAATCTTCCTCTCCTCTGCCATGTTGGGGGAACCTGGTATTGTGTTCCACAGGACTTGGCAGCATCTCTCCTGGTCCCTTCTGCCGTTTAACTGCATGCTGCCCTGCGGTGTCCGAATCAGACACACATCAGGCTTCATGGCACACTGCCAGTGGAGAAGCCTTTGAGCAATTCAGATCTTCTTTACAGCGTGGTTCACAAACCACAGAAGCCCTTCAGAGCTCTGAGGCTGAAATAATGCTTGTAGGGATGGGTTGCTAATAGAGTTTCCTAATGCCTGTAGTACAAACCAGGCAACAGCAGCCATGTGCTTCAGTAAAGAAAACCTGCCTTATATGAACTAATGGAACGTTGCCATGTTGCTGGTGGTGTGTAAAACAAGAACAATGAAATATTTCCTTTTTCTTTCTCCAGTTACTATTAATTTGTAGTGCCAAAATATAGAATCCAGTGATCAGAGTGGTAACTCAAGCGAACACCAAAAAAGCTGATAGAACAGCACAAAGTTATTTTCTGCAAACTCTGTGGGAAGCTTCTGAACCTGAGATTTAACCTTAGGATTTGCAAAATTACACAAGAATGATTTAAATGGCCCTGTTTAAGGAAGTTGGCCCACTAGTGTTGCGACTAAATTACAGTTGGTCAGTTGATTAAAGACAAAGGCATCCAGAAATGGCTGGATTTGAGGACCACAAAAATCCAGTCACAACAGCTGGGCTGGAATAGGCCAAACTTTGACCATTGCTCTTTAGTAATAAGTGTCCTGGTTAATGATCTTTGAATGTCAACAGCTGGGATCAGATGGAACACAAGTGAAGGCAAGCTATGGATATGAGGAAACAAAGATGGAATGCTGCAAAGATATTACAGTGATCAAAACTGGACTGACCACAAATCCCAAACCAGGCTGCAAGAACAAAAGAGCATTTTAATGGGTGGAAATTATTTGTAATATATTATTCTCCTCACATAATAAAGAGGAAATCTCTTTTTTCCTTTTTACTGTTGTCTTATATATTGGATTGAAACACTTCCTTCTGGTCCTGTCTGCCAACTCTCAGTATCAGAGGAAATATCAGCTCACTATTGTTACTATATAAATTAGTTGAACTTCATCTAAGACCAGTCTGTAAAACTACTGTGCCAAAAAGGAAAAAAAAAATTGGTATTATCCTAACTTACTACATCTCTGTTTTAAATAAACCTGCACAGAAAATGAGATTCATTTGGAGAATGTAAAGGACTATAAAGAGCTAAATAAGGCAGTACGTAGTAAGCAGCCTCTGCACGTGTCTAAGCTCCACATAGACCAAACATACTCACTGTCACACTGAATATTACCTGATTCTGCACTACGTAAGGCTGTGATTGTAATTGATTTTCTGGGTCAGCAGCCAAACTGAAATACTGGAAGCAAAAAGTGGCTGTTTCTTTGGTCCCTGCTCTGGACTGGGAAAAGAACAAACTTGACCTGGGGTTCCCATTTCTCTGGGAGAGAATGAGCATCCAGGCTCTATGGACAACCAAGCAGGAGGGCAAAGCTGGCCAACGATGCCTCTCCTGTTAAAGCTGTGTCACCAGCAATGTGAGTGCCAAGGCTGTGTTCTGCCAGGGACGTTGTGGGCCAAAGCAGCCAAGACCGCAGGCTGAGAACCCCAGAGCCCATCACCTCTGGCTGGATGGGCCCAAGAGATGGGGCCACAAAAAAGAAGAGACCACTCTAGATTTCCTCCAACTTTCTCCTCAGAGACATTGTCTTTTTGTAGAGGGTGGTGTTGTTTCTAAGACCCTCATGCTGAGATTAAATCCAAATCACATAATCCCTGAGTTAGTGGGTAAAAGATGGGTACCATGATTAGAGTTTATCTCCAGGCTACTTTTTCCTTACCTCAAACAAATTCTGCCCTTCTACTAAAAAGTGGAAACAGCTTTAGGATCAAAACTCCATTTGTGATGCATTTGCAGTCACTAAAAATGTTACCCATCTCTATTGACTAAATTGCAGGATAAGGCCAATCTGATCCTCCTATTAAGATCAAGATTATGCCAACATTTTCTCAGTGACTTTACAGCAGCCAAATAATCTGACCAAAGAGTCCAAAGTTGAAGTCATCAACTAGTAATATGAAAAAAAATCACAGTGAAGTTGTTAAGCAATTGCTACAATCTTTTTTGGGGTATGGCACAGGATAGAGGCACTTATTTGTCTCCAGCAATGATGAAGGTATTGCATGTGAAATCCAGGATAACTGTTAAGCTTATTATGAGCTGAAACAACTTGGCAACAAATTATTTCAGCCTTTCACTAAGGTTGCTGTCGGGCTCCATGCCGGGGTTTGGCACCGGCAGGCTGTCCCGACGCACCGGTGGTATAAACGGGAAGGGCTCCCGTATAGATTTCAGCAGCAGACTTTATTCCATGCTGGAACCTAGTGACGAAAGGCTTGAACAGGGGGAAAACCCAAGCCTTTATCCAGGAGTGGGGAAGAGCATTCTGGGCAGGGGGGTGGGACATAGGCGGGGCTCCAGCACACAAGGGGAAAAGGGGCGAGGAACCAGTGCGCCAGCCAGGGGAACAGAACCGAGGCATTCCATGGCTCCCACAGGTTGCCAGCACTCTGTCATTTGACAAACCTCTAAGAAGACACGAATATTTGTTTTTTTCAGAATCTCAGACAGCTTTGGGTTTGCAAAGCTACATAAACAAATGAAGCTCATTAAATCCATGACAAANTAAGCAGCCTCTGCACGTGTCTAAGCTCCACATAGACCAAACATACTCACTGTCACACTGAATATTACCTGATTCTGCACTACGTAAGGCTGTGATTGTAATTGATTTTCTGGGTCAGCAGCCAAACTGAAATACTGGAAGCAAAAAGTGGCTGTTTCTTTGGTCCCTGCTCTGGACTGGGAAAAGAACAAACTTGACCTGGGGTTCCCATTTCTCTGGGAGAGAATGAGCATCCAGGCTCTATGGACAACCAAGCAGGAGGGCAAAGCTGGCCAACGATGCCTCTCCTGTTAAAGCTGTGTCACCAGCAATGTGAGTGCCAAGGCTGTGTTCTGCCAGGGACGTTGTGGGCCAAAGCAGCCAAGACCGCAGGCTGAGAACCCCAGAGCCCATCACCTCTGGCTGGATGGGCCCAAGAGATGGGGCCACAAAAAAGAAGAGACCACTCTAGATTTCCTCCAACTTTCTCCTCAGAGACATTGTCTTTTTGTAGAGGGTGGTGTTGTTTCTAAGACCCTCATGCTGAGATTAAATCCAAATCACATAATCCCTGAGTTAGTGGGTAAAAGATGGGTACCATGATTAGAGTTTATCTCCAGGCTACTTTTTCCTTACCTCAAACAAATTCTGCCCTTCTACTAAAAAGTGGAAACAGCTTTAGGATCAAAACTCCATTTGTGATGCATTTGCAGTCACTAAAAATGTTACCCATCTCTATTGACTAAATTGCAGGATAAGGCCAATCTGATCCTCCTATTAAGATCAAGATTATGCCAACATTTTCTCAGTGACTTTACAGCAGCCAAATAATCTGACCAAAGAGTCCAAAGTTGAAGTCATCAACTAGTAATACGAAAAAAAATCACAGTGAAGTTGTTAAGCAATTGCTACAATCTTTTTTGGGGTATGGCACAGGATAGAGGCACTTATTTGTCTCCAGCAATGATGAAGGTATTGCATGTGAAATCCAGGATAACTGTTAAGCTTATTATGAGCTGAAACAACTTGGCAACAAATTATTTCAGCCTTTCACTAAGGTTGCTGTCGGGCTCCATGCCGGGGTTTGGCACCGGCAGGCTGTCCCGACGCTCCGGTGGTATAAACGGGAAGGGCTCCCGTATAGATTTCAGCAGCAGACTTTATTCCATGCTGGAACCTAGTGACGAAAGGCTTGAACAGGGGGAAAACCCAAGCCTTTATCCAGGAGTGGGGAAGAGCATTCTGGGCAGGGGGGTGGGACATAGGCGGGGCTCCAGCACACAAGGGGAAAAGGGGCGAGGAACCAGTGCGCCAGCCAGGGGAACAGAACCGAGGCATTCAATGGCTCCCACAGGTTGCCAGCACTCTGTCATTTGACAAACCTCTAAGAAGACACGAATATTTGTTTTTTTCAGAATCTCAGACAGCTTTGGGTTTGCAAAGCTACATAAACAAATGAAGCTCATTAAATCCATGACAAATCTACAAATCTCATCCTGCCTATTTCTCTTTAACTTCCCTTTGTGGCAGTTCAAATTCAGGAGACATCAGTCTGTTGCTAGAGTAGATTTATGTTTCTGGAACACTNAATGGCTCCCACAGGTTGCCAGCACTCTGTCATTTGACAAACCTCTAAGAAGACACGAATATTTGTTTTTTTCAGAATCTCAGACAGCTTTGGGTTTGCAAAGCTACATAAACAAATGAAGCTCATTAAATCCATGACAAATCTACAAATCTCATCCTGCCTATTTCTCTTTAACTTCCCTTTGTGGCAGTTCAAATTCAGGAGACATCAGTCTGTTGCTAGAGTAGATTTATGTTTCTGGAACACTCACCTGAGGTCAAATGTTAGCTCTAATAACTATTTTCTATTTCCATACAAAAGAATATTTACTGGTCAATACTGAGCAACAGAAGGATACAGCAGGCTCATTCTTTCTTCAAGCCTCAAAATACAGTTTTTCTCCAAGTATATACATATAATAGGGATTCCCACCTAACTTTGAACCCTTTCCTCTTAGTATTTTTAATGTTCTTTCCACATTGAAGTTGTTAAGTTGTTCTGTGAACTTTACTCTTGAACATGTTGATCTTTAATCTCAATGTTTGATCTCTACGCTTTTCTTTCTTTAGCAAATTGTTTATTTTGGTTTTCATCAAATCTCTGAAATTCCTCTGTTTATCCCTTCCCCCAAGCCCCTTTTTCAATTACTTCTGCTGACAGCTGCTGCTTTTGCAAATTTGCCAGTAACTGCTATGCACCAAGGAATAAAAAGAAAAAAAAAAGCAGAAAAAAAGAAGGAAAAAGGAAAAAAAGAAAGAAAAAAAGAAAAAAAAAAGAAAAAAAAAAAGAAGGAAAAAGGAAAAAAAGAAAGAAAAAAAGAAAAAAAGGAGAAGATAATGTGAAGGACTGTGTTGGCTTCGTCTGAATCAGCCATCCCTGAGCTGAAGTGTTAGGTAACTCCTCTGGGGACAAGTAATGTTAAATATTGATGGATATCTGATTATGAAGCCATAATAGTGAATATTGATATTGGAAACACAACCCCAGGAGATTTGCAGAGCACATAAAGGAACACAAACATTGTTGTTAAACCAAAGTATGCTCTAAGCTGCAATACTTCATGTAAGCTTAATTAGAATGGGCATACTAAGGTTTATTAAACATAAACCTTTAAAGGCTCAGATTTGTCCCAAATGCAAATTCCTCTTTCCTGAAATTAGAATTCAATTTGCGGTCACTTTTAAAACAAATTAGAAATACAACCTGCTTTCTGCTTTCTTATGAGACTGGATGACCCTGGTTTTAGTTTTATAGTTTTGTAATCAAGAAACTGATTGTAGTAGTCATTTCATCACAACTCTCAGCACTTTAATGGCAATTTGTTTGATCCTGAACAGCCTCAGCAAAGACAATGGTGTGTTCATCACGGAAGTTTTTACAGATGTTTGAGTTGTATGTTGAATCACCATGTGCCAGCCTGGATCCTGACAGCTCTGGGGAATTCATCATGCATGAGGCCAACATCACTGCTTTCCCCCAGATGGAGGAGGTTGTCACAGTTACAGCCAAGCATCCACACACCCTGACAGAAGAGGGGGGGCAATGTTTTTGTAAGGGAGGAGGCAGGGAGGACAAGTCAACTGCGGGCATGAGGTCCCCGAGTTACCCTTGGCTGATCCGGGGTTGCGAGTCTTCTGACCCTGATGGTGGCAAAGCTGTGGCTCCTGCAGGCTCCCTGTGGTGGACTCTCTTTCCTTGATGACCTTGTCACTGCAGAGAGTGGTGGGGAATTTTTCTGATGCAACATATTCAGGTTTTCTCATCCTGTCCTCCCCTTGCCATCCCAACAGGCTTTCCGGCATGGCTTGGATTAGCCTTAAATTGTTGTGGTTTCTTGTTTCAGATTTTGGTCTGGCCATTTGTCATCCTGGTTCTGTTTCTCCTCTCTCTGTTCTTAGAATGACAGAACACAGGATCACCTCTTTGGATAAGATTATAAATGTTTTGCTGTCCAATTGCCAGTAATGAGTCTCTGCCAAATTTATACTCTAAAATTCCCCAAGCAGCAATTTAATTACATTATTTTGGATACAGCACCATAGCAGCTGCATTCATTTGATGAGGATTCATTATGGTTTATGGTGAAAACAATGGCAAATTAGCTCTGGTGTGCTTTGGAATTTGCTCTTTATTTAGTTTAGAATAGCTCTGTTTCAGTGAGCATGACTCCCAAGCCCATTTGATCCTGCAGTCTGTGAGAAAGTGGGAAAGTTCTGATAAAAGTTTTTAAAAATCAGATATAGCTACACCTGTTGCAGCTCAGCTGTTGAACTCCTGCTGGTTTGTGGTTAAAAGGGAATTACCAGACAGATCCATTCTACTATATTTCAAAGACTATTACAGGAATATTTCCAGTTATGTGTATAAATCAAAATAAATACATAAATAACAAATGCTCAGTCTTGCCCATATTTTTCATGGATGAATCTTTTCTGCAGAAAAGTACTATATCCCTACCAGAAATCTAGTATAGGTTCTCAAGGAAATTGAAATCAAATGAATTCTACAACTACTTCCAAGCTCAAACTTTAAGCCAGCTTTGTGAAATATTTCTTGAATTTTTTTTTAACTCTCTGGAAGATTTATAATAAGTTAGGGGGTGACATGAAGCCTAATCATAGGGCAAAATTCACAGCTGGGGTGTAAAAGCCTCCTAAGATCAAACTTATTCTCCTACCACTATTGTAAACAAAAGCCACAGCTTCACACTAGAAGCTTTTGCCAGAATGCCAACATCATGAGAGGGGCATAACTTCTGCAGGGAATTTTTGTACTGAGAAAAGTCTTTCTATAGACACAGTTATGGTACCACTTTTGTATCTCTAGTTTATTTTGATTTGTTTATTGATACTTGTAATTTTAATGGTAAAAATAATTTTTGGCCACTGAAAAACACAAGGAAGAAGAAAGTTTCTGTTTTCAGCTTTCCTCAAATTCTGTCACATTTGTACATCTTAACCAGTCCATGGTGATAAAGAGAACAACCCTTAAAAGAGCTGGACACAGAGAAGTTGCTGTACCCCCTTTTGTTATACTCACTTAAGGGTTATAGTTGGAATTGCTTCTCCTTCCTTAGGATAATATTTAAAGTTCATTCAATCACTTTCCTTCCTGTCCTAATCTGTCAGATCCTTGTCCTTACTCTGTGCCAGAAACAGACTAAGTCTGATCCATCACTGCATAATTTCAACTTGCTAGACATCCAGGAAATTATTCACTTACTGTGCAGAGTGTTTTTTTTAATTACTGTGGAGAGCTGGCATAGCTAGGGTGGGATTGAACAGGCATGGCACAGATGCTGAGGAGGAGGTAGGGATGAACTGCTACAGGAAGGGGAAAATGATGGATGCATGGAAACTAGCCATTAAATTGTTATTGCTGCTGGGAAATTGTATTTAAGGCACCTAATTTGTGCACCCACTATCAGCATCTAGGGCAGAGTACACTTGTGCAGTCCATGGAGACTGCTGGGTGCCTAAAGAGGGAGAAAATGGAGCAGACTCAGTGGTCCCACCTCAGGTGTGCCTGCACCGCTGTGCTGTTGGGGCTGCTCACAGCCAGCAAAAAACATAGGGAATCAGTTCACCAAAGGGTTGCACACCTACTGAAGCTGCTCCAGTGGGATGATAGCAGCATGCAGAAAAGACAGGGAGAGCAACATAACAGAAAGAACAATTTTTGGTGGCAGCAGGTTTGTTAAATTAGTTCAGTTAACCCATAATATGGGTTCATGTGCTAAGAGTGTAAGAAAGAAAAATCCTAAATTGTCAATGATAAGTAATAAATAAACAAACAAATAATAATTTAAAAGTCCTATAACATTTGTTGAAGCAACGTGGGATTTTGGTGGTCTGCCTGAGGCCAGAATTTGGTATATACTCTAAACATAATATAAAGCAAAAATAGTAATAGAGCCAAATTTTAAAGACTGAACTGAACACCTTTTACTCCCACTACCAAAATGATACTGCTTCACAGCACTAAAAAAGAATTACATGAATTCTGAATCTTAAACAAGAATACTGAAATTATGTATATAATATATTAGAACAAAACACCAAAGCTTCAAAACACTTCTCTTGTACCTGGCACACCCAGTTTAAAACAGCGTCCCATTATGGAAGCACTTAGCTTCTCTGGGGTTTATGACAGACTTTCCCTACGAATTTTTCTGTAGAAATAATGACTCAGAGAGAGCCGCCTTGAGACACGCAGCTTCCAAGATCGGATATTTGCCTGACCTTGCAGACCTTCTCAGGAAGGAAATGAGTTCCTCCAAGGAAAACACGTGACAGCAGATTCGGAGTCTGTTCTACAAGCAGGAGTCATTCAATGAGGCACTCCAGTCTTGAACTTCAGGGTGATCCAGGGTTCCTACCATGCTTACAACATGTCACAAAAAAACCCCAAACCAAACCACATGAACAAACAAGCACCCTCCCCTTTACTTTCTGTTGTTTTCTTCCTTGGAGTGACAGTTTCACTGCAAACTATAATCAGAGTCATTACAAAATAAGCTCTCCCACACCTGAATTTTTAACCTGTGGCAATCATTTACCTGTAACACAACAATTTACTTGTACCCCTATACCGCAAACACTCAACTCTGCACACAATAGATGCAAAGATTAGACTAAAATAGCTTCTTAATTGATTCAAAATTATTTTGATATTGTACACATTAAAATCTGAAGCCTTCACTGTTGAAATAAAGTATTATGAGATTTAATAGTAGAACTGCAAATTGGTTTTATTTGCTGTTTCTTTTATTTTTCCTAAAGTGTAGTAGTGATTTTGACAGAAAAATTACATTGCTTTCAAGTGAGAGTACGCTAAATGATTTAGGAAGAGCGAGAACCCATTTAAAACTACTCAAAATCCAGACTTCATTTAAATGTTTTTCATTTGTCAAAAAAGAGATTTTATTAGCTTAGCACTCTCTTTACCCAACCTCTTCTAACAAAAAACAGAACCAGAAAATTATTAACCTAAAGAGGTAGTATTAGAGTAATTCACTGTATGTTCAGATAAATGTTTTCAACTAGTATAAATATGAACAAAGCTGGAAGTAATCAAGTAAATTAAAGGGGTAAAAAAGGATTCCTCTGATAATATTCTTACCCCAAAAGAACTGCAGTAATTAATAGCATCCTGCCTGCATAAGAATTTCAGTGCATTGAGATTTCAGAAGCATGTGTCTATCAGGTCTGAAAAGAAAGCTTATTCAGCAGAGGCAAAAAAAGTTTAAAAAACACAAAAAGGCTTCATGGTGCTGTTTTATTTGGTGGATTTGACTGGAAAGGTCAGTTTTTCCTCAAGAGTGATCATAAGAAATGCTCAAAAGAGGGTGAAAACATTATTGTACGGCTAATATAATGCCCTTTCCCCCACAAGCTTCAGCATATTTTTTAAATCGATGGTTGTGATCAAAGGCAGGGGAAAGAACGTTTGCCCATACTTTAGGGGCACAGGCAAGAAAAGATTGAAAGATCATATAAATTCACCCAAAGTTTGCATGACCTCATGGGTCCTTTTGGTAAGGTAAGGGCTATAGCCTTATTGACCCTTGGGCTGAAAAAGGGCCTCAATGCAGGAGCTCCCTCACATGACAGATTTTTCAATGTAGTTGAAATGAGTTTTATTTTGAAATGAGATGAGTTGTAACCCTCATTGCCAGCCTTCCAAGAGCAAACATTACTCACAAAGCAAATGCAGCTCAGTCCTGCCAAGCTGAAGAGCACCCTGTGCAATGGGAGAGCCCCAGCACTGGTAGTGCCATCTTGGAGTGACCCACTGTCCCAGCAGCCAACTACACAGGGGAAGCAGGAACGACCATACGGTCACCAGGAGATCCATGACTACTGGAAAAACACAGGAGCTTTCACTCCCAGGCATTCACTTGAATCCATCTCTTACCTATCTGTAAATATATTTTTCCCCTTCTATAGTTTACAGAATATAGTCCAGTTTGTAATATTGGGAAAGGCATTGAAAGTATCTATTTTTGGATTGAGACATTTAAAGTTTTTTTTTTTAAAACGATGTCATTCAGATATTATTTGCAGTATTTTAATAATTACTTGAATTATTCCTTTGAAGGGATTTCTGACATGTATACATTTCAAGTCTTTGGACCAGAAATAAAATATTTTAAATACCTATTCAGATGAACCTTCATTCATACACTGATCAGAATGTTCTCTTTAGTAACTTATTACTAGGATGGAAATTGCTCAAATTCAGTTTGAATGAGTTATAATCTCCATATGCTACTGGCTTAATTTGGAAATAAATTTTGCACATGCTGTCATTAGCTATGGCTTAATGAGTCTGCTTAATGCTTCTACCACAAGATACACATGTTGTGAACAGTTGCTCATCTTTAATCTCTTTCAAAGTTGGACAGTATCATACCAAATAACGAAACTCAGGTTTATAGTCTCACAGTTCAGAATAGCCAGGACATCTCCAGAAGTGCAGAGATGAGTTTTGGGGGGAGGCTAGGTAAGTGTGGGAACCTGTGGTCTCGGGGTTTCAAAAAATAAGACAGATTACATTTAGACAGGGAATTTTCGATTCTCAAGAAATGCAAACTTTGTGAGCATGGAAAAAACCCCAAACCACTACACCTTCTTGCTTTCAGTTGGACTGACGGAACTTTGTTCATGTAATACATACAAAAATATAAATAGCCCAGAAGTTCTGGAAGCTTGATAGTAATGATTGAGATGAACAGGAAAACATTTCTACAGAACCATATTCCTGTCTATGGACTCATTGCTTTTGTCTTTTTCTGATCCTCTCTGATTTTCAGTGGTCAGAATCTCAGTGAGCTCTTACAGAGGAGTCACAGTGTATGTACAAATACAGGTGCTGGTAGGGGGCACACAATTTTCTAATTTTTGAAGTGCAGTTCTAGCTACTACAAAGACTCACATCTTGGCAATTGGGAACAGCTGAAAATGGATTAGTAAGCTTTAATGGAGGGGACCTGTAAGGTACAAAAGCAATGTGAAGGTCCAGTCTTTCAAGCGTGTTTGTCTGAGGCAGTAAAACAGCCCTGTAGAGGAGCCCCTTCCATTGTTGTAAACTCAGATATTGCATAGGACCAACATGCCGCACGAAGGAGAAATATGTAAAAAAGTAATACTTCAACTCCAGCCAGTAAAATTAAAAGAGAAAAGGCTATCAAAAAAGGCAATCCTTCTGGCACCATCAAGGCCCATCATCAAGAAAGTCAGTGATATATTACATATTTATTAGCTAACCAAGATATTACAAGCATTCTGCTGGTGAAAACAACGCACTTTCAGCTAAGCATTTGTTCTCTAAAAAGGTAAGAATTACTCAAGTATGTGTTTTCAGAAGGTGTAAGAAAAACTCAGTATAGTCACACTATGATAAAATCAAGTTTTCTTTGCTCTTCTTTCATTTTTCACTGACTTGAGAAAACTGGAAAATAGATTTGCAAGAGCGAAATTATAAATGAGATGTGAAAGCTGTGAAGGGCAGGAATCCCCTTGCCTCAAGTCCTTGATGTGGGTATTTGCTCTCAAGGGCAACAATTTCCTTCTCAGCAGTAGAAAGGGCTTCTTGCATGGACAGTCAAGGGATGCCAACACAGATAGGGGTCTGGACGACTGGTTTTGGGGAGAGGTAGAAACAGGAGAGAAAGGAAACACACAGTCTTGTCAACCATATCAGGCTTTTAGTCCAAAGTGTGCTTTAGCAACCCAACACAGTTTTCCAGTCCATGANAGCGACTTTCAGCCAGAAGTCGGTTTCGCAGTCACAGCACCCCACCAGAGCACCCCTGGAACCGACACATGACCTTCTGCAGGAGTTTCCCTTGGCATGGACTATTGAGGCTTTCCAAATTAGGCACTGTTTCTGTTTGGTATAAACCCTACGTAAGGTTCATGGTGCTAATGACACATACAAGTATTGTTGTTTTGATAAGAAATGTGCATTGTGCTGAAGAAAGAGGGCAAAAGTAAAACGTAGCAGATATACATTTGTAAAGCCCAAAACTGAAAAGTTCTATACTGGGATTGTTGCTAAATTTGTGTGTGTATTAAGATCAGAAAATGTAAAAAAAATAAAATATAAGAAGAGGTCATGAAAATTATTCAATATAAGATGGAGAATGAAAATGCTTTAGTTCTCCATCTCCATCTCATGCTCCTATAATTGTGTGTCATTACTGGTCAGAGTTAAAATAATTTGGGTTTCTCTTCATGGAGCAATTTAACGTATTAAATTACGTCTTGAAAAATATCTGAATGATGAGTGTTCTGCAGTGCTTATTTGGGAGATATTTATATCCAGATTTTGGGGTGGGTTTTTATCCTACTTAAAATCTTATTAACAACCTTCATATTTGTCTGAAAATGTATTTTCTGCCATATTATTTTTTAAAATATTTTCATTCAAATGAGGTTATGTTTTAAAATAAGTTCAGAATATACATACCTAAAGTATAGACATACACATTTATACCCTTCACACACCTCCCAATACCACTGAAGACTGTGTGTCTTAGCCTACTGTCTACGTTGAGTGGTTTTAGACTTATGCCCCCAACTATCTTTATCATTCCCTGGTAAAGCTCTAAAACAGTTAACTCATTCTATTTATCAGTTATAACAAAATGCACTGTTATGCTAAAACTCATAAATATTCTGCTTTTGAAGACTGCTTGTTTGTTACTTTTCCTGTTACCACCACTATCTTTTTTATTCTGGTAGGCAGACTACATTTCCTAAACCTGTGCCCAGTGTTCTAAACCAGTTTGTTGGTTTGCCTTTATACTCATCTACTTGCTTAATTTACAAATTTATCACGATTTATTATTTACTGTTTCTACACAAATCTTCATTCCAAGGAAGTATCTGTCGTGAATTATATTCCACCAACAACTTTCAAGCGTTGTAATATTATCTAAAAACACATAAGCAGTGAAGGGTCAGGCAAGAGGTCGTTACAATACACCAGTTTAGAGCTTGAACATGGACTTAAAGTCTGTTTTCTGAAGAGTTTGGACCAGAACCATGGAAAAATATGACCATATATTTTACTTCTAGTCTGGCTTCCCTGGAAACCAGAGTCATGAGAACAAAGATAATAATGCTGAACTATTCACAATTTTGTTTAATTCTTTTGTTCTTCCTGAATAGATTAGACCTTCAACACCATCATTTCCACTAAATTTGAAGGAAATAATTAGTATGTGAAAGACTTTCCAACTATTAAATTTGTGAAATTAGGTTAAAAAAACTATGGCTTATATTATTTAAGGAAACTTGGGCAGACAAAACCCCCTAATCTCATAGTACTTAGAGCTATTGTAAAGTCATAGTTCATTATCTACAGTCATACACATGAAGAACTTCAAAATGTGTCTAAAATAATACTAAACACACACACTTTCCCCCATGAAAGACTAACTTTGGTATTCTGTATTATCACTTTCTGTTATCCTTCTAAACTCTGGCAAAGAAATACCAAATGTAGGAAACAGATATTGCAGATAACATTGCACTAAAGAGAGAATATTCTAAAGTCTGCCTTAACAAATATATTTCAATGAAATAAAATAAGTGTAGGTGGGAAACCGCTGTAGTAAAAGAGCTTATTCCTACATCAATCCTCTTCCATGCAACAACTTTATGTTTTTGGATCTTTGCAAATACTGAAGCATAGCCAGTTAGTTATATTTTTGCATCTATTTCTGGGTTAAATAATTAAGTAATATCAAATAATATTGTAGACTAGTCACTGACCATTCATCATTTTAATTTCATAAAAAAATTATACACTGAAATATCTATCAAGCAGTATCTAATTTAATAATAATATGATGATAATATCAAACTGCATCTAATCTAATAATAATGGAAGTCCATGAGCTCTACACTTTGCCGGCTTGGATATGATGTTCTAAATACATGTTAAACTTGCAGAACTGGCACTATAGAAAGTAACACTCTCAGTCTGTTAAATACAATGTAAAGGAAGGTGCCACTTATCTAAATGTTTAATAACACATATCACTATTACACTGACATACTATGTCTTTACATGTTGATGCCGAATTGATTTTTGCCTTTTTGCTTTTATATATTCTCTATAATATTTTCATATATTTTTGTAGCTCTGTAGCCTATTATTGTATTTATAGCTAGCATTTTACCTACTCTATTAGACTGAAAGACAAAATTAATTCCCAAGTGTCTCCAAGCTGGGGGTCCAAGGTTACATTCTCTGGGAAGCCAGGGTTGAAACTAGCTCTCTGAGACACATTTTCATAAACANTATGATGTTCTAAATACATGTTAAACTTGCAGAACTGGCACTATAGAAAGTAACACTCTCAGTCTGTTAAATACAATGTAAAGGAAGGTGCCACTTATCTAAATGTTTAATAACACATATCACTATTACACTGACATACTATGTCTTTACATGTTGATGCCGAATTGATTTTTGCCTTTTTGCTTTTATATATTCTCTATAATATTTTCATATATTTTTGTAGCTCTGTAGCCTATTATTGTATTTATAGCTAGCATTTTACCTACTCTATTAGACTGAAAGACAAAATTAATTCCCAAGTGTCTCCAAGCTGGGGGTCCAAGGTTACATTCTCTGGGAAGCCAGGGCTGAAACTAGCTCTCTGAGACACATTTTCATAAACAAAATTTAGTTCCTTTCTAAGGTGGGGGTAATTCACAAAAGGGTAGAACCACGGCAGAATTATTTCATCACTTATGTTTCTAACTGGGGATTCTTGTCAGTTATGCTAATTTGCTAAGCATATAGAAATTGTATGCTCTTTATGTTATGCGTGCATCTTTAGCACTTTCCATCTAGCAAGTTGTGCACCTAAGGATCCTTATAAAGGTAACCCCTTTTAATCACCTGTGTCTGGCTCGTGATTTTAGGACCAGCAAAAAGACATCAATATCAGTTGGATTTTATTAAAATATCTTCCATTAAATAGAAAGTTAGTAAAGTTAAGGGTATGCAGAGAAGCTATAAACTTAGATATGGAAATATGCAGCTACTCAAAATATATATGCATATAATTGTAAAAATAGATAACAAGTAAATCTATTAACGTATAGTTTTTATATCTATATATGTGGTTAAACTTTTGACTATGATTATACTTTTACTGACCTACGCATATGTATGAAACTGTACCTTTTTACTTAAAACAAAGGCATATGTATATTTCTCCAAATTCAAGATTCTAGATATTCGTTACATTAGACATTACTGAAAATTACCCGTATTTCTATGCTAGACAACTCTACATAGGCATAAATACCAACATACTGTATTATGCAATATTAGTGTTGGTTTTATATACTGACACAAGCACTGTAAGTATAGGCATAGAATGTATATAGATATATATTTACATATACGTGCATAATATATTTATATGTATGTCCAGAAATAAATGTTCCTGGATTGTCAAGCCCACTGTTTGTAGGAGCATAGATTTGTAAGTGCATGATTATTATAACATCACAATATATCAATTAACGATCAAGCTGACATTACAAAATAATGCCATATAAAAATAGCTGGAAAACTTCAATACATATTTTACAAGAATCTTTGCAAAGTTATTTAAATAAGAAAAGTTTTTTAATCTATGTGTGTATAGCAGAGAAGTAGACATATTTTTGCATTCTATTTGTAGTAGCCGTGGACTTGACAAAGGTCTCCTACCTTTACATGGTCAAAGGTTTATTAGAGTTGAATTCATTCCTCCCTATCTGGGAACAATTCCTACTCCTTTAATATTCACGAGTTGTTGAATTGACACTCAATAGAAAAAGTAATCCTTTCATCCTGAATCAACAGTGTAGGAAAAATAGATGTGCATGGATTCTACCACCAAAACTAGATGGAAACCAGACAAACAAGAAGCTCCTTTTGTTTCCGGAACTGCTGAGTGATATTCAGAGGGCTGCCCTGCTTCATAAGCATGCCCCAAACAAATCAGCATTCATAAATTTCGAACAAAAATATGGTGAACCAAAGCTAAGTTACAACAGTTTGATTCAGCAAAACGTATTTCTTGACTAAGCATTAGAAAAATTGTGCCAAAACTATTTTTTGACAAGCAGATACATGTTAGAAGCTAAATTCTCAGTGAATATGAAGACAAGTAAAAAAATTAATTTCAGTGGTGTTATGCTGGCTTTACACCATTTCAAAATACATTTTACCATCTGTCTTTCTCTTTTGTTATACTTTTCCGTGGCTCTTTGTTAATATTAAATGAGTGATATATTTCCATCCATGCCTTATAAGTTTGTTCTCCCTCAAATACTCTCTATTGTTCAAAATAAATCTTATCTTACTGGGTTTTTTCCTCACGTTCATGAGTCTAAATATATCTATCAAAAAATGATAATTTTATTATTTTTTCTGAAAAAAAGTATGTTAAAATTGTCATTTTTTTATTGCAACAAGACAAAAAGCGAAGAATCGATATAAAAAATAATTAGCCATAAATATTTTTTTTGAGGTGATGTGGTCTGGTAAGCACAGGCATTTGTTCTTTCTGTGTTTAAAACCTTGATTGTTTTTGCTGCTAAAAATTATTTTTATCGCAATTTTGATCACCACATCATAAATCTAGCGTTATTACCAGTATATTTCCTGTTCCCATGCTTGGTCATGGTTTATTGCTTTTTCCATTACTAATATTCATCTGCCTATGGTCAACTTTAAAAAGATAAACAAAAAACGAAGTGCATCTATAAGCACTAAACCAACAATGAGCATGAAGGTGGTATCACGAGGTTGTGTAGCTAAGCAAGAAAGGATTGCTGCAGAAGAAACACTAATGCCTTCAATCCCCTCTGCCCCAATGCAGGTTGAGAAATAGAAACACCTCTCAGGGCTGGAGATGTAGTTGCCAAAGGAAAGCTCTTTCTCATTTTGAGATGTCCATAGTTGTTGCTACACTGACTGTTAAACACACTTCAGTGTAGATGCCTCTGCTGGACAAGTGTACAGAACTCCGAATTGAGGAGTTTCATTTTTGCCACAAAAGGAGCTAGATTGTAATGGCATCTTTTGTCCTATGCTGGATGAGGGGTGGGATGTTGTTTAAATCATTAGCAACACCACTGCATGAAAATGTAAGTAATTAGCATAGCTTAGCACCCAGAACAGCACCAGTTGCTGTTGCTAGTATCAACAGTGTGTCGATTTAAAAAGAAAAATTTTTAAAAAGAGTCACCTTAAGTGATTTAGCTTTTCTTTTTGGACGATAAAGTTAACCACACGTTTTTTAACTGATCCACTATACTACTGGCTGCCTCACTCCCATTCTTTCGGAATTTTTTTTTAAATATTTGGGTAGCCTATATATCAAGCCCCATGTATACTAAAAAGCCACAGCAGCAATATAGCAAGCAACAACCCATTTTCTCAAGTGGGGATTTTCTAATCCATTTCAATATTTAATTTGCCAGTGGTGTGTGCACATTACCTGTAGGTTAATAAAGACCATCTGCAATCTCATGCCTAATACTATGTTAGCAGAAAAACCAGTGACTCAAGTGGTCATACGACCCTTAAGGAAGGAGGAGGAAGAGGCCTGAATGTGAAAATGGACCTGAAATTTTTGCCCAACATCTACCAAATGCTGGTGTGAACTGGTATTGTTCCATTACTTCTGGGGGATAAATGCTAATCTATGGAATGGAAAATCTCATTTTCTAAGATTGATTTGTAAACCAGAACTAACTGCTGTGATGGGAGAGGTAATGAGGAAAGGGAAGATATTACTTCCAGATTACCTTATTATGAGCAGAGAATGGATGCTGGATCTTCATGGAAACCACTTGGCCTAATGTTCCTGGACCAGAGCATAAATGTGTCATATATGTGGCATAATTGGCATGACTGATGTCATCACTGGCATTAACAACACGAAATAGGCTGCTTCATGACTAAGATGATATGAACAGGATTTCACATAGACTAATAATTGTCTGTGTAAACTTCTTGTATATAGTTTGGGTACAAAGGAATTCCACATCTCAAAAAAATCATATAAGTAATATAAATAATGCTAGGAGCTGTCATTCTGAGATGTGAGTTATTTGGCTCAAGTCTATGCTAACCATTAAATTAGTACTTTAATTAGTCTTCAAGGAGGTTGGTGTAAAGTACTTTGGTAGGCTTTTGCCAGGTTAGGTAAACTGGGTGACATCTAATGTGACTGTTACTTGCCTTTTTGAGATACACCTTCAGAGTTTGCATAGTCATCTTCGTACAGAAAAGACACAGATCATGCAAAAATAACCTCATTTTCTTCCTATCTACAGTATTAAGTCAAAGATCACAAAGGAGAAGACATGCCTTTTAAAGTCTTCTTTCAAGACTTGAATTATCTGCATACATCAACACCAAGAAATGTTTACTACTTCTTTCACACCCTCAAAAATATGCTTATCCAGTATTTGATGTTGAAGGTCTTTCATGGTAAGTAGTATATTCCTACTGGTATAAAGGTGGCAACCAATACATTGTTATGTTACTAAATAGTAACACCTGTTAAGAATGTAAACCCACTGGATTATTAAAAAGCACTGTAAATCTATGCACCTATTCATGTTTATGGCCCATGCCAATGTTATCAAAACTATTAAAATAACAAATTAGTTCAGGAAAAAAGAAAGCAAAAATAACAACTCCTCTTTGGTAAATAAAAAGGTCTTTAAGAGATGAAAGGACGTTATCAGGTCCAGGTAAAGAAGTGTGTTTCATTATCTTAATATAAATCATAGAATACCATTTGCATGTTTGCATAGCATAGAGGCACAAAACCCACACAGAATGTGTATGCAGATTTCACCAGAAATCACCTAAGGTTATCACAGACGTGTGCAGCCACACACTTTAATCTGAAAGTATTTAAGTTAATTAAACTTATAATTCAGTTTCTTTTCCACATTCAAAATTCTGTGTGGGAAGGCTGGCGATTAAGCCTTGCTCTCCATGCTTGTGATTTTTTGATTGCAGTCCATCTTTGAAAACTCCCCCCACAGCTGCACACAGGCACAGGCAGACCGTCCGGAGGGAGTGGGTAGAGGAAAGTGAGGGATGCCTAATTCCTGCTTTGGCTCTGCAGCAGCACAGGAATCAGCATGAGAGAAATGTACACCCAGGTGGGGGTGAGGCCACCTGCCTTGGCCTCTGTTCAGCAGGATCTCTGCTGGCAGCCTGGAGAGCCTCCAGAGCACCCTGGGACCTGGCTGCCCACTGCTGCCTTGCCCAGGGCATCCTGAATAGGGCCAGGCTGCTGGAACCTCCCAACTACCTGGCAGGAGATGTGCCAGAAGCTTGCTGAACCATGGGAATGGCACAAGAAACAATTTTGGCTTTGTTTCCAGGATTGCACTGCCTGTGAGCGTGCTGGGAGGCAGCGCGGGAAGAGCGGAGCCGGCATTAGGCTTCCCTGGCTGGATGGGCAGCTGGCATCCCTGAAGCCGGCACAGATAAATGCATCTCCTGTTAGTGGTGATGTGAAGGGCTTTTCACAATGAAAGCAACCTAATGAAAAATAATCAACAGCAAAGCGGATGCAAAGAACGCCTGACATTTCAATCAGCTCCTATGTATGTGTAGTCAGCACTAAACCTTGCCAGCTGCCAGGAGTAAAGCTGCAGGTAGATAAGAAAATTCACCTAAACAGTACTATAGACTGCATATTCCTTATGATAGCTTTAGAGAAATCCAAACACAAGTGAGGAATTTTTTGTTAAATGTGACATCTTTTACATGGTGAGCAAACGCACATACAGATCTGTATGTGTATTTTATATGATCAGAGATCGCACATCTGCCTTTCCCAACCACTGCCTGACTAAGAACTTTAGCATGCAACCAAGGGGTACTTTCCTTCCCAACCACACACTGCTTGGCTAAGAAAACTGACAGGAAACACTGACCTTTAGCTTGTCATAGCGGTCACTTAAAGCTGCCACCTGATGGTCACGGTGTCGCCCGACCAGTTTACACAAGGCACAAATTAACTGGTCATCAGTCACACAGTACATGTTAACTTTCTCGTCTTCATGCTCCAAGCACATTAATCCCCTGATGTGAGAGTCCGGGATGGGCTCGATGAGACGGTGGCCGGTGAATGGCTTCTTATTGGGGTGAGTGGCTTTCAGACACTCCTCGCAGTAGGACACCTCGCAGGTAACGCAGGTTTTCACCGCCTCCTGGGCAGGGTCCTGGTCGCAGAACTGGCAGAGGACCTTCTCGCAGGACGACATGCTGTTGTTATCGAACGCCCGCTCCCGGCGGGTCTCGCTGGGGGAGTTGGGCCCACTGACCGAGGCTTTCTGAAACCTGTCGATGATGTTCTGCAGGGTGACGTTGCGCTTGAGCCCGTCTAGACCGCGCTGGCTGAGGGTGATGACATAGCGGCAGGTCGGGCACTGGAAGGCGGTGATAGACTCCACTGGCTCGTTGGTGGCGCAGTGGGAGACCAGGATGCGGTGTGCGCAATTGAAGCAGAGGCTGTGAGCACAAGGCAGCAGCAGCGGGTCTTCAAACAGCTCCAGACAGATAGGGCAGGTCAGTTCTGACTCCAGTGTTTCCATCTTCAGGCAAAGCTTTCCTGTGGCGTCAGCGAAATCCAGGGAAGCTGATCAGCTATCTGGAAACACATGTAAAATTCGATTAGGCAAGAGAAAACATGAGGGGTCAGCCGTGGGGGGTTGTCAACTTTCGCCACTGCTCCCTGGTCTATCAACCCACCACGCCAGGCGGGAGAACAATCAAAAGTTTTGAACCTGCACATACACACGTCAAGGTATTTAAATTGTTTTTCCCCCCCTCTCTGTTCACTTAACAATGAAAAAAACCCAAACGTTCTTCATTTTTTTTCTCTTCCTCTTTCTCTCTCACATGATCAAGAAAAACAGCAGATGTTTCTGTGCATTACTAAAACCCAAAATGTTGAACTTCAAACAGCCTATTACAGCAAAATTAGATTTCTTTTGCAGATGCTACTTTTGGCTTCAATTTAAACTCATCTATTAGTAAAACTTAAAGAAAAAAAATCCTTCAACTGTGTATAGCATTTTGCAAGAATTAGTCCAGAGTATTATAACTGAAAAATTTAAAATCTCTATTACCATTAAACAGGTTATTTTATCAGATTGAAATTTGCACTTGCTACTATAGCAATAGAACAACATTTAGAGTACATATCTGTGTTTACTTGTGCAAATATATATATGGATATAAACACAAGGAATAATGTTTCTAGGGAAGCATGTGATATGCTACATGTATGTATGATATATATCATACACTGATATACTCCTCTGTATTTCAAGAACACATGCAGCTGTATTTATATGCACCTGTATTTTTGTGCGTATAAAACTGTGTACATATGCCAAAAAGTATATCGCATACATTTGTAGTAAGATTAATATAGCCACGGGAGCACACAGTGTTGTAACTGAAATGCCCAAATGAAGATGAATTAGGTAGATGCCAAACAGTAGCTTAGCCCAAATTAGTGATGATCTTAACCTTTAATACAAGAAAAGCCTCTAGACAGCAAGATAGTGAAATCTGTGATTTGCCTAGGAGGAGTTTGTGTGTGTGATTCTGTAAGTACCCACTTTTGTATGAGTACTCTCTACTGCCAAAACATAGAAACTATGGCTTCCTTTAGAGACCTTATTAAACTCCTGAAGTGGATTTGGACTAGAATCAATGATTTTTGAATGGAGGGCATGGGATTTTCTGGAGAAGGCAGCAGTACACCCTCATCAACTGAAACTTCATTTTGCTTCCTTTCCTGCGCTCAGTGTTACAGAGAATGGTTTTGAAAGAGTCGCCCTACGCGGCTCTCCCTGCCTAAGCTCCCGTCAAGGGCCCATCACTGCTGCAAGCAGACAGGTCAGTGAAGCAGAAGCAAAAGCTATGCTTCACACTCACATAGCTGTACCTCTTCACAGTACAATCTATTTAAGCTTTGTTGCTCATAACTGAGGACGGCTTCAGATGGCACAGCTGCATCGCCTTTACACTGTAAAGTCATTGTTCAGTTGTGTGAACTCTTGACTCCTCCCCTGGCCAGGGAAAGGGACAGAAGGACAAGAATCCCCCACAAACAAACCTTGATTCATTAAGGGTGAGAAAAAGCTCAGGGCTCATTAGCAGCCTTGGGAACCAAGCATGCTTGAATCTTCTGTACTTCATGACAATTAGTGTGGGGAGCGTGGTGGCAGTGACAGGAATGCTACCTATAACCCCAACACGAACCAAAGCAGAAAGGAAAGTTCAGCAAACAGAAGCAAGGTTCAGACTTCACCATTGGTATTTAGTCCTCCTTGCTGTGTGGGAAGAGCAGCAAGGCGTCTGTTCCAGAGGTATGCTTAGAAATTAGGATACTTTGCCTCTTCACACTAATGCGTCCTTTTATTCTGCCAAGAAATCTGAGCATTTAAAAAATGCACTGACCCTATCACAAAATTTGCTTTCCTGTCTCTTCCGTGATGCTGATCTTATTTGAAATAAAGTTCACTTTGCCAAAGACTAATTCATTTATAGCTATCCATCAGCTGCCATAATTGCACGGTGCATCTGGTCAAAATTAAATGTCTGGAAATTTAATATAAGCAGGAAGACAACTCCCCTCTCAGCCATAGCCATACAGCCCAGAAGAGATTAAAGCCTTTTCTGCAAATGGAGACCAGTTTGTCTTTCCTCCTCTTCACTCTCTGTCTCACAGAAGTCCCAGAAGATCAAAATCTCATTCACATTGTTTGAATCCCTTCCACACCACAACTGTCTACCTCATCATCCCCTTGTCCTGCAGGCTGAACGCTGCACTGGAAAAGGGAGAAGGGGATTTGGGCTTGGCAGGAGACAATGTTTAAAAAGACAAACAAATCATTGCTCATCTATTGGCAGCCCTGTGAAAACCTGCCAGCCTTTCAGGTTTGTTTCTTAGGACCATATTCAGAATACAGGGCTTTCTTCTATGCTAATCTTTCTGTACAAAATTCCTTCTGCTCCTCCATGTGCCAAACAGTTTCATTCATTCTGTTTCCTTCTTAAAGCACTTTTCATAAGCAAAGGCTTTTTTATGGTACTCATATACAAGAGAGGTGTAGATAAACAGCTAGAAGCAGCAGAAAAACATTTGCATCACTGCCTCATAGAAAGATGTTTGAATCACCATTGGGGCTCTACACAAATACCACCATCTCAATTGATGACTAACTCTAATCTATCTGACCTGAATGAGCAGCAGTTCAGCCCTAAGTAATGCTATTCAGTATGAGCCAGGGTGCCAAAATCTGATCTCAGACTGTAAACATCTTGCAAAAGGAACCTATCTTCCAAGGTAAACAAAGCTTAACACACTGATAGAAACCAAAAAACTGCATTTCCCTGTTTTCTTTTACAAATAAGTCAAAACACACCACACCTGGGACTGAATAATGAATCCTTTGAGAGCCCCTCACCAAAGAGGGGCTGTGTTTTCTGGACAGTCAAATGATTACTCTTTAATCCACTGTGATTCTTCTTTCACTTTTAAATAGGTGCCTAAAGTACAGATCAGTGTGCTGATGATCTAACTACAAAATCTTTCAGACTCATTGGCCCCTGCCTTAAGGTTTCATATTGAATTTGTTTTATTTTTTTTTCCTTGAGAATGGCAGAGAATCCATAGTTACAGAAAGCTGGAAGACTAGGCAGAAATGCAATATGCATGGTTTATATATGCATATGGTTGTATTCCATATTCACCCTAGCTCAAAAATTGAAAGCCGCACAGCCTCCAGACACAGAAAGGAAAGAAGGAATTTCAAGTACACAATTGCCTATTTGCAAAAATATGGAATTACTGGCAGAAAATTATATTATAACCAAAATGTCATTGAAATGACAAGTGTTATTTTTCTACCCACAGGAGGTACTTTTAAGAGCAGATATCAAAATAAAAGTGATTATCAAAACAAATGTTATTTAAACAACAAAAATATACTTAAGTATAACTTTGAANTGTGCACGTTAAGGGCAACATATAATAGGTGACTTGGGAAGTCTGTACCTTCTAAGTGCCTTAGCCAATGGGGAAAGGGGGAGGGTGATGTGGCCAGGAANTAACTTTGAATTTTTGACATCTCCCTGAGCACATAATGATTAGTTATGCAGTTTGCTGTAAACATGCACTAAATGAAATCCCAAAATCAGTCTAGTTCATTGCAAGACTTCTACAAACACTAGTGGAATTAGCATCTCTGTACCTCTGGTTACAAGCATGACATATTTTGTAGGTGACATTAACACCTTCATTCGCCAAGACATAGCCCAGCAGCAAGTGGGATAACTTCTGAGATAACAGATTTAGGAAGGGAAAAAAAGTTACTGCAGNCCTCTCCCTTTGTTCATGAATAAATTTACAGGAATCTTCTTTCTGGGCATAAACCTCTGGCAATGTGCATTTTTCTGCACAAACCCATAGTGAAGACCATGGTGAGGCAGGCTGTCCCCTTCCAGGCTGCAGAGGTTCATGGTGGAGCAGAGATCCACCTGCAGCCTTTGCAGGACTTCACACCAGAGCAGGTGAATGCCAGNATGAGAGAAACAGCTCTGCAGACAACAATGACAATGAATAAGGAGATGGAGGAGATGCTCCAGGTGCAGATTTCCCTGCAACNGAGTCTGTGACCCTGTAGGAAGCCCATGCCGGAGCAGATTCCTGGGAGGACTTGTGACCCTATGAGGGACCTGTGTTGGAACAGCCTGTTCCTGAAGGACTGTGGAAAGGACCCACACTGGAGAGTTTGTGAAGAACTGCACTCTGCGGGAAGGACTCATGTTGCAAAAGTCCTTGTAGGAACTGCTGTCGCCTAAGGGATGGACCCCACACCAGAGCAGGGGAAGAGTGTGAGGAGTCCTCCATCCGAGGAGGAAGGAGTGGCAGAAACAATGTGTGATGAACTGACTGCAACCCCCATTCCCCATTTCCCACTGCTGCTAGGGAGAGCAAAGCAGAAAAATCAGAAGTGAAATTAAGCCTGGGAAGAAAGGGTGGAGGAGAAGATATTTTCTCATTACCCAATTCTGATTTGATTTGTAAAAAGTTAGATTAATTTCCCCAAGTCGATCTGTTTTGCCTATGATAGAAGGTGAGTGATCTCTCCCTGTCCTTACCTTGACCCATGAGCCTTTCATTATATTTATTCTCTCCTACTCAGCTGAGGAGAGGAGTAACAGAGCAGCTTTGGCTGGCACTTGGCATCCAGCCAGGGTCAACTCACCATAAACATATAACTACACTTATAAATGAATGTGTCAAAAATTCTAGTATATTGAGATCACTTTTGGTCAGTAAAACACTACAGAATTTTCCCCCCACTGAATGAATCCCTAGCTATTACAATAATGTTAGCAGGCAATGTTTTAGCATGCCACACAGTGTCTCCTGCTCTTTTTCTGTTCCAGCTGCTCCTACAACCTCCAGGAAAGGTGAGAACAGAGTCTATCAGGAGTGGAAAAGCAGTGGAAAACAATGACCTACAAAACTTCCCTTTCCACTGTTGTAACAGTGGAGCTCATGGCATGAATTAAAGCTGTTTCATTTCAATTGTAGTGAACTCAGTCCTGTTGCAGGAGGAAGCAGCTGTAGGCCATTTTAGAAATGTTAAGCATCTTACTAACAAATAGCACTGGGCAAAAGAGTTGGACTTGTGACATGTTCCAAAATTCCTTGAAAATTATCTCTGGTAAAATCACAGTTTGTAGTCATTTGGTGAATTATAGCCAAAATATGCCTAAGCAAGCTTGAATAGCGTTTTTCCTGGTCATGTTTTCTAGCAATTTACTGTGTTAAGACTACTATGGAATGGCTGCTACAGTAAGGCCATTTCAACCCTGGTCCTCCAAACCCATATACAGGATGGACACAAGATCACTGGTTAATTTAAAGATTGAACACCTGAAGATTAAGTATTTTTGTTGAAAACACTTGCCAACATTTTCAGATAGAAAATGAAACTTTAAATCATCGTTATACAAATATGAAAAGAAATTGAATACAAAATATAAGTATGTAAGAATGAAATGCATAAAATATGTTATGCATGCGTGTGTCCATACATGTATGTAATCCTAGGTTTAAGTACAAGGGGAATTACAGTCAATACCCACACTATTCCTGAGTAATCTATGGAGTGCTTAAGCAAGTTACTACTGTAATACACAGCTGTAGCTTTCGAAGTGGCAATATTTTTCTGTTAAGTGCCCAATAAAAGTAAAATTTTACATTTTTGTTCTTGTCATAAACCTGCTACATCCTATTAAAAAACTCCCAGCTTTCAATTTCTTCCGTTAACAATGAAAAAATAAAAGAAAATACTATTCTTTTTGCCTTTTTAAAATAATTTTCTAAGATAAACACAAAATTGTCTGGGGAAAAACTCGTTTCCAACGAGTGAATGTGATTGTTCCACACCCCATGCAATCAACATTTCAAATGCGATCCAACCAATGAGCTCCTGCTTAGCCCAGGTAGTCCCTAGTCCATTACAGATTTTACCTTCTGCACCACAGATATTGGGGTCTGTGAGTTCTCATGATGCTAGCAATTACCAGCAGCACAGCTAGTGAGATATTCATGTTAATAGTGTAGTTTGTGTGAGTAGTGCAAAAAGAACTAATAATCAAACACCATATTTTTTCTTTAGAAATGTTTAATGGAAACTTCTATAGCAGTAAAGAAAGCAAGCTGCACGCAGCCCAAAGCAAGAAAATACTTGTTTTCCCACTGGCTTTTATCAAAGCAGTACGAATTAATAAATATTCAAAGTATAGTGTCTGTTCAACAGCTCCCAATATGCAAAAACAAATGTTCAGCACGAAAGAAAATTACTAGATCATCCTATTCATACATTTTCATTGACAGAAGGATGATCGTTTGCCTTGTCTAGAAGTTACATGCAGTGTTTCCATAACGTTGAGGTAGTTGTTTGCAACATTTAAATGATATCAATACAGCAAAAGCACACCTGCTATGCTGTTTGCAGTGATATAAAGCCTTGACAACATCCCTTTCTGGTTGAAACATGCTAGTAGGAGAATATATTTTCGAAAAGATGAATCCTGTTATGTTATTCAGTGAGACAAGAACATCTCACAGAATTAAGGTTTTTGGCACAACATCACAAATTCCTTCTCAAGGGAGATAAAACAATAACTAAGGCTCAAAAACTAACAGACTAGAAAAAAAAAGGTCATGTCCTGTAAATCCCAAAGCAATCAATAAATTGCTGATTTAATATTATATATAGTAATATATTAGGTACAATATTACACATGTGCACATAAACCTATACTACTATACACTTGGAATGCTTTTTGGCCTTTATTTTTTATGTTTTTGCAACTCTTTTAGCTTTACATTCTTTAGATACAAGATTTAATATTTCCTCAAAATTCTTCAGTGGAAGGAAAGCAATCAATTGTTTAATCTTTAGCACATGTGAATAAGCACTGACCTCCAATTAAATTTATGGTTGAAGGTCTGTTCCAAAAACCTCCTCAACTAAATTCGCACTCTTAATTTGAGAAACTGGTATTTATTCTGGGGTATATCATAGCTGTATAAGAACAAATGTCAACTTCACATCTTGGTCTGGATACTGGCAGCACGGAAAAAAACAACTGGAGCAAGCCTCAAAAACTTACCAAAGGGGACAAATTGCTATATACCACATCATTATTTTTTCCTCACTCATTCCAAGCTAAGAGCTTCCTTGATATAGATGCCACTCCACAACAAAAGGAAGGTAAAATAATTTTAGCCACCCAAATCCACCAGTTTTAATAAGGTTTTGGTTGCATGGTAGAGCTGGAAATCTCCCACATTTCCCCAGCTTGTGTAATGCCTTAGGTGACATGGTACACCCTGGTTTTTAGCGTAGATGATACAGAAACAGCAATACTCAGAAATCATGTGTTCCAACACATTCCTTCTCGTCACAAGGGGTCACACACACAGATATGTCAGTGCAGCTTGGAAACACTGGAGCCATTAAGCTACTGCAAGTTTACAGAGGAGGTCTTAGGGTGGCAGAAAGAAATGATTGCATTCTCTTGCCACCAAGTTGTTCTATGAATTCCTTCCCCACAGCTAAGTGAAGGGAATCATGGATACTACTTAAATTCGTAATCGTGTCTTCGCCTAGATAAGGACATTTTAAGTTCTCACAGAAGAACACAAGGATTTGCTTTCTTATCAAAGAGGGCATTTAAAATAACAGCAAGAAATGTCCCAGGAAGTGGTACAGGTATGAAGGTGTGACCTCACCCACCACATAGAACTTAAACTACCTGCAAAATATATTTTTGATGAACTAAAGCTCCTTGTATTTATAATCACATTACAAAATACACAGTGTTAACCTCTCACTATCCTGTTCTCTGGTCCTCATATGGGATCCTCAAAAAAGCCTATAAAAGATTTTTTACTTTTTTAAAGGAACGAACACATTTTCTCAGAGTTCTAGTCTGTAGATTTGCAAAGAATACAAAGAGTTTCTGGCTATTGCAAAAGAAAACCCCACCGTTGAACAATGAAGAACTCCCTCTAATTTATGCCTGCTGTACTCTCAGTACACTGAACTCCCTAAGATCAATGGTTTATTTAAAAAATCAAGATATTAATCAGGTCATTAGAAATGGAAGTTAGCTGTGAACTGTGGGAAGGTGGAAGATAAGGAACAAATTATATCTATGCTCTGAAGGTTATCTGTTTTAGACCTCTGACAGAAACACGTCACCTGTGGAGGAAATACCCAGCTCAGTCTTCCTGTGCCTGAGAATAATAAAATGAGAACCAGCAGGAGGACTACTCCATTAGGAAGGAGAATCCTCACACAGGCCCTCACTAGACCCTGACTCCTGCTCTGAGAGGAGTGGGGACATTTCCTGTCCTAGTGGTGTCACTGGGGCCACTATGGGCACATTTCTGCCACCACAGCTTGGGGTACCAAGCTCCTGTTTTCCATTAGCAGAATGATTTTTAGGAACATTCTTCAGCTCTGTAGACCCAAACAGAAATCTGCAAGTACCTGGTAGCAAATCGTTAAGAAAAAATGAGAATCCAGTCCCTCTCTCTTGCTACACAGTGGTTCCTAAATGCAGATGGTGACATTCATCTGAATGGGTCTCTGTAGGGTGCCTTGGAAATCAATGGAAATAAATGGCCATCTCTAAAGCCATCTCATTTAAGCTACTTGAGATTATCTTTAGTATTAAGTGATTTATGCATTCTAGATATGTATATTTTATTCCAGGTACAAAAGGAACTTAAGAGTCTAAGAAATTAAGACTACATCAACTAACAAGTAACTCTTTCCAGTGTTCTGGAGCTTTAAAAAGAGAAAATAGAGAATCTAACATCTATTCTTTTTTGTTCTGATGTGCTCAACAATCAGTTGTTTAGCCAAATTTGCTTCCAATAAATGTCTTTGAATCTGCTAAATTTCTGTTGTTCTCTAGTTAAAAATCCAAGAAAAGACAGAAAACTGGGTCGAGTTGCAGGAGAATGATCCCAAAGCAACCTCCTTCCAGTTGAGACCACTGAGAGGGGGTTTTCTGGATTTGGATAGTTCTGGTCCCTACCACATGCAAAAGGCATGTGGACAGTTCCTGAGAACCAGATGCTATAGTCTGCAGTAAGTCTTAAGACCAGCCTGCTTGACATGACAAACCTAACTTCAACTTCTGTATTTTATTCACAGATTTTCTGACAAAGTAATAGTTTGCCTTCCTATACTGCAGATCAAGAACCAGGTGAAAGACCCCTGTCCTTCCAATGTTCATCCCAGTCTCTCCTGCCATCTACTGCAACTCTCTAAAAGGTTTCAAAGGGTTACATTTCTCCCACTCACTGTACCAAGGAGTGTAGTAACAACTTTACTAGTCCTCTCCTCAGATTGCTTGTCATTACCAAATGGCAGAAATAACCCAAAATGTTTAGGGCATGTGTGAAACAGTGCATGATTAAAAATTCTGACCCTGACAAAAGAGGGCACAAAATGAAAACTGCAAAATCAACTGAGAAGAGTACAGCAGTACAGAATTGTATTTAGTGGTTAACAAGCTGCAGTTGTTCTGCCCCCAAGACACTCAAGGGTTTGGCATCCTAACCCAGCCTGTGCAGTGATGTACCACCCCTTCCTTACAATGAGACACAAAGTCTTAGCCTTTATTCTTTCCTAATAAAGCTAAATACTAAGCAGGTGCCAAGGTTCCACTTAACCTTTCTTGAGGACTTCCTAAGTCATATCAATCGGTGTTTTATGTAAAGAGTCAGTAGTGCTTTATTACTTACCAGAGACATGCCCACAGGTGTTTTATTTCTTGAGAAACTATTACTTAGCAGAAACATACCACCATAAACCCTGGTGATCTCAAATAGTTTCATCTATGTATTTACATCCTTTAAGAATGTTATCCTTTTAAGGCTTTTTAAAGACCTGAGACAGAACTGGTCATTATCCACAGCCATGTAATCTTGCCTCACAGTTTTTAGTAACCTAACTGTGGCAAAACTTCATTAGTTTAAGCTAAGAAATTAAGAGCAGCAAAGGACTGCATTGTATCAGCAATGCAATTTGAAGCCTGCGTTGCTGCTGTACAACAGCCAGAAGATCCAGTATCAAATTTATTCTCACTCTGCAGAGTGAAAGGTTGTCTTTCTGAGCTGTCACTATAGAGTGTCTTTGTCTTAGAGTCCCAGTTTCCTCCAGCCCTGAGATATGGGTGGTGTTTGATTTATACAGCTCTTCTGTGTTCAAGGAGATCCTGATCCTGGGAAAAGCCATGCTGAGTAGCCTCATTAAATGAATGGCAAATGCTTTTTTTACTACCCAGCTGTATCTGTCCTCTGACAACACACACAGGTGTGCATTCACATGTACGCATGGAAAGGATCCAGAATTACTTACTGGTTTGGTTGGACTACTTACTAGTTTACTTGACATCCCCATAGTAATTGTCCTGCAGATAATCTTCAGAATATCCCAAAAGGGAATAGGAAAAAGCAACTAAAATGTGCAATTGCTTCTGAATAACAGTATCAATACTGCCAATGGCCTCTCAAATAAAAGGTTCTCAATATCACTCACAAAATAGCTTAGTAACTTTTAAGAGAGAATGGAAAGAGAAAACAATAGCTGAATTACATCCCTTTAGATGTTCTCCATCAATGACACAAAAATGTCTTCGTTTATCTCAAAAAAAAGAACAAAATTGTAGATTTCCTGTCAGCTGACAAGCAGGTCAGTGTTACTGCAATAACTAGAGTAGCACTTGAGAAAGAATTACTGGTATGCATCTGCACAGCTTCCAGCTTTTTCTTCCAACAGCTTCATAAATGTCTACTTTCAAACATCACTGAATGTCATCTTATCCTTTTCTTGTCTTGAAATGTGTTACTGGGAAAATCGCATGATGATTCTGTACCTGTGAGCTATGCACACTGCTGATTCTCCTAAATGTATGCTGCATTTTGTGGGCTTTTGTGGATATAGAATTTGCCTATAAAATAACCGTAGTGACCAGACCATCAATCTGAGCATACTGGTGCCAAACGTATATCCTTTGGAAAAACACCACCTCTCGCCATCATACTTGAAGCACGTCACTGCTTTATGTTACGTAACTTCATCAGTTACAAATAAATGGAATTTGAAAGACTTTACACAAGGAGTGAAGCAGGCTTCAGGGAATGATCGTATTTTTTAAATTTTTCTCATGTAAACATGTATCTCAGCCTTCATCTGTTATTTTAAAAACAGAATTATAATGTTCCAGATGTTGTTAACACTATGCAGATGCTGATGCCCCTTTATGTCTCTAACTGGTTTTATGACAACTAACAAGACAATAAGTCCTTGTTTGAAAACACAAGATGAAAAATGTTCCATTTTTTCCAGACTTCCCAGTACCAAAAAGATAGTTCATCACAGCAACAGAGCAAACCTCAACTCCTCCCTGCAACTGCTAAACACATTATAAAATACTTCCTAAATTACTTGCAATGGCAAGCATACACATACGCATCTGCTCCACTCCCAAAAAGCCACCCAGCCGCATACCCACCGCTGGATCCTGCCCTACATCTTCTGTGGGAAACATTGCTGCAGAGACAGGGACCACGCTGACCCTCTCAGGAACCACCAGCAGCCCAGCTGGGACAGGCAGTAGCAGCCACCACTGTCCCAGTAATCCTGTGGCAGCACTGACTGCGTCTGCAACTGCAAGACAGTTGTGGCTGAAACACAACAGGAAAATCTCCCCTACAATTGCAGGAAAACCCGCTCCACCTAACCGCCTCCGCCAGGATCTGTGCTCCCAAAGCCAGTCCTCCGTGCTGCGCCCACAGCAAAACACCGCCTCTCCCTCCCAAGGGCCAGCCCTGGTGGGGTGAAGGCAGGAAGAAATGGATCTTCTTGCAGAGCATCCCAGCAAGCCACCAAGGGCAGTGGTGGGACAGTGCTGACTCATGGCTTGGGTGAAGGCGAGCTCAGCTGTGGGGACAATTAGCCCAGATTTGGGGCTGGCAGCACCCAGCCATGTAATGGGAGGCTGGCTTGGACTGCCCGAACCTGCCATGTTCAAAAGGAACATTTCAAAACTTGCTGTTCTCCAGAATGGCAGAAGTCTGCATGACAGACTTGTGGCAAATAATTATTTCACCTCTTTTTTACTATTTTCTCCAAACATTATTCAGAAATATAACATCGCAAAGTCCAGCAGTTTGCCAAAAGTGGGGACCATCTGAGAGAGTAGAGCACTTGCGTGAAAGACGTCTCTTCCTACAAACACTACAGAGACCCTACTCTCTGAGACTCACCAGGTGAAACACAAGATGATAGCAGTTGCTTAATTTTCTTTTTTTTTTCTTTTTTTTTAAAATTTACCTTAACTTGTACGTAAGCAGCAAACTGCAACAGGAAACTGCAAATGCTTTACCGAAGTGCCCGGGAGGAATCCTGAACTGAAGTTACACCAGACATTTGGTCTCCAACAAAGGTGTTAAAAAATCACACAAAGTGGAAACAGCAGGAAAGAATTGCTTCCTTGTGTTCTCTGTTTTTCATGTTGCAATGCCCTCTTTCATACAATGGTAACAAAACCAAGTGAAACAAAACATACCTCAGACATCTGAGCATAGGGTTGCAAATCCACACTTGTCTTAGGTTTTTCTTCCATGAAAAGAGCCTGCACTTTGTTCTTTTGAAGCAATAAACAACTGTTGTGATTATTTAATTTCCTATTCATTTAATTTCCTTGAAACAATAGACCAGAGACCTCATACAAATGCACATTCTTCCTAAGGTTTTTAAAGGTTTTTGCTGACAACATCTGTGCACTTGTGTGTTGAATAGCAGCTAAGCAGCCCAGTAGGAGCCATAGCACAAGTCCTAGACAGAAGAATTTTAGATTCCTCAACACATATCCTGTCCTTGATCTTTCATTAAACAGCATAATGTAGTTTCTTTGGACTGTCTCTCCAGCCATTATACTCATCCAGATGCATTTGTGATCAACTGGCTCAAATGATTCTTGACTCTATGACTATCAGATGCTGTCCCGCTGCTCTTTGTCCACATTATAGTCTGCGTTTTCATGCCCTTTGCTTGCAGAAAACCAGCCACAATCTGAAGCAGTTTCAACAAACAAATATTTTTAATTTAAATCTTCTTCTTAAGATGTGATATCTCCTAAAAGTGATACCAATCCTAAAAGTGATACCAATTCCAATAACCTTAATTTTGCTGATACATCTGCCTTAAGTCCTGCATGTGTTTTACTTCAGTTTGAGGGTAACAGTGCATGTGTTACGATAGACAACACTGAGGGAGATTACAGAACTTAGAGCTGAGTATCTCTATGTGATGGTTTGTCAGCAAAAGCTTCAGAGTACTTTTCACTGCTTATGCACATGTGTGCACATATACACATGTATGCAAGTGAATAATTATGAGTTCAAACCCATGGCCTCAAAGTTGTATTTGTGCCACTGGTGATGCCAGCTTGTTTGAGTTATCATTCAAGAGTATTAGCTTAAGATAAAGAAGGCATCTAACAAATATCCTCTGCCACATAAATCTCCCTTCTTCCACTTTTGAACTCACGTGAACTATAAAATAGATGTCTTCTAGCCTTCCTCCTCTGCAATACCTATTGAAATTCATGAAAACCTCAATAGAGATGTCTTCAGACATGGAGCTGGATTCTTGTATAGCAGAGGGAATGAGATATCTGACTGAATATAATCAAATTACCACGGTTTAACAAGATATCATCTTTAGTGCCCATAGCCAACACAGCTGTGTATTTGCATTCTTATGATACCTACCAAGAGCTTTGGTGAATTTTACAAAGGAAACAAAAGATATTTCAGCCACCAACAACTCCTTTCTGCTCAAAGTTACCACCTTCACCACAGAGTCAGTAGATGAAGTGCTGAACCACAGCTCATGTGTTTCTTTGTGTGGTATAAACTACAAAAAATGATTGCTTAAGATGTGTATGGTTGCAGAAAGCTATGACAGTGAAAAGAAGTGGGTAGCTTGTAACAGTAATTTCTTTAACTATGTCAAAAGATTCACTAGATATTAGCTGGCAACATCCCTAGCTCAAACAGGATGTAAAGAAATTCAGTCTAAGACTCTGAGCTAATATATCACTAGAGATATAAGTTACTGTATCTAAATTTTATATAGCTTAAGGCTCAGAGACAATGAAAATCCATCTATTGACCCACTGCAAAATTTTTCTTTCATCACGTGTGGGTTCTAAAATGATGTATTTCTGATGCCAGAGTAACCAGAATGTATCTATTTGCTGTGCAGCCACTGGTTCTGCCAAATTCACAGTCATGGTAAAAGTTTGATCAGAGCGATCCTTTTGTTTAATGGAGTATCATACTTTGCATTCTGCACACCTCACAGCTGTGCTGTACATTTGCAGTGTTACTCTGGTTACAATGCTCCTTGCAAGCAAGAAACAGAGCACCTTAGGAGCTGAAGCAGATCAACAATAGAATAGAAACAAGCAAATGCCCAGTTAGGTTACAAGAAATCCTATTTCCACAAAATGTTCAAAGTCCTAGAAAAAGGTAATACCAGGACTGACTGGGAGAGGCAATTTAGATGATGCACAAAATCATAATCCAACATTAATCCTGAAATTCACCGACCCATAAGCATCCAGCACAGCTTTTTGCTGGGTTCCATTGTGTTGCTTGTAATTCAGGCATAGATACCTTGGTAAAAATAGTTGGACTTGAAAATTGGTCCATGTTTTTTTTTAAGAAAGCTAGAAAGTAAGTTTTTTTTTCTTGCTAGTTTGGGAACAGTAATATGCAGTTTACAAAATCTCATTTTTACTGCCCTGCCTTCTGCCCTCAAAAGAGAATTCTCTATGCCAGTCCTTCAATGCACAGAATAGAAATACAATCTTTCTTTTAAAATTCATTATTTGTGCAGTTTCATCTTATTTTGATGGACAGGGAACATATATTTTTAGATAGATAGGTGCTGCTGCTGGGCACTTTTTCCAAACAATCAATCCACTGTCTACAGAAAGTAGATGCCATAGTGTAGCATAATGGATTATACTGAAACTATAATATTAGCAAATGGAACAAATATGCTAATGTCTGCAATTTGTAACTTTTTCACAGGCAGGCACAATCACATAAATTACTTGTTCTATACAGCTAATCATAGGATTCTATGATGAAGAAAACCAACAACAGTGGATTGGCTAAAAATAGTATCTCTCCAGTCTTTCTTCTCTTACCATATGGTCAGTCAGCACAGAGGGGCTGATCCAAATGACATTAGCAACTCACATTTTTCTGTACAGGACCAGAGTAAGAGCAGCCTCATTGCTGTTCTGAGCAGAATGTTAGAGATGTAGGGTTTTCCTGCTCCAGGCAAATACCTTCAGTACATTTCTGATTATCCATATCCTCTGCTCACCCCAAGTGAAAGAAGTGGAAAAAATACAGATGCTCCTCCCTTTAAGTCAGCATCTGCACCTTGCAATTCTCTTTGAACACTAAGGACATAAAAGGGGAAAAAAAAAGGCATTTTTGGCTTTTTGGAAAAATTGAGAAATATCATGTCACTGAGAACAATTCATGTGCTACAATTTGAGCAATTTCTGATTATGAAGTTGTTTCATATGAATGCTAAGTACTAAATCTCCCTCAAATAGTTGTTTAATATTAATTGCTCTTTGAGCTATAAACCTTGTCTTGTCTCATTGATGGGTCACACTGTACAGGTATGCCATTTCCCCCCTAGTGCTTCATTTGTATTTAAATATCATTTGAATTTGGCCCAATCAGCCATACTATAAATGACCCACCATTAAGACTCTTTAGAGAAAGGCAAAACTATAATTTCAACAGCAGCATGTGATTCTAAAATACTTTATGCCTTGCTGAAGGAGAAATGTGTAGTACTTCATTCATATTTGAACAGCTTATAAATTGCTCTATCGAATATCATATTTCCCCAATTTAAATAAAAGCATATCTTTCTAAACTTCAAAGTAAACCACAAACAAAAAATCCCCTTGCTTAGAATGTACAGCAGCTGCTTGTAAATTTTGGGGGTTAGTGAGGCAGAGAAAGGAAAAAAGAAAAACTACTCCCAGAACATTTCACTGCTACACAGAACTTGCTTTTAACAATTCCTTGTGATCAATGAAGCCTTTTGCTCAGTGCTGCATTTTGGGTTTTGGATAGAGAAAGAAGATTAATTACTCTGCTATAAATTGTTAGATTAATAATACAGCACTGAATTCTAATCTGACTCCCTGAAGGACATTGAAGGAATGATCCGAGCAGGAGTATGAAAACATCAGTAGAACCTGACGATCAAAATAAGGTTTGAAGAATTCCAGTGTGCAAGGATATGTTTAAAAACGGGGAAAAAAATAAAACTAACCCAGTCAAAAGCACAGGAATTTGATCCTTTTTATGTTTTCTCCTGCAGCATATCCAAAATGCTTGTTTACCCTTTCAAACTCATCACACGGAAAAGGTTTTGTATTGAAAAGATAAGAAAGTTGTTTTCTTTTCCTTTGTTGTTAACTGCTTTTTAGCAGTACGATGCCAAAACAAACTTGAGCTGACATTTACTGAATGTGAAGCCTGAAGTTTTTAACCACATCTTCTGAAGTCTAACTCTCTTCTACAGTGTTTGAAAAGGCAATTAATCCTAAATTGTGGAGAGGATATGGGGATCTAAAATACAGACAGCCTCAAAACTTTGTAAGGTTTAGAAATCAGTCTTTATTTTGAGGCTCTTGGCTACATCTAAGTCCCTCACTGTTTTATATTTTAGAAATTATAATTTTTCAGCTTAACAGGCAGATTAGTCTCTTTGGTGGAGATGCTTTGCAAAGAGGATATCTGATTATGCTTTACCTCTATGTGCTCTGATTCTGATTGGGATAAAAATATCATTTTCATGCATTTGACAAACACTGAATGTTTTCAACTGCCAAACAAATGTTTTCAACAGACAAACTGCCTGAATCTGTTCATATTTTTATATCATAGCCACAAGGAGCTGTATTAGAGAAGAAATTTAAATTTATTTTCTTAAGCATTGAAATATAGCCCTTAGTATTATGGGAAGATTATGTGGCATTCATGAGTAGTAGTATGAATCTACACTTCCAGTAAGTGTATTTTTGCCTCACACTCGGCTCCCAGTTTTGCTGAAACTTCAGTTCTGTTTCCAACTAAAGCCATAGTTCAACAGCTTTCTTATGAAGGGAGAATCTTCTTACTGCAAACCGTAGTGGCAGTTGGTCTGCAGACACTAAGAGATAGCATCAGATACAAGAATTTCTTGGGAATACTAAACAAAGTTAAGCACATAGACAAATACTTAGAGGATTAGAACCAAACAAATTTATGCTAATGAAATAATCTTTAGTCCTGAGGGTATTGCCTCTTGTCTTCCAGTGATATTTATATATTAACTGTACCAGTATATTTTAAAAGAAATGAGGATCATTAGCACATTAAAATGAATAGCCTTGAAAAGTATTAGTAAAAGAAAGATGTGCCTTTTAATAAAGACAACTAACTTATGAAAAACAAAGCAAAGCATCAGAGAACTCAAATCCTTACATGTCAGCACAGGGCCTGTTAAGTGAATTAATTGCCTTTTAGATTTCCAAAAACTTCAGGATAGAGACCCTAGATGTGCAGTGAAACATATGCACCCTTTTGTTATTTTTCCAATAGTTTGTCAAGTGAGAAGATACAACAATTTACAAATGCAAGTGTGTAAAAGAAAAAGATTCTGGATAGTCAATGCTCTTAACGGAAAGGAAATTGCTTAAAACATAAAAATTATATACTTAGTCTACAGTTAGTTCAAAGACTAATTCTTGTAACCTCACATAAGATGAATTTAAACATAGACCTCCAGAGACTGCTAAAGAAAACATCACCACAAAGACAGGCCTTGCCGATTGTGCTTGATTTATGGGTTGATTCAAGTTTTTTTGATTCTCCAATGAAATATAAATCACTGTAACCCATAACATATTTTTGTTGCACTACTGACCTGTTCATCTGATTTCTCCTCCATTCAAAACTAAAATGGTTTAAATTCATAAACCAATATGGATTGCAAAGAGCATTCTTACAAAGTTCAAGTTTTAATTAATGGGCCACTAGAGCCAGGAACACTTGTTAAACATGTATCTCTAATTAAACCCATCAATCACTCTCCCTCAAAGTACTCATGATTGGCAAGAGATTAAATAAGCACCAAGTCCTGGACAACACAGCAATCATTTTTTTCCTATTTATTATTAAATCTGTAATTATCTGGCAACTTTCCTCTTGTGTCATACTCTACTCCTTATTTTCTTGTCAGTGTCTTCTTCAGGGTGGTGCACCTGCATCTAGACATAAAAAAACAACTCACTCTCAAATTTCAGATTAAGGACTCATGCAAGTATTCTTTCCCATCAGCCTGAAAGAAGAGTCTCTCACTGAAGTTGTAGGCTCTCCAGAGGTCCTGCAGTTCTCAATACCACTATCACTGTAGTCCATGTAATGGAGTTTTCCCCAAAAGTAATGCTAACAAATAGATGAGACAGGAAGCTGTATTGTATTTCTTTCCGTTCTTCAAAAGAATCTCCTGCTACTGTAATCTATCATAAAATACAATGTAAATTACAACTAAAACCATGATAAGAAACAGTGAATTTGTACTCAAGCAAGAGAAAAGGAAAAAGCTTCAATAACAACAAAGTCTAGCAGATAAACCAAAGAACAAAAGCCCCTGTAGTGACTCAAGAAAAAAAACCCAAACCAGATGGCTATTAAACAGTAGCAATATCTTTAGGGAGGAATTTTTATGAAACTTCCAGGTCTCGAGCATGACATTTTTCAGCCTAAAAGCAATGACAAAGTCCTCTAACTGGTAAAGGTGTTAAACTTCAAGTTTCTGTTAATGAAAAGGTCATCACACAGGCAATAATGTTTCAAAAGCTAAAGTTCATACAGGACTGGTATTAACATACCACAGAATACCAGTTGAGAATAATACATACTGCAGCCATTAATTTTAATCTCCTTGAACCTGAGATTTTTAATACAGATACATCATTTCATAGGAAGCAGGCACACTAGATTAACCAAATGTTCTCTTCACAGTTGCCACAGAAAAGCTATGTCCCATAGAAGACGGGTGAAGTAAAAGAAAACTGAGGAACAAACCTATGACTGACTGATCCTCTCCCAGGAATATCCACTTGGATGCAGTGGAACAGCCATCCATATGCCCATCTTCCATTATTTACTCCTTTGAAAGCCTTTTTATGCTTTAGCCCTTTATAAAATGCCATTTTTAAAGTTTTTGACTTGCTAAGCAATAATTTCACAACTCCCCCAAACAAAAACCACCAGAAAACCTTCCCCCTCAAAAAAACCAATGCCTATTAGTGTTTTACATAGTGAAGATTCAAAGTATCAGGATCTTGATTCTATGTTTTTAATATTTATTGCAATTTCAATTTTCCATTCCAGGTAACATTTATTTACCACAGCTATCATCAGTTTATCCTGCCTAGCTCTCTTTACAGCAAATATACAAAGCACAAGTCCCTTGAAAACAAAGTTACTGGGCTGCTTTCAGTTGCCAGTAGAGACGGCCGCTATGCTCTGCAATTTTCCTCTCCACTTGTCAGTCCTGTATATATTATCAGCTCAGGAATGCAATAACTTCTTTTCTTCTTTTTTTCTTTCCTACCTTCTTCAGCTAATTAATGCCAACCAGAATAAATGTGTCTTTGTGAACTAGTCAGACGCAGTAGTGGCTGCTCTGGGTAGCAGCTCCAGGTGGCAGTTTGTGCCCCCCCAAGATTTCACAAAGCAACCAAACAGGTTCAGCAACATCTGACATCTGAGCATGACTTGGGGGGGGGAAGAGAGGAGCGGGGGGAAAAAGACAAGACAGGCCAAACAACCCACCTTTGGATTACTTTGCACTAATGTCTATGAATCTGTTATAAATTCAAGAACGTGATGATTTTTGTTTAACAAAGAGAGAATAATTCAATTTTTTCTGTAGCAAGCAAAAGGAATCTGCTCAAAAGCTTCAATAATGGCCACAGTGAACTTATTAAACAGCAGCCAGCCTACAGAGCCTTCTTTTCTGGGAAACCAATCTGGCTGGTAGCTAACTTCCCCTGACAGGAGACTTACTGTATTAGTCTTAAAACCAGACTCTTACAGGTGGGTATAAGGATATAAATGTCACATTTTCTAACTACCTTTGTTTTCTGTTGGATCAACCTAATAGTATCTTCTGCTTGCATTTGTCCTAGATGAAAAAATTCCCCTAGCAGAACATGAACATGTCCCTTCCAGCAACAAGAAATGATGAAAAGGTATTGTATTACTTGAGATGCTGGAGAAAAGAAGTAGCTACAGTATGCCAGAAAGAACAGTTTGCTGCCACTGGAATTTAGAGCACATCAGTTAAGAATGATGTGTTAAGGGCTTTGCTCCTGCACTGAGTTTTGCAGTTGTTTTCTACTCCTTCCAAGTTCCTTATCAGCACAGAGATCCACACCCAAAATGGTGTCAGAATCATCATCTGCCATGGAGTCACACCTGGAATATAAATCCATGTTTTGATCCATTCACTCCATGATTAGATTTCTCACAGCTTCTTTTTCCACTTTCAGTTAGGAAAAGACAACTTCAGTCATCTCTAATGCTACAGTCAGGATGAGCCAGATTAGCCTGGGATGACCATATTGTCAAGAAACCAACCTGAGAAAGGGCAAATGGGGCAAGGGGCTGGCCGAATGGGGCAGGCAGGTGGCCTGTGTCAAAGAACTGATAGATAAGTTCCTCTAGACATGACAGAACAAAACTTTATTTTTAGCCATTAAAAAGCTAGACAAAGTTTTAGCCACCTGTTTAAGGTCCTGCCCAGAAAATTGAGTGAAACAGGTACTCCAGAATGGGATGAGACAAATCTTCCTCGGGAGACAGATGTCCAAAATAGGTAGCATGAATGTCTCTTTGTTGGTAACCATCTCTTCCACTAATAACTCAGAGAAAAACAGTACAGCCAGGATGTTCTGGGTTCCTGACCATCAGACAGCTAAACCAGTCCCCTCTGGAAGAGACAGGAGTGTGTAATGGCGACCACATAGCTCATATCCAGTTTATATCACTTCCTTCAAACCCTGCTCAGGTTCCTGGATTATCATCAGGAAAGGGGGATCCAGCACTTCTTCAAGACTTTCACAAAGGCCAGACCTACTCAAGCCAAGCAAAAATGGGCAGAGCTTCTTTCAATGTACATTTCCTCTTTCTGCTAACCTTGCAAATGCACTTGGAAGACTTCCAGTGCAGTGGTGAGGGAAAATTCCATCCCTATGACAGAAAAATACCCCCACAAGCCCGGGCAAGAAATTAAGTATGTTTTCATTAGCTTACTTCACCCAGTTTTGAACAGCATCTAAAATACCAGTAAAAGCTGCTCTAATTTCCAGCTTGTAAGAACCAAGCCTTAAAAAATCCCTCATAGAAGCCACTACCTTTTTTTTTTTGCTTGGCTTTCAACTCAAATCAGCAGCATTGTATACGTGAAAGGGTCACATATGGACACCTTATTTATAGTATTTTTTGGAGTGCCTTCCTTTCCTAACTATGTACACCTCTAGAAAATAAAGATGAGTATAAATCCCTGACAAGAAGCATGGCAGAGCTCCTGTACAAAAGACATAAGCAAGATATGGAAAATGAGGTGGTAGCAGCAGAGCCTGTCAAGAGCTTCCAGCTCATCTTGAGGTATCTATAATTCAGCAATGAAATAACATGATTTCTAAGGCAGGGGGAAGGCCAGATTTAGAAGTATTATTCTGAGAAAGATTCTGTGTAAAAAGCAAGTTTTGATGTCCTAGATGTGTAGGATACAGAATCACAGAATCAATTAGGCTGGAAAAGACCTCTGAGATCATCGAGTCCAATCTGTGAGCCAACACCACCTTAACCACTAGACCATGGCACAGAGTGCCATATCCAGTCTTTCCTTAAACACCTCCAAGGAGGGTGACTCCACCACCTCCCCGGGCAGCCCATTCCAATGCTCAGTCACCCTTTCTGTGAAAACCTTCATGTCCTACCTAAACCTCCCCTAGCATGGCTAAAGATTGTTGTGACTGAAGTGCAGGACTCAGCACTTCATCTTGTTGAACTTCATACCATTGGCCTCAGCCCATCAATCCAGCCTGTCCAGATCTCTCTGTAAAGCCCTTCCATCCTCCAGCAGATCAACACCCCTGCCCAACTAGGTGTCATCTGCAAGCTGACTGAGGGTGCTCTCAATCCCCTCATCCAGGTCATTGATACATATATCAGAACTGTTCCCAGTACTGAGCCCTAGGAAGCATCACTGGTGATTGTCCCCAGCTGGATGAACTCCATTCACCACCACTCCCTGGGCTGGTCATGCAGACCGTTTTTTACCCGGAAGAGAGTGCACCTGTCCATGCCATGGGCAGCCAGTTTCTCCAGGAGAACACCGTGAGAAATAGTGTCAAAGCTTTACTGAAGTCCTGGTAAACAACCTCCACAGCCCTTCCCTCATCCACAAGGTAGGTCACCTTGTCATAGGAGATGAAGTTGGTCAAGCAGGACCTGCCTTTCCTAAACCCATGCTGGCTAGGCCAGATCCCTCAGCCATCCTGTACATGCCACACGATGGCACCCAAGATGATCTGCTTCACTCTGTGCCCCACTGGCACCAAGGTCACACTGGCATTACCCTCTCTGCTCAGGGAGCTGAGTGTACCAGCCATTCAATGAGATACTCTCCGTAAAAGATGAGAATCCAAAACATTTTCCTCACATTAGCATGGATGAGATGTGTAAGAAACCCTGAGAGATGAAATATTTCAGCAGCCATGAATAAATTCAAAAGGCAGCAGCACAGTCATCAGTTGCTTAAATGTTTAATGTTGAAAGATTTAATGCTATCCTCCGTGACTCTTTTTTTAGGCAACAAGAGAAAAAGTGGTTTTTCTCCACAATGATTTTTTAAAGTAATTTAGGAGTAATTGTATACAAACAAATCTGCACAATAAATAAGCAAATAATATAGCAATATATATCAGAATCACCAAAATATATCAGAATTACCAGCAGGGGAGATGGGGAAAAGTACTTTTTTCTCCATATTCACATTCAAGAATATGTTATTCTGTCACCAATGCTAATCTCCTTTGACATAAAGAACCTGCTTTAAAAACGACACTCAGCATCTAAGGAGACAGATTAAAAAGTCCACCAAGTGGTTCACCAGAAGCCCTACTATCAGTGCTAAGGTTATTATTTCAGGATAAACCCTGTCTCATTTACAAGCTTCCTTCCCCTTCTCCTCCCCCCCTCCCCCAGTGCTGACTTTTGATTTCACAATCTTGCTCTCTTTAGAGTAGTGATAGGGGGGAGCTCTCTTCTGAGGAACTCAGAAATTATGATTGTGTGACTGGCTGAGTTCACTGAAGGAAGCTTTGTTCTCTCTTTTTCCTCCCTCCTGGGGCAAGCAGAGCTTTTTCCCTCTTTTCCCTTCCTTTTTGAAATTCAACTGGTCAAACATGAGCCATGCATTCATAAACCCTCCTCTTCTCCACCCCCTTAACTCCATGCCCACAACCTGGCACATCAACACCCAGAAGCAATTGCCTGAATGGGTGATTTTTAATCACTATATTGACTGGCAGCACAGGGATTAAGATATGGTCCATTTGAGTAGTAGCTTTATAACACATCAGCCCCCTGAAGTGCTAGACTTGAAACCTTTTTCTTTTGCTGTGTCTAGCCTGTATCTTTCAAAAACCTTTACTGATGGCTGCAATGCATAGTTTTTGATCCACAGATCATTACAGAAATGGAATTAACTGGCATAGCATTTTTAAAAAACTAGAACTGACCCTTCTCTTCAGAATACAATAATTCAGGATGAGAAACTTCCTTTTAATAAAGAAAGTCTTTGTTGTTGCCTTTATTCCTTAAGGCAACATTTTTGCTTATTCCTAGATCAACTGATAGTAATTATTTATTTTATTATTGCAGATCTTTATACTACTCTATCATGCCTATTACAACTTTTGGATAGATCAGATGTAAATAGATGATTGAAGATGTTGATCAGAGTTAGCATCTTCTTAATCTAGCATAGTTTCTGACTCAATGGCCACACCTAAAATTATACCATCTGGCCAGATTCTGCTCCACTGATATCTTTAATAAGCCAGTGCAAATCACTTTTACCATAATGCAGTTCCTCCTACTGAGGATTTTTTTCCCAGCAGTATCAATATCTTTGCCATTTGTAATTCAGAATAATCCATCATCTCTGATAATACAGGCATCCCATGCAGGAGGTAGGGTTTGACTTTGCAAAATTTCCATAAATGTTTGTACTGTTTAAAAGGAATGAATTTGCTGGATTTCATTTTTTTTAAAGCCAAGTTTTTGCTCCATGCCTCTTTTACTCCACTAGTGCCAGTATGCCTCAGAATGAGTCTGTTACTGCCAAGATCAGCACTGTGTTAAGTGTCTGATGGTGATTTAATAAAAAAGGAACTAAACTGAGACCAATGAGCTCTTTCAATTGTCACCTAAATCAGATTATAACCTAGGCTTTTCAAAGGTGAATAGAATGCTGTAGACTAAACATCCAGCATCACTTACATTAAATCCCACAGGAGCAAAACATTTTGAACTCTTTAGGAAGCAAAGAAAGTTAATACTTCATTTTGCTGTACATTCATGCTGAGATTTTATCACACACCCAGAGCACATAGTATCTTTAGCAAAGAAACTCTATTCCCTTCAGCACTTATATTATTGCAAATTATTTTGAAATGTTGAAAGGCTAATACTCAAAAAACCCCATGTGTTATTCAGATCTACGGCTTTGTATTATTATATTTGTACTTGGGTTATGAAGTCATAAGAATTAGCATTTCCTGGAAATGAAAGCACAAAAACATGATTCTGAAAAACACAGTCCTTGTCTTCCTGAGTGCTTTATTATGAAGTCAAACTGGGCTTCGCAGCTGTCTCTAGGTGGAAGGTGGCCTAGACCATTTGTACAAAATCAAAAAGTGATCAAAGTGGTTTATAATTATGAACCACATAAATAGCTACATAGTATTATCAGCCTATCTTTAGATGTTACCTCTTTCACTTGTGAAAAATTCCTGTTATGTGCATACAAGGAAAAAGCAACAAACCCCCCAAACACTTGCTGTGTGAGAGACCCTTGAAATGAGAACTACACAGTGAAAAATTTCAAAGTAAGTGACTGACCACAACACCCAGAATTATTTTCACTTACCAAAATCAATAAAGTAAATCATATTATTCAGATCTTATACACAAGTAACAGGGAAAAGTGTCTGACAGTATTTTGAATAGAATTATTCATGTCTGTGCCACCACTAATGGTCTGAACAGTGTAAATCAGACATATGTAACCTGAGCCCTCCATCAGTGAGTGATGTAAATTTTTCAGCTACATTTGTGTAGCACCCCTCCCCTAACAAGTCAGACAAGAAAAACTCCATGTCACATGTGTTCGTGTTGCATCAGGAACATGGATATCCTATTTCAGATGCCGAGCAAAACAGAGTTTAAAATAATATAAAGGAGAGAGAGGAGAATATAAACAATTCAAAACATAATACTTCACCACCCACTTGAGATTCTCTGATAAATATCTTTCTTTACTTTGCGTCAGACCTGCACTCAAGGGCTTGAAAATATTTCTTCTGTCTAGTTTGAAGATAAATATCACCCTATTGTAGCAGATGAAGTACAGCAGTTCTCATGATCAGTTCCTTGTTTGGTAAAGATCCTCAGTACATTGAATGGTGCTTGTTCTCAGGACAAAACATTTTGAACACACAACCTTTTAAAACGTTCTCACATATATATTTTTATTCTACTACTTCCTATATTAAAGAACGAGGGCCTGATTTCAACTTAAATATTTCAGAAGAAAGTATTTGTTTATATCAGTAAAATGACATTGTAAAAATATGCAGTTAAGTTATAGGGGAAAAGGGTGTCTTTCTATGGTCAATGTCATCAAACCTCCCTTGGATTTCCTATCTGCATTTCTCAGATGCTTGGGGAGTGGAAAGGAGTTCTGTGATGGTACAGCATCTGGAACAGGCTGACTCTTCCAGGACAACTGGCTAGTGAATTGGTTAGCAGAATACTCTCAGGGAGAATGGCTCCAATAATCAACAAAATCACATTTTTGCCAATCTGGCGTTTGACAACACTGCTCTCTCATGACCCTCTTTGAAGATACTTCTGTATCTGTCAAGCTGGACACACCACTACAGACAGAAATCTGGACATAAGGATTATTGGTGGGTTTTACCTGATGTATTTTAAGTTAGGACCCTGTCTGACAGTTAAACTAATAGTAAGGTTGTATTTCCAAGGGGGAAGTGGTGAATAAATTGTCTGACAAGTCACAGTTTTCCTTAGAGAAGAAAATATAGATGCAGAGACCTATCTGAGCTCTCAAATTGGGATCTTTAGGGTTTTTTCTGACTCAGTAGACAGGATATATCTTGGAATGGTTTTGATTATGATATTTGTTTCTAATACAGATGGGAAAATTTAAGGCAAATAAATTTTTTCCCTTTCTTACTATTATATCTTTACATTCAAAAAGGCGTATGACAATACATGTTTTTTATATATCCAGTTTGTGTCTAATTTTTTAGAGGAGTAAGTTCTCAGTAGTCTTTAAAAAACAGATCCATTTAATAATTTTCTAGTGACCTTGAAAATACAGGGTGTTCTTTCTGCCCATCATTTTGAGTAAGCAAAAATGAAGCTACAATCACATAGCCAAAAGGCGCCATTTGCAAATGCCCATGTGTGCCGTGACACTTCCAGTGCTCAGTATGCTGCCATCTCCTTCCTGAATCAAAGTTCTCTCCCTTTCATCTCCAAAATAGTTAAAAATCAGAATTTTATGGATCCAGTTCTTCTAAATGATAGCCCTGTTCTTCGAAGTTTGATTTTTTTTCCTTACCAGAGTTGTACAACAGGCTTCATATTTTCCTGCAGCATAAATTTGTATAAATTCTAAAATAATGAGGCCTTAATGGAACATAAAATGATTACATCGCTGTAGGTAGCTCTTCACTGCTGGCCATTCCTTAGAGTCTTTGCCATGCATGGCTCATTACACAGGAAACTGTTCCAGTTCTCTTGTGCCCTACCCCCAGTTTGTATGTACTATTCCTTCATGGATCATAACATCTGCCTTTTTATTCCCGGATTTTAAATCATCAAACTGCTAAACACATTTTAGTATTTCTTGGAATTATGGGCATTTAACCACTGCTTTCAAGCAGCCAAACAGATCAGGTGATATATGATGGTTGGTTGAACAGGGAACATTTGTTCATCTTTTTCTCACTGTTATGAATGCAGGAAAAACATAAGGTGTCATTTTGGAGGCTATAAAGAAAATAGCATTCAAGCACAACTTCAAAAAGAGTTTTAGCCATTGAAACCCAGCAGCCAAGGGCAACAAAAATTTCCCATGGATTTAAAATTCATAGAACTGGCAAATCTTTTGTAGAGACAAGGGGTAAAGTTCATGCATTTCATAGCTTCACTAACTCCAAGAAACAACAGTGCCTTTATGTACTCCTGAGCTTTTCTATAGAAGAGATCTTTCCATGGTTAGCCGAGATAAGAAATAATGCAACACAGATACAATACTCCCATACTTCTGAGCACTATAATGTCCTAAGCACATTCATATGCTTGGTCAGCAGATATTCTGCTACTTTGGTTGAGTTACAATGTTTTAACAGTAAAAACCTGTTTCCCACCTTGAAGAAACACTAGCTGCCTTTTGCAGTTCAGCTCCCTGTTAACCATGGAAAGAAACAGCTCTGCTCAAAACGGGTGCCTGGGAAGACAGAGCAAAGTCTGAATAATCAGGCCCCAACAGGGGTCTGGCAACAAAGCCCAGAGAGGAAGTTAAAAGGATTATCACTATAACACTGTTTAGCATTAGTACTGCTCTCTCCCAGCCTGACCCAAACCCATCTTCCTCCTACTAAGCCTGCCCTTCATCATTTTTACAGTGCTCAGAATACCCAAGTTCACTCGTGTATAACTTAACCTCCTCACTTGAGGGACAGTCACACCACTGTGCCCTATGAGCCTCTGAGCGTGGCTTGCTCATTAGCTGTATCTGCATTGTTAGCACCATCACTCAGGATGAGCCTGGCTTGGAAAGCCGCATTAGGGAAATGAGCAGTACAAATGCTAATTCAAGGATATCTGTGCCCTTGCAAAGCAGAAACTGTGCTTGCTGTATGTCTTCCCAGTAGTGCTTCAGTTCAGGTCATGAGAACACTTTTAAACAACCTCCCAATCCTCTCCATTAATCAGGCTTGGATTCACATCTCTGACTAATGCTGGAGTGCGTGAAGTCTCATCCTCTCAGGAAAAACAGCACAGATGATGAGCTCTAGATGAGCACTTAATAATGACCTTCTGCTGCTAATGAAGTCCTTAGGCCCTGACTATAAGGAGTACAGTATGGGAGCAAAATGTGCATAGTCTGGATATTGGGTTCTCTGCATCAATCATTTCATTCTGATCTGCTGTTAACTGGTCCAGCATGACTTCTTAATGTGGACACAGGTACTGAGTATGCCAAAAGCTTCTCATCTTCAGGAAAATCTGACCAAGAATTTAAGTGTGGGCAAGACTGGGAAGTGGGAAATGCGGGGTTTCACAAAGAGAATATACAGAAAAACATGAAATAATGGGAATGAGTGGGAAAAGACCCGAGATATTCATGACTGCAGTCCTGGTTTATGAAGATAAAAATGTGTGGTATGAAGAAGCAACATTTCCTTCCACAGGTAAGGTTCTCATTAGGATTTCTCCAGGGTGTAATACAGGTCTCAACCATAATTACATTCTGGATGGGAGAAATGCTTCTGAACTGAACGTTTTTGAAATTAAATTGTCAGTTTGAGCCCTCACTCAGCTCACCATGACGAAATACCATTGAGCACTTAAAATAAGCTCTAGTATGAATTCCGGTGAAGAAATCATCCCTGGCTGCCAGGAGACTGCAGTACCACTCTGCTAACCTTAGCTGGCCACACTCTCTATAAAGGCTGAAATTCATCTCACCTGACTTTAGATCAGAAAAACAACATAAAGCAAGATTTTGCTGCATGTCTTCTACAGTCATCTTTGAATGGGCTATGACAGATGTCGGGGAAAACAAAGCCCCCTCTAAATGATACTAAATTGCAGTTCATCTGATGAAGTAGAGGTGTCCAAAATACAAGGATCTTGTCATCTGTAGGCTTCTGTAATCCTGGAATCTTTTCCTACTCAATAGGCATTTCAAGGAAGCAATTTATATCATAGTTTTGTATGGTTTTAGGGCAAAGAAAAGTCCTATTTCTGAAGTGTTGGCAAACAGAAGACCAACACAGAAGATGGTAAGAGGTATCAGCAGGCATTGGCAGGCAGCGGCCCCCTACCACCCTACAACACAGCCTTTTATACCTGTCTCTTATGTCCCTCACATGCTTCTTGTTAAAGAAATCAACACAAACCTGCATTCCAAGTTGGTTTTCTGTCTTCCCAGGGATACAGTTGTAACTTATCAAAATCGAGGCTGCCTGCAGCCCATTCTTGTATCCCTACATGAAGTACCTATATCCATGGACTACAAAAGAAGCCAGTAGCAAATGGGCTAAGACATAGGTATCCCCATTGTCAGTGACTGTATTGTCAGAAGACTCTCATCACAAAAGTGCAGTATATCCAGAGAATTTCCAGTTAAATCAGTACACTTCGTGGAATGCAGTCATGCATGGTTTAATCAAGATTAGAGTGCCTTATTAAAAGAGGGAATCTCCTAATATTACTTAAAACATGATCTAAATAAACAGAAAAGAAAAAAAAAATCATAGAATCATAGAATGAAACTCTTTTCAACCCAAACCAAAGATCATAAAGTCCAACACCCCTGCTATGGGCACCAACATCAATAGATGACATTACTCAAAGCCCCATCCAGCCTGACCTTAAACACTTCTAATGATAGAACATCCACAACTTCTCTAGACAACCTGTTTGAGTATCTCTTATAAAAACTTTCTTCCTTATAGCCAACCTAAATCCACCCTTTTACAATTTAAAACTGTTGTCCCTTGTCCTATCACCACACACCCTTGTAAAAGAGACCCTCTTCAGGTTTCTTGTAGGCCCCCTTTAATTATTGAAAGGCCACAATAAAGTCTTCTCTGAGCCTTCTTTTACCAGGCTGAACAATCCCAATTCTCTCAGCCTGTCCTCACAGCAGAGGTGCTCCACTCCTCTGATCATTTTCGTGATCCTCCTCCAGATCTGTTCTAACAGGTCCGTATTTTTCCTGTTTTGAGGACCCCAGACATGGATGCAGTGCTCCAGGTGGGGTCTCACCAGAGCAGAGCAGAGGGGCAAAATCACCTCCATTGACCTGCTTTGGATGCAGCCCAGGAATCAGTTGGCCTTCTGGGCTGCAGGGACACATTGTCAGTTCATGTCCAGCTTCTAATCCACCAGTACCCCGAAGTACTTCTCCTCAGCCTTGCCTCAATCCATTCATCCCTCAGTTTGTATTGATACTGAGCATTGCCTTGACTTTATCAAGTTCACATTGGTCTACTCTTCAATCCTGTCAAGCTCCCTCTGGATGGTATCCCTTCCCTCATGTACATCAAATGGGTCACTGAATTCCTTGCAAATGTTTAATTATAAGCAAATGCTGATAAACAGCCTCTTTAAAAATCTATGGAATATCACATTTGGATTTCCTGTTGAAGTTGGTTTTAAAATGTATGTCTTTTATAGGCAGCACAGTCTTTTGCTGTCTCATTTTGTAAATATTATTCCTGTCTTAAAAACCCAAACACTTCCATTTTAATCTTTTTGAATAAGGGTGAGGAGGGAACACAGCAATCTAAGAGTACTATTGGATTTAAGGCTAGCATGAGTTTTTTCTATTTTCTTTAAAATACCAAACCTACTGAAGATGCCTTTTCTCTACATCGTTTCCTCATGCTGTATTAGACCTTGCTGAAACACTAGCACAGTAATCCTTCACTTACCCTGACTTCTCGGAGAACAGCAAATGTTCAATATTATTTTCATAATTCCGTATTGTTCTGCCTAGATAAAACCTATGTTACAAAACATCTTTTAACACATCCCATCACCTTTCTTCCTTAGTTAAGTGAATATCTGTGGGGATTTAAGAATGGGCTGCAGGCAGCCTCGACTTTGATAAGTTACAGCTGTATCCCTGGAAAGAAAGAAAACCAACTTGGGATGTAGGTGGGTGTTGAGTTCATTGACAAGAAGCACGTGAGTGGCATGGGAGGGAGGTATAAAAGGCTGTGTTGTAGGCTGGTAGGGGGCCGATGCCTGCCAATGCCTACTACCATCCTCTGTGTTAGTCTTCTGTTCGCCAACAAATATCCAACACAGCATCAGGGGGTTTCAGCTCTGTATGTCAATCCATACATCATTGGAAGACAGAGTGCACAGATGACAAAGATTAGTTATGCAAGGTATTTTTGGGAAAGGCATGATTCTGCAGGTCCCTTCTTTTAGATCTCCTCCCTTCTCTGATAAAAGTAATAAGCCACAGGTTTAGACCCAGACATCTCAAATCCAGTTAAGTAAGGTAGATAAACTCATGTTCAACTCAGGTATTTAAAATTTTCACTCCATTGTTTTTTCACACCAGTTTTCAGACTGAAGTTCCTGTGTTTGTTCCTAAGTTTTGTCGGGATAATTGCCGTGGTTTCTGCATCTGAGCTGCTCCCTGATGCTTTCCACTTAACTATGGGAAGGCTTTGCTAAACTTCTGGGCACTGCAGAGGGAAGTATAAACAGGTATTAGAAAACTAGCAGCATAAATTGATTTAGACTGTGTCCTTCCCCTGAGGTGAATAAGGGACATAAAGTGGCTGACATGAAAGTAGAACTGCCTGTGTTGTTAGACTGGGAGAATTGGAGGTCACCACCCAAACAAGCTGAATAATAAACTCCTCAGTTGCAGTGTGGATGTATGGAAAGGTAACAGTCCACAGACCCAAGTCCAGGATTCCTGCCTTAGCACATTTGCATCTAAAAGATAAAGATAAATCGGCAAAATAGTAAAAATACAACCATGTACCAAACCTTTGAAATGATGCTTTAGACCACAGCCAAGTTTTGGCATAGTAAAACATCTGTGAATTATTTCATCTACTGAAACAAAATGCTCTGAATCTTTGGAAAACATGGTCAATGCATTTTACATGCTCAAAGTTAAACTGATAATACACCTAGAGTCTGGGCAGAAATTTCCCAGGTCAGATTTGGGGATTTAGATTGTTCTATGGAGCAGCCTTTCTTAGTATGGGCATTGTCCACCTCCTACTATCATCTACAATTTCCCCCAAATAATTTTCTGCTAGTGCAAGAACACTAGCAATTTATCTCTGTCATTCTGAGCTATTCTGGAGGCTTTTATGGCTTTTGATCTTTTATACCATCTCCCGTAATTATTTTCTGAGATACTATGACTCATTTCATTATTTGTATGATTAGGATTTGGAGAGTGGATGTTCCTTGTACCTTTCTGAGCTACGGGAATTTGTTTTCCCGATTCTCCTTACCTCTATCTGTCAAATTTCTTCTGCCCATATAACAAAGTAGTGTGGCATGAAGTCTCTTAATTCATGCAAACAGACTTATACCAAGAACCTTTCTGTATTTCCTTTTTTAAAAAACTGGAGTCTTTCAACAACAGTAAAGTAGAAACAAACCCCCCAAATTCTACAGCTTACCTATGTGCCAATTTACATCCTGTTTCTGAAACAAGAGTTGACAAGTCCAACATGTGTGACCAGTAACTGCTATTCAAAGTTAAGCTCTGGAAATGGTGACTGACATGGAGCCAGGCATTCCTTTAGCCAAGGGAATTATCAACTATAGACCAGCCAAAATAAACTCAGAAATTTCCTCTGGGCGTTAATCACTCTGAGTATTGTTCTTTCCCACACACTGGGCAAAGATTCTTGACCTTCTGATTTGGAGCAAAATCACTCCTATTAATTAAATAATTTGTCCATTATCACCTGAAGACATATGTTACCTTTTCACCCTACACAAGAAACAACACACTAAGTAAATAAATGTCTATTGTAAATATGAGCAAATCCCCAAGCTTGTTTCATTTCCTGCAGTGCATATGCCATCCCAGTACTGCTTAGTGTAGATCTGCACAGCATAGTACATTAACATATCTTTTAAATTTCCAATGGATGTCTTTGCATAGAACTTTCAAATGAAACAGTCCAAAGCTAGGAAAATTAATTATCATTGACCTTTTGGCTACAATGGCTGGACTTATGCCTGGCCTGAAGTACAGCATTGTACATCTCTCCATATCATGATACCACTTAGGTTATACACCTTTCATAGTACCTTTTACTGAGATGACAACATCAAATGTCTTTATCACAAAAACTAGCTTTTCCCATGGAACTGCAGTCATGAAACTGTGGGGGAAAAGTTTTGCTATTGTCACTTCTGCAGGGTGAGTCTTTATTCACACAGTGGAACACCTACGAGCTCATCAGGAGTAATGTTCCTACTATTGGAACTAAGCCCTTTTTTAACAGCACCTTATGGTAAAAATAGTTCTCAGAACTTTTAAATTTAACATTAATGCTGCCCCAGAAGTCCAGGTAACAAATTTCAGAAATGAAGATACCTAAAGTTATTGGTATATTTTACTTTTTAAAGGATTATGTGCACCTCTAGCCCTCATGTGCATCTGGTTTCAGCAGCTGGTAGAGAACATTTATTTGCCCTCAAGACTAAAAGTCAGAAGCCTTGCAGTTTGATCAGAAGACTAAGCCTTATATTTTAGCTTCTTTTACAGACATTAAAATACCCAACACCCCAGAATACTCCTATGAATTTTAAAAAGACACTCCAAAGAAAAGCTTGCTAGGAAAATAGTTTTCCAGAGGATTTATAAAACAAAACTCTGTTGATCATCCCATTACACCTTTACACTGCAATGCAAATGTGAAGAACAATTGGGAATGGTCCTTTCAAGAAGAGAAAGGCCAGACAGTTTCAATGGAGGTTGTAAGTCTTTAACCCCCTTTGTAAGCCTTCAGAGACCTTCTTTATCCTCCTTACCTTTCCGTCTTCTACCTTCCTTCTCTTTGTCTCCAAGTTCTTGAAGTTTCTGTACTATTTCTGTCTCTTTCATTTGTGGTTACCAAGGCAAGTTCTGACTTTGTATCACTAAAAAATCCTATTTTCATCCTCAAGATTTTTGAACAAGGTTCATTCTCAATTTCTGGATAAAGACTGCTTCCTCTGCTTTCCTAATGCAATTTGAAGAAGAGAGACAGATAATCTTTTCCTTCTCTGCAGGCTCTTCCTGGTCTTGTCTCCCACATAGCTGTTTTCCCTCTGGGCCTCTCTCTGTCCCTCTCTTCTGTACTTTATTTTCTGAGTAACCTAGTCTAGTCTCAGGAATGCACCCTGATATTTTAAAATTTACTGCTCTCAAGAAAAGAAGAGCTGCTTCCCCTGCTATTTTGCAGGAATAACACACAAACAGCCAGACCTTCCCCTTTCTTTCCTTTCTCCTCCCCTTCTTTTATCTCAAGTACCTCAAAAAAGCAAACACACTTAGACATCCCTTGGGATAGCACCAACCAATGGCACAAACATCTGCCAAAAGATGTCCAGAAAGGCTAAAATAGATTTTCTATCTTAGGATTTTTCAAGAAAAATTTGCAATTCCAGTTCATTGCTACAAGGACAGGAAGAGAGAGGACAAATCAGTTTTCTTCTTTGTCACGATCAAACTTCCAGCTTCACACTGACAGTGCCAGGAGTTATACCTCCCTGATGAGGTTAAATGCACATTTGAAAAAGGAGAGGGATTGAGACAGCATTTCCCCTCTCTTTTCTCTGAATTTGCCTTACAGTTCTGAGCTGTATGGTGTTGTTCATATATCTGGGGAAGGAGCAGAAGGCCAAAAAACTGGGGAGAGAGAAGTGAGGAGGCAGTAATAGAAAACCTAAAGCAGTGTCATGGTGGGGGTCAGCAAGGCTCAATACAAAGAGCTGAAAAAAAAAATCATTGGACTTAGAAAGTGTACTGGAATTAGTCTGAAAACTCAAGGGAACTTCAGGCAAAAAATCAGCACCATTGGTTATTAGTCTCTTTTGGTGCATACCTACATCGTCAGCTCAAGACAAATAGGGAAATAAAGTGCATTTCTCCATAAACCTGTTTTCTCCAGTAACAGTTTCCAGATTTTCAAGACCAAAATGACACAATCTGTCTTCCTAAAGCTAACTCTTCTACAATATTTAGAGGTATAAATTCATAGAAACACACAATAAAAAACATCACGGAAATAGACAAATTAGACAAAATCCATGATCTAATACCCCAGGATTTCTCGTCCAGAAAGACAGATGATGCCTGAGAAATAACTAAAGCCCTTTGTGAGCAATCATGCAATAAGATGAAGTTAAACACAAAAAATCTGGGGGCTTGTTTTTGTTTTGTTATGTTGGCCAGGAAGTCCCTCCTGGAGGCTGCAAAGTAACTTTATCAACTAAGCCATAATGTGAGCTTAAACAAAGATAAATGTAATGTTCTGTACTTGGAAAGAAGTAATCCCAAGCAGCACAAGCTGGGGACTGATGAGCTAGAGGAGCAGCTCTGCTGAAAGGGACCTGGGGGCAGCAGCAGGCAGTGAGCTGAATGGGAGCCAGTGGTGTGTCCCGCCAGGGAAGGTGGCCAGCAGCCTCCTGGGCTGCACCAGACAGAGTGCAGTCAGTAACCCAAGAAATACGGCTATTTCAGTCTACTTACAAGGTCACACCTGGAATACCATGACCACTTGTGGTCCCTCAGGTGGAGAAGTTGAGAAGGGTCCAGAAGAGGCCACTGGGATTATTAGTGAAGAAAGGGTGAAGGTTTACTCAGACTGGAGAACAGAAGGTTTGAAGGGGATCTAATCACACTCCTTGAATATCTAAAAAGAGGAAATGGAGCTACTCTCTTGACAAGGATGCCTGCTGACAGAACAAGAGGCAGTGGGCATAAGGTGCTGCAAGAGAAATTCTGTCTAGATTGAAGGAAAAAAAAATCTTTCCCATGAGAGCAACTGAAGATTGGAAGAGGCTGCCCAGGAATGCAGTGGACTCTCGTGCTGGAAATGCTCAGTATTGTTTGAGGAAATTGCTGCAGCGACCTGTGCTGAAGAGAACGTTGGGCCAGATAATCTCCAGAGTACAGTGAGAACTTTCCACAAATCCCTATTCCATGCACAGTCTTCCTAGCTATGTGAATCTTGTTGTCAGCCCACATTCATCTTCCTCATGCTTTTACTACTCTGGGGATATGTGATATTTATTTCCAGTCATTGCTAATCCTCCATAAGCAGTTTACACTTTAGTTCTGTTTAAAAGGAGGAGGCACATGGGAGGCAATAGCAGACTTCTCCCCTGACAGTTTCTTTTGCAGTCAAGACATTCAAGGAGAGTTAAATTGTGGGAGGATTTTTTAACCTTCAGTAACAAGGCTTAATTAGGGATCAAGAGCAAATGTTACAGCAAAGAAGAGGCACCTCTGAACACTCATTCATATTGGGCTTTTGTTCCAATTAAGCTGGTTAACAAGGGATATAAGAGCATTTGTATCTGAAATATGCTCAAAGAATTCAGATAGCTATTACAATTTAAAATATTTTTTTTAGCTGAAAATTTTGAGTAAGCAGGACCTTTTGAAGATTAGATGTATTTGTGCAGAAATGGTGAGGAACTTGTACAGCTCTTACTTAGCTCATTAAAATATTTTGACACTGAAAGGAACATGCTCATGCTAAAACTCAAAACCAAATTTCTTATTATTAAAGAAAGTAGGAATTAAAATAAAAACTGTAAAAAAAAAAACTGGGAAAGAAAGCCTGATTTTGCTGTCACACTATCACCTGATCTGTTCAGCATTTGTCACAAACGTGAAAATTTACTCACAGATGTATCTGAATAACTGCAATAAAAGAGTATTTTGAAGAGGGGATCCACCTGACCTCCCCAATAATGCTGACTTCAGCAGAAGCAAAATCAGGCTTCAGAGATTCCCATTTTGGATCAAGAAATATAAGAAGCAAAAGGTGCAGCCTTGCAATATCCTACATTTGTTAAACACAGTAAGGGGCACAGCTGTGAGGAGACAGGTAAAGCTAAGGAAGAGATGGAGCTTTCCTTTGCTAACATTTACCGAAATACTGCAACAGCAAAATTTTTCCATTAGAGCAAAGGACAGTAACATCTAATCCCCTGCTTGTTGCCTGATGTACCACAATTTGATCCCTGGCAAATGCAAAGTCTTGCCTTACAAATTCAGATGGTAGCAGAGGAAAAAACCCAGAATAAACATAAACATGAAGAAAAGAGCTTGTAATTTTGTTGAAAACTTAAAAAACCACCTCAGTTTTTCCAAGACAAATACTGATGACTCTATATGAGACTTTACCTTTCAGGGAAGTATATGGTGTGGTTCCTTTAAGCCACTCTATTTTACATAAGCATCTAGGTAAAGTTAAAAATGCTGGGTTTTAGCAATTAAAAACCTCTGTGGGGAAGGTGTACACAGCTAAATGAGTTAGCACAGTCATTTTGTATTTGTGAACTTTGTTGAGTTTTAAATACAAAAGGGACAAGATATGTTTCAGAATTTGTAACTATAATTTTGCTGTGACTAAATTTACTCCTTTTTGTTGCACTGAGGACATATATAAAAGGGAAGCTGGTTTCAGGAGGTTTTTGTTTTGTATCAGTTTTTCCCAGATCTCTAGAATTAGCCTGAAGGATCCTTTTAGAGAGCAAGTAAATATATAAAATATTAGGACAACACTGCAATGCAAAAAGGATGTTAAATTGCTCATCCAAGGAGATGACATAACAAATAGTGACATAATTTCCAAGCAGCAAAGCAAAACTAGGTCAAATCACATTGACCTATCTAACATAATAAGCCCCTTTTTTTCAGATTTTTACAATGTAGACTGTGTCTCCAGGCATTAATGTCCCCTGTTATCAATGTATAGCATTGTCACTCTGCTTTAATGTCTTATCACCATGTTGTGTTAATTAGACCAAAACAATACAGTGCACTTTTGAACTGCTCAAATCCCAGTTTGAAACCTCTGTCTAAATTATAATTCTGAGGTCTTCCAGTTAGAAATTAAGTCATTAACCCTTTACCCATTTCAATAGGTGCTGGTGGGATAGGGTAAATTTTGACCTGTATGGTCAAAACCTAAGCTTTGTAATTTCTTCAAAACCCATCAGTGAGGAAATGCATGGTAGTATCGATGGCATTTGACCCAAGGCATAACCCAGGAATACACAATCTCTCAAGTATCTCATGGACAAACCTGGTCTGTGCTTGGCAATGATGTGCCCCTGGCCCAAGAGCTTTATCCACATACACTGCCCTGAAAGGAACAGTCCTTTTACTTGCTCAGGGCAGCCTTCCCTTCCCCTACTCTTGTTGTTCCTCTGCACATCAGATTTACAACACGTGTATTTTTCAGTGAGATTATTAACTGAGTTGAGTACGCTTCTGCCTACAGCCTCTTGCAATTCCATTAAGAACAGAAACACGAGTAGTAAGAGAGAGATCTGTGCGTATCCCTGCCTCCAGAGCTGAGGTGGAACCAGAGACCAGGCTGAGGGCTTGAGACCTCACTACCCAGGGATCTGGAGCTGGTTACAGAGGAGGAAAAAAGCAGGGGCAGGAGACAGAGGCAGACCTTGGTGGTCCACAAAGGAGAAGTCAATAGAGTGTACATATGCCATGTAAAATACATAGATTTTGCAATAAAGACATAATCTCAGGGAGAGAAAACCAGTACAATCCAAAGGTCAAACCAAAACCCCCTCCAAAACTTTTGAAGCTTGCTTGGTGATGAAGAGTCCCTTGAAGCTGGAATGCTGGCTGTTCTTATGATGGAGTGGCTGGATTTGGCAACTACAATTCTAAATATAAATGTATGAAAATGTGTAGTGTTTCTCTTTTTCTTTTGTTTTCTTCTTCTTTTATATTTTTTTGAGTCTCCAATTATGTCTCAGGAAGAAAAATCCCCAAACTAATACACAAAACAAGCCAAATTAAAAAGAAAAAACAAAAAACAAAACAACCAAAAAAACTCCACCTCAAACAAAAACCCAAAACACCAAAACGAAATAAAAAACAAAAGGGATCATGTTTCCATATGAGATAACGACTGAAAAAATAATAGATTTTTTTTTTTGAGAACAATTTTGCCTCAAAATACTGATTTCTCAGTATTTTTTGAACGAAAACATCAGTCTTGGATAGTGCCCCAAATAAAAGTTAAAAAAAAAACGGAGGGGGGGTGGTTCTCATCTAAGCCAGCTCTCACTTCACTTGAGTCTACAAAGTGTGTCAGCTTGCCAGAATCACAAATGAGTCTGCCTCACCACTCTGGGGTGTGTGGGGAGGGGGCTCTCTCTGAGCTGCTGCTGCAGCTGTTCAGTAATTAAGTAGCTGCAGACCCAAAGAGACGAGTTAATGCCATTAGTCACGGGCACCTGCTCGGACACTGGGTGCTGGGGGGAGGCTGGAGCCCCACAGGTGCACGGGCAGCACAAGGCAGCCTGGGTGAAGAGTAATGGGAAGATGTTGTTGCCACCAAAGGCATGAGAAACACGTTGGCCTCCCTGTCCCAAAATGTGGAGCAACTGTCATAGCATGTCACCAGCTCCTTTCTGGGGCCATAAAATATTCCTCAATAAATATTTTCCTTAAAGACTATCACACTACAATAAAAAAATCGTATCAGCCCCAAAGATCTCCTCATTTACTGTCCTTTTATTCCTTTCATAGGAATAAAAGCCTGGACTTCCTTTATTTGTTTTACTATCTTAAAATTGTTCTTGCACCCAGTTATCTCAACACTTATGCAATCAACAAAGTTGATAAAACTTTGGGGCCAAACAAACATTGCCTCTTTGCCAGCTTTTTTCTCCTCCCACATCCCCCTGGGAAGATATAAATACTAATGATAAACAACCATGACATGACAACAAATGGGAAAAAATTTTGAAGAATTAATAACTATTTTTACTGTTTAGAAAAGAGATCAAAATCAGCTTCCTACCCTTTAGTGCTTTTCCCAGCTTTCAGACAGGCTGGATTCTGCACTGCAAGCCAGGGATCTCAGGGATATACAACAATTCCTTACAGCTTGCTAAAGCATTACAAGCTCTAAGCTGCATGACTATAATGAAGACTTTGAACCAAAAACAGGCTAAAGAATGAAATACCCTACAAAGTCTGAAATTCAGCTCAAACAAACTCCAGCACACATCCAAAAGGCAATTAATACAGCTGTATGTGAATACTGGTCTGCTCCTTTCTCTCAGCTCAGTCTTCACCCACAGACAAATCAAACTGTTTCTCCAAGTGCTGAAGCATTTTTTGAGCTTCAGCATATTCCCTGAGCATTTACCACCGCGAGCTCCTTTTTCCCAGCATTTAATTTTTCTTGACCCCAGGCTCCAGCAGATCCCTTACCTCTCGTGCTACTCTGTGGAGGGACTCTGAGGTCTGACAACTTTTTGCAGTGCTCAGAAGCTGTTGAAACTTTCTGTGGCACTGCTTGCTTCCCTGTCCCTTGCCAGTGGGGAAGCCCTGAGACCAGGCAGCAGTGGGAAGCCGGCAGCCAGCACAGCAGAGGGCTGGGCAGGCTGGAGGGAGGGAGCTGGAGACAGATCTCATCAAAGGTAGGAGGCCTAGTGGGGATCATAGAGACAGAGATACACATCTAAATAATTCAGGCACTAATAGAAGCTTTAGGTTGGGTTCTGTTCAAGACGTGAAATGGAGCTGAATTTTAATGTATTTCAGCCTTCCATCAATGCAGAACATGGTGTTACTTAATAACCTGACACTGAAAAACCAACATTATTTTAAAAGTATTCCACATAAAGTTAATGAGGAAAATGGCTACGGATATGTATTTTTACAGCTTTACGTTGAAATTCTATCATGGGAAGATTTTGAGAGCTTCAAGTCTGACCTCTACAGGTAGGCTGCTGAAATAGGAACAGGATCTTGGGATAGCAAATTGTACACGGAACTCTTAGAAATCAGGGAAAGGTAATGGATCAGATGCACTACACCACATTATCATCAGTACGTCCTGAAGCCATATTTTAAAAACACAACTATTTGTAGCATCATCTGTGGCAATTTGGCTCCTACAAATGCTTCTTTTGCAAACTGCATAGACAGTGCAGCACCACGAGAAAAAAAGCACATCCAGTGTGAATATTTTTACATTCAAAAGTGTAAACGTGTTATGCTTCTGCTTTTTATTATCCCTCCCCCTTCCTTACCAATCTTCCACATGATCTACTCTTGCAGAGCTACAGAAACAAGCATTACTTTGAAACTGATAACATCCATTTGCATTTTGCAAAATTGATCTTTTTAAATGCCCTGATCAGTGCCACCTTTTTCTAATCAGAACCAACCACTCTAACAAACTACCCTTTGTCAGGGGACCCCATCCCCTCTGTTCCCACCAACCTACAGCACATGTTGCTATAGCTACCCTGCATGTCTATTTACCACACAAGTGATCAAAGGGAGCAGACAACACACATACACACACGCACAAAAAATCCTTGCCAGGCTTCCTACCGAGCAATGTCCAGCCACTAATTAACTGATACACTCCCAGCCTGTGGACTCTGGACACTTGTTTTCTTTATTCTGCATGGCACACACAAAAAAAAAGATAGCATTCTTCAAGATGCTGTTTCTTCCCTTACAGGCCAAACAAACAACAAAACATCCCAGGATGAACTCTATAAGATCATTTCCTAGTGCCAAGCAAAGGACTACAGAACTTCAGGATAAGAATACAGCTTTTCTACAGAGGAACGCATTAAGAATTTTAAAAGGTATGCAAAAGAAAATAGGAAATAAGAAACACATGCTAAGAACTTAAACAGCTGAAAGGAAAGGGGGTGATTTTGAATTTTGCATATGTTTTGCACTGAAATTGTATATAGCCTTTATTCACTTGGTGAATTATATGCACACTGAAAGCCGTATGACTGCAGATATGGTAGGTAATTGTAATGGTTTTATGCACCTTAGAAACACAGTTTTTCATTTTTAGGTGGCCTGTCAGTTAACAGTTGTTTAGCTGAACCTCTTTATGTGACAAAGGGCTCAAGACTCAAGACTGCCTCGATCAAAGTCGAGGTAGTTACTTCAATTAGGTACTTCAATAGGAAGAGGCCAAAATAAGGAGCTGCATTTTTTGTCAATGACACTCCTGCGAGCTGCACTTCAGGGATATGTTGTGGTTGAAAGGGGATGAAAATGAAGTATTAAAATTCATCAAACATTTGATTTTCTGTGAAGTAGGCTTAGGAAACAAAACAGAGCCCACAGTGCCCTCTCCAGTTCTGCAGCAAACTCAGGGAATCCAGACACGTAACTCTGTCCAGCCACACAAAAACTCCACTCTACCTTCATGAAGGCTGAGCACTCCTTTAAGAGTTTTCATCACTTGCAAATTTCTTTACTTTATAAATAATAAACTGAACTCAGTACTCTGCAAAGCAAAAAAAACATGTGTTGCTTGCAAAGTTTTTTTTCTTGTCTGTTAGTTCTTTTTTTTTTCTTGCAACCATGTTAGATACCTTTAAAAACTGAACTTCTGCTTCCTAACACTAGTCGTATAGCACACTAATACATACAAATGGGTATATTTCCTGTGAATGCTTAAACTTCTCCTGGTGCCTTGTGATCAGCATAGTTTCCCAGATAGGGTAGAAATGTTCCTATTTTGGTAGCTGGACCTTATTTGTGAGGTTATTCCATGAGGCAGCAAAAAGACACCTCTTGCTGAGGTTTTCAAAGATCAGCTAAAAATGACTGCTTTTTTCTACTGTCTCATTTACAAATCGCAACACAATATTTACACCAATCCCTGTGACCTGCTGGAGACTATTGGACTGACACAGTAGTAAGGTAGGTTGAATCTTATCAACAGGCTGCATATTACATTTCTACAGTAATTCCTCCACTTCCACTGGGGAAATTAGTGCATTTCTCTTTCCACGTGCTATTGTTCAGTAGCTGTGGGTTGCCCTTGGGTCAGATCAGTCATCAGCATAGAACATGGTTTCATTCCAACACCTGCAGTACACTGCCATGTGCCTATGTACTTGATGGTTAACTTTGCAACACCAAATTGAACTATAGCTCCCACCAAGAGCCTCTCAAAGTGGGAGCACTCACTCCCAGAGCCTGAGAAGAGGAAGGAGTTAACCCACTCCCTCCCATATGGTGTAAAGATGAGGAAGGGAGCACCAGGGAAGAGCAGAGAAAGCAGCAGGAGAGGTAGGGAGAGATGATTGTAGGGTGGAAGAGTAGGTAAGAAAGAGCTCTCTGTTGCTCTGACTAGGAAGGCCATGGAAAAGTTGTCCTCTGCACATTCCTCTTTCCTCTAACAATTTCCAGCTAGAAGCAGGAATGAGGGCTCCAGCTGCACATGACTTGCCTGCTTCTAAGTGTAATGGATTTCCTAAACATTTTATACGCTTAGTTCATAGCCCATCACAATCTTCAGTTCCCACTAAACCACGAGTTCTGCTGACAGGGGCTGAAGCACACAGTAGCTCAGCACCACCTTGACATCCAGCTCCCTGGATTTTGTCCCTCGGGCCCTAGCAGCGCCCACAGACTTTTTCTCCCAAACTGAAAATATTTGTGCACAGCAAACCAACCGAACCCAGAGAAATACTCCAAACTGTTCCCTTGGCACGGGAGAGAGAAAGCGCACTCAGAGGCAGGTGTTTAAACAAACCCTGGCCGCGGCTCAGGCAGGTGCTCCCGGCCCCAGCCCGCTCCCCCGAGGAGCACGGGGCCCCTCGGAGCGCGTCCCCCTCGCTGCGCTCCTGCGGGAGCGGGGCGGGAGCGCGCACCCGCCGGGACGGGATGGGACGGGCCCGGCAAGAACGAGCCCGCCTGTGCCTGCACCTCTCTTTAGGATGGAATGTCTCCCCCATCCCTCCTCCTCTTCTGGAGGGTACGCGTGTGCCTTAGCATTCCCCCCTCCCCCAAACTCTATTAGACTTATTTGCCTTGCTCTTTTAACCCACCACCTATGAATCTTCATTATCCATGAAGCCTATTATTTAGGTAGAAATATTTCAGGAGAGTAAAGTGCACGTTTCACAGAGCATTTTACACTTTATTATTGCCATCCTGTAACATTTCTGCTTCTTTCGCACTCCTCATTGGTAACCCCCTGTGCCAAAGTACCCTCTTGTGGTGATAATGATTTCTGATGACTATGTGCATCCAGCTGACCAATTTGAGTATAAAAAATGCCCTTCATTGTGCTTTGCAAGGACAAGAATTCCCCTCTCTTTAAAGAGTTATAAAATGTGGTGCTTTTGCTAGTGGGAGCAAGAAATACCTTTCCTCTTCCTATCGCCTATGTTTTCTCTTTCTTCACCCTTCCTCACCTCCTGTAACTTTGAGAAAACTGGCAAAGAAGCTGGGATTTCCCACCATGGTTTCAGAAAGCGAGTGTAAAACAAATGTTCCATTTGCACTACAGGTGCAAAATCCTCACACATGCATTTCCTGGACATGTACTATAAAAGTCCCCCTGAGAGCTGAATTAATGACACCCACACAGAAAACCTAGAAAACTTCTCATTTCCTCATATTTACCCATTGCCTACCCAGAAAATAACATATTATGAGCAAGTTTCAGAAGCGGACTGGCTTTTTAAACTGGGACAGATCTTTGATTCATTCTTAAGATACAGCCAGTTTTTCTTCATCCCACAAGGCTCTTCTAAGTGTACATTGTTGCTGTAAAACTATGAACAACAAGAATCAAAAACGTTTTGTCACTGTGCCTTATAACTGAGAGAATGAAAATAAAAGCTCCTTTTGTCTCCTCAGGTGAATAGAAGTCTTAAAAAAACCCCTCATTTGAATAATCTTAGAAAAAAAATCCCATCTTAAAGTACTTTTGTGAGGGTACAAGACAGCTTGAAACTACTACATTTTAAAACAATCAGAAGATTAAAGCACTGGCAGGCGAGGAACTCATGCAGAGTTGTTTAATAAATTATCCCTGGGCTGAATTATTGGCATATTTAGGCTTATAACACAGCAAGTTCTTTCCTTTCGCATGTCACAAACAGGGCTGCGAGACAGCCTACACAATGCACTTAAACCATGGCAAACTGGAATTGATTTACATAGCTCGCAAACCGCTTCCATGCTCCCTACAAATCCAAAACGTACCATGACTTGTATGGCATCCCTGCCTGCCGGGAGAATCAGGAGAAAAAAAAAAAAATTCTTTTCCCATCCCGGAAACTTAGAATTATAAGAGAAAAAAAAGAGGAGGAAAAAAAAGCAGTCGAGCTCCGCAGGGACTGAGACCGGTAGTACCCGGAGCTGGCGGGCAGTAGCTCCTTACCTGCCTCATGGTGAGATTCCCATCATCCATCCAGCCGGCCAGGGGCTGCTCACACCGCGCTGCTGTCGGCACGGCAGAAATCCATCAACTTTCCCACCGTAAGCAAGTTTCCCTCCCTCCCTCCTCTTCCCTGTCTATTATTTCCCCACCCTTTTTATTCTTTGCTGGGGGGAGTCCTAAGACAATGTCAAGTTTCCCAACCTTCTTTCCCCAGCCTATGAAAAGTCGGCAGCGGGGAGGCAACTGTCCGCCTGGCTCTGATTTCAAACCTCAGCCCAGGGATGGAGTAGTTGGCTGAGCCGGGCCGTGGAGTAGCCTCGCCAATCAGGAGGAAGGGGAGGGAGGCAGAGCACATAAAGGCTGCTGCCTACACGAGGATTAGAAAAGCTTTCAAGGATTTAAAAGACTGAAAGCAGCTGGAAACAGTGTCTAGGGCTACAAAGAGGGAAGTCAATTTGCGGTGTAAGAGATTATTCCCATTCTCATGTAACTGCTCTGGGGCTGCTCGAAGCTTAACAGACTCCCANACTTAGAATTATAAGAGAAAAAAAAGAGGAGGAAAAAAAAGCAGTCGAGCTCCGCAGGGACTGAGACCGGTAGTACCCGGAGCTGGCGGGCAGTAGCTCCTTACCTGCCTCATGGTGAGATTCCCATCATCCATCCAGCCGGCCAGGGGCTGCTCACACCGCGCTGCTGTCGGCACGGCAGAAATCCATCAACTTTCCCACCGTAAGCAAGTTTCCCTCCCTCCCTCCCTCCTCTTCCCTGTCTATTATTTCCCCACCCTTTTTATTCTTTGCTGGGGGGAGTCCTAAGACAATGTCAAGTTTCCCAACCTTCTTTCCCCAGCCTATGAAAAGTCGGCAGCGGGGAGGCAACTGTCCGCCTGGCTCTGATTTCAAACCTCAGCCCAGGGATGGAGTAGTTGGCTGAGCCGGGCCGTGGAGTAGCCTCGCCAATCAGGAGGAAGGGGAGGGAGGCAGAGCACATAAAGGCTGCTGCCTACACGAGGATTAGAAAAGCTTTCAAGGATTTAAAAGACTGAAAGCAGCTGGAAACAGTGTCTAGGGCTACAAAGAGGGAAGTCAATTTGCGGTGTAAGAGATTATTCCCATTCTCATGTAACTGCTCTGGGGCTGCTCGAAGCTTAACAGACTCCCAGGACTTCAGCAAGGATATGTAAATGCCCAGTTGAAATTACTGCAGCATCAGAGTGATGCAGGAACACTCGACAGCCCCCCGGTAAAGTGGCAATATCCCGTCTCCAGAAGCACCGATTTCCTCATGTCAGATTAAAAGGAAAATTACATAATGACATGAGCAGGAAGTAAAATACCGCCTTACATTAAGGGCAAGTGCCTGTCTGTTGGAAGGAACAGAAGTGTATGTGTGGATCTGTAGGCTATGGAAATGTTTTGTTGCAAAGCTTTGTTTGTTTCAGTGGCAAATGTTTAATCATCGCTAGCCTCAGTACATTGTCTGCTTTCCCTTCTTTGGGGAGGGTGGTTTCCTCATTCCTGAAGCTGAGTTCCTCACGCAAGATAACACTGCAAATGCAGTGCAAATGTAACTTCGAAGAAAAAAAAATAATGTTTTGTTTTGGTTTTTTAACGAGATCAGCTGCTATCTGCTGCCCCTCGGTGGCTTTCATTAAAATAAACAAAGAAAAGGTAAAATCAAAAATCTCAAATCTGAAGTGCCATTGCTGTTTGAGTTACACCTTTCATAGAATTATAGAATTGTTTGGGTTGGAAGGGACCTTGAGGAACATCTAGTCCCAAATTTCTTGAGTTATTAAAAAAAAAAAAAAAAAGGTCAAAAAAAGCGCAAAAAAGCAGAGAAGTGCAAGCTTGCAAATTGATACCAGCCAATCTTCTCCAAAGTGGAGAAGGCTTCTAACTTGATATCAGTTCAGAAGCCTGTTAGTTGCTCTGTTCCGCTCTTAGTGGAAATCTGTCTTTTGATCTTAGGGAACAATCAGGCAAATCTGATGCCTGAAGTAAAGCCCCAATATCATGAATTTGGTTCTGCAATGGCTTTATCTACCAATGAAAAAATTAGTCACTGTCCAGAAAACCCTTAGCAGTACAAGTAATCTTACTGAACTGAGTTACAGAAAAAAAAGTTACAATGGTGTGTTTCCAGGATTTTAATTAAAGGCTTCCAAAAATATATTTCCTTTTAACTTATGATAAGCTTCAGCACTGGGTATGTCACAGGGAAAGAAAGAAAAAATATGAAATATGTATTTGTTTTCCCATTTAAAGACAATAATGATTTTTCTCACAAGTGCAACAAAGAAAGGAGTTTGTAAATATTGATACTGTCTAGATCAGAAGCAAGGCATGGATGGAGGGAAATCTTGTTCCAAACCACAACTGCACTTTATCCAACTTTGCTCTTGCCTGGTCCATGTCCTCAGGTGGAAGGACCCAATTATATGCTTTAATGTTCAACACCAACCATCTCCGGGGTCAATATAACATGTTGCATAAGGGTAAGTCCAACCATCCTCTCTAGCCAATGTGGAGACAAATGAGTGACACCCCAGTGATGGTCTAGTACTGCCCACTTGCACAACAGCTTGAAGCAGCTGCAACGCAGAGAGTGAGGTGCATTAAGAGCACTTAACAGGAATGCTTGTCCTCCGTTCCCCAAGCATAGCTCAGGGGACATGTGTCACTTGAAATGAGTGTGTGGTATGTGAAGATCTTTTGCTACTTTAAATCTAGGAGAATCCTCTCCAGCATGCATTCAAAGGAAACATAAAAGTACTTTTTCGAAGTAACTACACCATTAGGAGTGAACTACCCTGGTGAAGAGGATGTAGTAAAAAGTTAAAACTTACAGAACTAGCAAGGATTATAAAGGATTCACACCAATACCTTATGCTTGATTTCAGGGCTTTCAGAAGGGGATTCTTAGGAGAGTTTCAGAGTTTCACACGGGAACAAAGCAAAAGATTATGTAAGAACTCAAACATTATAAAGATAAAACAGTTGCATATCTTTTCTGGAAGTGCAGACACCTTTTCACAAACAACATGCACAACTTACAGGACTGGATGGGTACTGCATTTTACTGAAAAGCCAGCAGAATGTGGCATCAAAAATGAGTTAGTTGTATAGGATAAAAACTGATTTCTAGTATTAGCAAAAAAATGAAACCATTAAAATCAATGACCTATGTTCAAGGTGGGGTGTGGGCTATTTTTTTTTTTACATCCAGTGTCACAAACAGCCCCTATTGTATTTATGCCATTCACTTTCCACCTTTGAAGAATGTACTTTGTGATCAACCCACACTCAATTGCTGGAGTTTTTTTGGTGTAATACAGTTTTTGTAGTCCAGACCCAAGATAAATCTGCACCAGCTGCAGGGAGTGCAGTGATACACGCAGTGGATTCAGAAAACTAGGTCCTGCACTTGACTTCCTAGAGTATTCTGAGCGGCACAAGAGGAAAAGAGAGGGTCTATATCTGAAGTGGTTTTGCAGGTAGTCAGCATCCAGAGACACAGTGGTACCGCTAGATGTGAGGAAGAGGAATTGCCATCTGGGATGCAAGAAAAGACAGGTGCTGTTTTTTTCACCTTCCTCTGAAAATCCAATTTCCCATCTATAACCCAAGTGTATGTGTGTGCATGAGAAAGTCATATGGTGTTTGGGGAAGTGAAAGGAGATGCTATCCCTGACAGAGGAGACTTTTACACTCTGTCCAGTGGAACCAGAAGAGGTAAGGGCAGCCAGAGGAGGTGGTGCCAGGTGTAAGTTCAGACATCACTGGGAGCAAAGACCTGCATAAGCGAGACCAAAGTCATGGTAGAGACCACAATAGTTTTAAAGGATTCTTATTGAATTAATTCAAATTAAAAGAAAAATGGCCACAAGTACACCAAACCATTGGCAGTTTTATGTTATGTGAACACTGGTTATCAGCAGTAATGGTCACATATTCCTCTTATCAAATCCCTTGGAGTTATGAGTGTGTCCTAGGTTACAACATAAGATGTGACCAAAAGCATGTATTCTATTACCATCTTCACAAGCTGTTGGAGCAGGTGGGGCAGTGTTCGTTATCTGCTACCATGACTCATCCTTGATAACTCCCTCCAGGAGCTATCTCTGTTAATGGGCAATCAAGGACCCTGCCACACGACTCATGGATAACTCGCTCTGGACTATCTCCTGTTAATGGGCCCATCAATGCCTGGCCTCATGACTCACCATCCCATTGTGAGATGCTCCACCCAGGAGGAGGAACTGAGAGTTCCCATCTGTATATAATCAGAGGTTTGGAACAGCACAGGCAGCCCTTACCTACGGGACTCCTGGAGGACAAGAGCTACACTGCTGGACCTTCAGGCGAAGACCAGACTCTTTTCTACAGGATCACTGCTTTAACAGGACCACTTCATCCGAACTGCTACCAACACCCTGACCGACAGGGTGCCAGGTTGTATTCTGACTCTGTCAGTGGGGTTTTTTTTGTACTATTGTATTTATTTTATTTTTCCTATTAAATTGTATTTCTGACTTGGAGTCTCTCACTGGTTTGCTTTTCAAACCTTCACAGAGTGACACCAGCAGACACAGAAATACCAAAGAAGTTCTGACCTTGCTGCTCACTGTGGATACCTGCCACAGTCCTTATCATACACCAAGCACCTCCCAGGCACCAAGGGCAGACACACAAGCCCTCCATCTAGCCTCATGTCTCAAGCATTATGTTGCCCCATTCACTAAAGCAAAATCAAGGTGGGATGACTTTAACTGGGCTTCCATTATTGGCAGCATTGATCAGGAAGATCTTCAGTGTGGTTTGTGCTGTTCTGCTCTTACTTGGCAAAAGCAGTCACCAGGCACTTGTGAGAACTCAGGGTGTTGGGTAATAACTAAAAATCCTCCTCCTATTGCTACTTAAGACAAAGATGTAATATTAGAATGTGTCATGAGCCAGTTTATGTAGCCAAAAAACTTTGAGGGTTCCTATAAATGTGCAGAAAAAGTCACCACCGTGTAATACCAGTTACAAATTGTACATTATGTAAAAGTATCACATATTTTTTACATAGACAGTAAATTAGGTGTTGGGTGCTCTTTGTCAGCACATCAACTATTTCTGGAAATGTTTGTCTAAACTTAGTGGGATGAGGCTTAGTTCAGTTCTCGCCAATGCAGTAGGCAATTTTGGAGGTTTTAAGTTGTGAGAAGGCAAGGACAAAAATCTTGGTATCAAAAATTTTGCACTGTTTCAGAAACTGAAACTTTTGTTCATTCTGATTTGTTAACTAACCCTTCCTTAACTACTTTCATTGTTTCTAATAATTTACCAAATACAGGAATTATTTTGAACTGGTGGATCAAATGCAGAAGAGCCTAATGTGGAATTACTCAGTTGCTGGAGCTTTTTTGGTGTAGTACAGTTTTCGTAGTCCAGACCAAGATAAGTCTGCATCAGCTGCAGGGGGAGCACAGAACAGGAAGTGGAGAAAAGGACTTTCTCTCATTAGCTGAATTCCAGCTGCCATGCAAATCCTCCTGGGCCCAGAGAATTTAATATAAGCTAAAGACGGAAGAACCATTCTGTCTCTTTACTGAGCTGTGCCAAACAGAGACAGACCAGACCCCAGGATCTGATTATATGGTAGGAATGAAAGAGTTGCAGCAGGGAAAAATATGACCCAGCAAATAGGTTTGAAAGAAACAACCCTAGTTTGAAAATCAGCATCTTGAGGTATGAAGTCAATCACAAGTAGATTGCCTTTAATTTGCAATGTAGACAACTAATAAAGGCATGCTTTTCGAAATAAGACAAGCAGCTAGACTGCTGCACTTTGAGAGAAAAAGGTACTATTCACACCCAAACTACTGGCATTGAAATTCATTTCTAATGGTTTTTATAGTCCCTCCCTTGGCAGTTTTAAATTGGCACCTGCAGGAAGAGCAGGATGTCCAGAATACAAAATGCTACTTAATAACTCCATATAACACTAGAATACTTAACTCAAGGCAACACTAGCATGTAAAAATAACCTCTAGAAGAACTGGCACAAAATATGAGGTTGTAAGATGAAGACAAATGTATGAGAAGCCAGTATAAAAAAAAAAATAATCTGAAATATCCCGAATATGAAAAACTCTTCTTAAGATGTGAACATTATCATGCAATGATTTCAAGTGATACAGTTAATAATTGTGAATATAAGACTCTACAGAGCTGGATCTCACAAAGCAGTACTTAACTGCTTTTATCAACATTGCTGCAGCGAATGCAATGAAGACAAACTGACTGGCCTGGCAGAATGTCTGAGTCACGGCATCTAAATGCACACGTTTTCTAACAGAAGTTTAAAACTAGGACCAGCAATGTCAGATATCCTTACATTTACACATACACACTGAAAGCCACAGTGCACAAAGATGTCCTCAAAGTGGATTGTTGGGGAATTCATTGCATTTCAAGACACAGCCTTTTGGCAGGGTATCAGTAAAACGGGCAGAGGTGAGAAAGATCAGGGCATTCTTAGTCCTTTTGGTAGAGCAACCCTTAGAAGACCATTCACCCTTTACAGAATCACTCAAATTGCTCTGATCTCACTTGGGACTGCACCAGCTCCAGGCAAGAGAGAAGGGAAGATATCTTCAGGACAGCTTCTTGCTCCATCACATATGTAACCTATGCAACCCTCAGCTCAAAGAGACAGTAAGGTGGCTAAAGATCCATCTGCACTTGCCTTGAGGACTACACTGACTAGACTTTTTGATTAAGGCTTTTTAATCAAAAGAATAATATCTGCTGGATTTCACTTTACTACATCTGCTATGAGGCAGATACTTGATCTGCTAGGCTGAACAAGCTGGTGCACAGTCATGTGTAACAAATTAGTGATCAGAAGACTCTGATCATCTATTCTAAAATTATAAGGAAGTATAGTAAGCTAAAAAGACTAACAAAGAAGGATGCTATAAGGCTTCAGAGTTTCTAAAACATCTGTTCTCTAGTATATATAAATGCTGGATTAAATGGAAACCATAATTAGTTTACCACTGTTTCTCCATTTGATTTCCTAGGATTTTCCAACTGACTGCTACTTCAGTGATAATTATACTTCATTACTCTTAGAAGTAGTAGATAATAGTTAAATTACTACATTTTGTTTTAATATTCCTAAGTCCTAAGAAGCCTCCATGAAAAGCAGAAGGATAAAGTAAGAAGAAAATAATTGCCTTATGTATCTGTAACCTCTATTAACATAGAAAAAAAGAGAGTAACTTTATCCCATTGCATTTTGTACCAACTGCTTATTTAGTGACCAATTGCAAAAGTCAGTCATGCAGTGACTCAAGATAAGCAAATATAGATTCGGGCAAATAGAAGAAGTTATATCATACATGCCTTCATCAGTCAAACATCAAAGAGTATCTGTCAAAATTGATACTGCTCTCCTATTCCAGGAGATACATCCTGGATCACACAGATTTGAGGGAGAGTCATCTGGCCACAACTTCACTAAAACAAGTTAAAGCCTAAACTGATAAATTGTCACTTGAAGCAAACAGGCACCTAATCAAATCCCCATTTTCTGCGTGTTAGCTGAGATCATCAAACCATGCAAATCCTTCCTTTCGAAATAAAAGCCCCTAAACCACAGGTCTAGCAAAAAAATGTGTAACACTCACAATTAAGCCACTCTGCTCTATAAAACAGTTTTTCTTCAACCTACATACAATATGTTAGACATATCATATGCCATGCACGAGTGTGCAAAAGTAAGAAACTATAAGCACTGTTGAGACTATGCCATGTCCAGGAAGAATTATAAAGAGATTGACTCTGGGTTGCAAAACTTTCCAAAACAGAAGAAGTGCTGGTGTTTTAACATCTTTTCAAACCCTCATCTGGGACAAGGCATTAACATGAAAAACTAGAATATTTCTGCATAATTTTAAATTCCTCATATTTCTTGTTCTCAGAAAACATTTGATATTTCCAAGTTCTGCTGTATTTCCCTGGAAAGACACTACACAGTTTTGGTCATACAGGAGTAAAAAAAAAAAAAAATTAGCTCAGGTATCTCTTTAAAAATCCCAGGAAGCCAACTGCCACTAGAGGGACAACCAACCAATGTTTTGCTGCCTTCAAATCAGGTATTTCAGCTCAGATCAATGGAGCCAAAGTTGTCTAAAAGTTCAAGTCAGACTAAAATACTGTTATTTCTTTTTTTCTAGTCATAAAAGTTTGCCAGCAGTCTGCACTATCTCATGAAACCTAATTTAATGAGAAGATTAATTTTTGTTTTTGAAATTCCTGGGAATATTGTTGTAGGGAATTCTCACTTATCTCTTCTTTCCAGTGTCCCAGCTATCCATGACAGCCACTTGCCCCATGGAAAAAGGGCTTCTGTGAAACAGGCAGCCTGTTGGAACAGGAGGTACAAAAGTCACCTGTCAGCTATGCAGCAATGGGGTCACATGGAAAACTTGTGAAGTGACATGACTCAGAATCGTATCTTAAACACTGGAAATATGAACTGTAGCTTGAAAATTGCTTGTACCCAGGGGGTAAGGTGTTTCATCTCCTCCACTGGAATTCTCAGACTGTGTATTCAAGCTGCCTTTATACTGCTGGGGATAATAAAGGAGAGAATAAATCTATAAATGCTAAAACAGCTTTGAACATTACTGTAATCAGGGCAGCACAGGCTCTGCCATAAGCAGGAATGAAAGACACAGAAAGACTAATCTTTGTAGGTGTAACTACAAGTTTCTGGGCTAAATCTAAGTACTTAGAATGCAAAAGTTAGTATTAATCAGACAACACAACAAACAGATCACTGAAATTATTTCTAGAGAAGTGCGTATGTGCATGTGTGTGTGTGCATGTAGATACCCATGCATGTGTAGAGAAATATGTTCAAATTCTTCAAGAAAAATTTAAAGTATATGCTTGGACTTTCTCAGTGAAAAAGAACTGAGTCTTAAGGTGCTCTTCCCTACAACTGAACAAATATTTCCCTACTCTGGATACCAGTGGATTGCAGTGTTGGTGGTGAGATGAGGTTGTAGGGGGTGGGGTGGGGAATGACAACAAAAACCTTAACCCAAATCCCAAATCCTTAGACTCTGGCCAGGAAAACCATTTTATACAACTGAGAATTTGCTAACATATGTGACTCATGATTCGACTCATAAGCTTCTGAAGTTCACTGGGGTTACCATCAAGGTCAGATTACCCACGAAATATCAGATTACTATACCTTCCCATTGCTTCAGAGAAGCCCTTGGTACTGACCATGTAATATATTTATGTGGGAATGTTAACACCAAAAGCATCACATTCCTCTAATTTCAAATGAGAAAAACAGGCAAAGAATTTACAAGAAAATCAAAAGAACCTTCTTATGAGAGGACTTTAAATTAAGCAATTCAAGGATGTGGGCAGATATCACGAAGCATTAGTCACAGAAGTTAAATAGGAGACAGTTTCAGAAAGTCTTTGCTTATAACATTAATGTTTTTTCTCACCAGAAGCATTGCTTAAAACCAGCTAAGGACAGTTTTGAAATGGTGTGTGTATAAATAGGCTCACCAGGACTGCCCTGGGAGGACTGGTCTGGTTGGGTCTCGCGCTTCTATCTGTGTCAAGTAGCCCTTTTTTAACTTTTAAACCATTTTCACATGACATTTTTATGAGTCACTGTACCTTGTTCGTTTTAATTACAGGAATATATAGTGTAGGTTTACCAGTCTCCAAAAGAATTTTTACTTTCTTTAGCTTACATTTCCAGATGTGTCACCTATTCAGTCCTCCCTTTTTGTTAAATGGCACTGGCAATAAAAGACAATGACTGCAAAGATAATGTACTTCTCCAGGTTCCAAGCAAACCACTTTTATAATCCAAACATTTGATTCTCATTTTATAAGATGCCCTTATTAAAAAAAAAAAACAAAAACAAACCTAAAATAAAAAAACAGACTGGTCCATGAAAACTATGTTTTCATAGTTGGTGATAAACATTTTCATGAAGATACACAAAAAATCTGAAGTAACCCAGAAAATCTGATTAAGGTAAGACTTGCAGAAAGTGAAGGCCAGCACAGAAATAAAGTGCTCACTACTAGGCATTAACTTTTGCATCTCTTACTTCCACAGGTTATTATTATTCTGCATTTATCACTTCAATGCTGAAATTGGTAGATATTGTCAGTGTGTCTTATTTCTTAAATACACAAGAAATTTGAAATACAAAAGACTTATTTACAGGGAGACTCAACCATTATAACCCCTGCCTGCAACACATTCTCCAACACCATTCTTTACACCAACAGCACGAAAATAAAAGCACAGAAGTAGCTGCTACTGCACATCAGCCCAATGATGAAGGTTGATGCATGCCTTCTAAACTATTTCATGCAGATTTTGATCCCTAGGGCCACAGTGTTACATATGCTCATGCTCTCCTTGTTTAGACATCTCTCTTAGCTGTAATTTTGCTGTAATTCACTATGAAACTGCAATGATATGCAAAGGTCCTGACATCTATTTCATAAAGGCTTTTCCACACCCCTTGGGCACAAAGAAGGTCCTTTATGCCAATGGGAATGCACAGTGATGTCCTGAATATCCTGTCAGCTTCAGCATTTTAAGTTTTTGGTGCTCTCAGTTTCCCATCTACCACCTGAAATTAGCAACTAATAACTGGGTACTATATGGTGCTGCAGAGCAAAATGAGACAGGAAGATCCCTCAGCACATACAGAGGAATTAGGCTGAGTTGTGCAGCCATGTTGCTCAATTACCAAATCACTCGGTAACAATTGGTTTTGTTTTCCTCCTTCTGCATGTCTACTCAGAATGGAACATATACGTATACACAGTGTACTGCACTTCACGCTGAAGTGAGAGAGAAGAAAGAATCATACTAAGGATTCAAAAATGAAAGACTCTTGTGATTTAAACACAATTTCCATTTCTTTTTATCACAGGAACTCGGAATTCACTGGGACTACCTGCTTCTCTAAGAATTTAATTGAGTGGAAAAATGTAGTACACCACAAAAAAGGACAAAGCACAGAGTCCTTTGGGAAAAGGTATTGGCGTTTCAGCAGGGGAGCTCTCGAGGCCATCCCAGTATCCTTAGCCCTAAAGGCTGTGGGGCACAGAAATAACTCCACAGAAAAATTCACCTGCCATATCTTCATACTAGAGCTTAGAAGTATAAAGCTCTGGCCACTTGCAGCTTCAAAGCTGAAAAAGAAGGGAGAGCATCTGAAATGCAAAGGCTAAAACAAGAGAAGCTGTCACTACAGTCAGAAAGACCATTATTGTTGCAGCTTTATGTGATTTGAAATCCTGCAAATAAAGGCACAACTCACAGTCTTTTTAGATTGATAACTGATGCAAGGAGGGGATCTGTACTTACCTTATTTTGGGTGTCTTCCTGTGAGTTCTCATGTTCAAAAGTTTCCTTTTGGGAAACTTTTCCCTTTATGTAGGCTCTGGCCACCACAAACCACTAAAGACTTCAGCACACTTAACTGAGGGTGGTCATTACAGGCATGCTGTAGGTGAGCAGTGATGTGGGTCTCCACCACCCTGCTCCCTCCAGTGACTTCTTGAACCCATTAATCTTTTGCTTTTGATATATCAAACTGATATATAAAAATAGAGTAGAAAGGCAAGGAGAAATCAGACAGTAGACAAGTGATCTTGAATCTCAAGCAATTTTTACTTATCTTTCTGTGTGGCCCTTTCCAAGAGCTAATATCATCCGCATTTTACAAATATTAGCAGGGCATTTGATGCGCCTTTCATGGAGATGTTACAGCATCTCAAGCAGGTGATAAGGGGTTGCTATGGTTACTATAATCTTTTAAGATGAGTACTTAATAGGTTCACAAAATATATATACTTACTTGTTATTTAAAATATTAGTTGTCCAAACAAGCATTTGCTTATGCCTCCCTTTCATTTTTCATGGCCTTTCCACTCCTTTATCTATCAAATATAGTGGATTTTGGTACTGTTTAGAGAAAGGAGAGGTCACTAAACATTTTCTTTCTTTAGAAAAGGGGACAAGTTAGGCAGCTCATTATCTAGCCTGTTTATAATTAAGTCCAAAAATAACTGCTCCACTGTACTAGTATTGTGAGAACTTTTATTTCAGAGGATTTAATGAGTCATGGAAACACGTTTAAAAGTCTGCACTAAACAAAGAACTAAATGTTAGCATGGCAATAGACCATATAGCTTTTAATGGTCTGAACCCTTTGTCTCGCATTCAGACACAGACCCGAAACTGCCCCATCACCAGCATTTCATCCAGTGATTCTTTCAGATGGGTTACTTTTTTGCCAATGAATCTGAAGGTGATATTTAGGAAGTCTATTATCAGGAATGCAAATTGGGGGAAAAATGTGTCACATCAAATCATGACCATTTACTAAGATATTACTCATGGGCAAATGCTTTCACGTGCTGCCTACTTGGAAGGGCCGGTTGAATGGAGTTACTGTAAAAGCATCAAATTTCACATTTTTATACTTGTTTGTACTCTTCGTGATGCAATTAAAGGGAAGTTTTAACTCACTACTTATTTTAATTTGATTTGGTTTATTAGGATATATAGAATGTAAATAAATATAAGGTTTCCTAATTTTTATTATCATCAAAACACCACTGTTTTTACTTCTTTGGATCACTGTGATCACTGTGTACCTGGTACCTTATTTTGAACATTTTCACTGACATCTGATACAGTCATAGGATGGAACCCTGCTATTATGAAACTGATTTATTTTTAAAATGGCCTAATTTTTACTGAGGTATGTATGACTAGGTTACATCCATATGCAACTGATAACCTGACTGTGGTCAGGGAAAACAAAAAGAATCATCCAAGCTTGGCTAATAACTTAGTTGTGTATATTTGAACACCTGTTACTATAATAGTGTTAGTAATCAGTTCAGTTTGGAGTAAGATTCAGCAAGAGCAAAAGTGCTTGCAACTTCCAGATCTGCTTTCACAGCTTGTACCCAAAATGTTTCCTGGGAAATGAATTAATATTTTGCAGTCTGAGGCAGCAAATTTTTATAGCAGGACTGAGCAACAGGGTAGGAATTCATGGGAGATAATATATTGAGCAGGTCTAAGTACTAAATAGGCACTTTCCTTATATATTTTGAAGTGCAGAATGTTGCATATTTCTAGAAGGAAAAATGGACATAACATGTTGTTCTTGCAAGGTGTTACCATGTTAACAACTAGAGAACCTTCTGTTAAAACTATTAATATGTGGCTTATCACTTCATAAAAGCTTGAAATCACAACGGAACAACAAGAAGCACATGTGATACATATGAAGCCAATCTGCAAATACAATAATAAGCATTCAGCAAGAGGCATTTTTTTTCTGTAGTTAGCTGACATGAAATTGTCATGCTTGTTCTACAATCACCACTTTTGTTACCTACAAAATAAACCCACCCATACTCTGTATTTGGGCTCCTTTCTGAAGTGCAAGAAAGGCTTTTGTTCCCTCCTTGTTCCTCAGCACACACCAAACCTGACTTGGGAAGTTTGAAGGTGATGGTGAAGTCATCCTCCAGAAGGCTTCACAATTTTAAGGAAATCTGTTCCCAAACCTAAAGCTGACCCTCTGTTTAGCAAGCTAGACATCATCTATCATAACGATTCTGTCACTGGCATCAGTATTTGAGTACTCGTGGCACTTACAGGATAAGTAATAATTACAGGAATAAGCATGAAAAAGTGGATGGGGTGATAAATCATGAGACCGGGAGGTGGGAAGAACGACAAGCATCCCATGTAAATCATAGAATCATGTAAGTTCGAAAATACCTTTAAGATCGAGTGTAACTATTAACATACCACTGCCAAGTCCACCACTAAACCATGTCCCTATGCATGGTAGGCATCTATGCGCACTTTAAAATGCCTCCAGGGACGGTGACTCCACCACTTCCCTGTCCCAGCGCTTGAGAACCCACACATCTGCGTTCGAATGGAATAACGAGCTCATGAGCACCAAACTCGTGCATACACACAAACTGAGAAGTGGGACCGGGCGGGGAACCCGAGGGGCGGCGGGGCAGAGCCGACCCGTGGCCGGTCCGGGGCACCCCCGGGCGGCCGCCGCTCCCCTTCCCTGCGCTCCCCTTCCCTGCGCTCTCCTTCCCTGCGCTCTCCTTCCCTGAGCTCCCCTTCCCTGAGTTCCCCTTCCCTGAGCTCTCCTTCCCTGCGCTCCCCTTCCCTGCGCTCCCCTTCTCTGCGCTCTCCTTCCCTGCGCTCCCCTTCCCTGAGCTCCCCTTCCCGGAGCTCCCCTTCCCTGCGCTCCTCTCCGCCTGCCCGGCTGAGCACAGCCTGCACGCTCCGGTATCCAGCGGCTCGGAAAGAGCAGGAACCTCTCTACGACGCAGCCGTGGTACCAGGTTCTTGTAGAAACTGCACAGACTCTCTATTTGCAGGGAAAATCTGAACAGTTTTTGGTTACTTCTCAGCTGAACTTGAGATCCAAACTTAGCAACGATAAAATACATTTTTAAAAACCCTATACAGCAGGCAGTTTTACTGATTCTTGCATCTGTAACATTGTAAGATCCACTTCTTCCTAAGATGACATCAACTCCACTTCTAAAGTTTTCTGATGCTTGAAGCTGATTTCTCCACACAAAGAGAAGGCAGCCTAGGTTCAAACCAGCAATTACTTTTCACCTAGCTTTAATGGCTGTGAAGGAAGCACACTATTGCTGCATTCCAGGAGTTGCTATGTTACACTTTATGCCCCAGCACTACTATCACCATGAAGTCTCTGTGTTGTAATTCCTCTGTAGTTACAGTCTTAAAAGGCCACAAGTTTGCATACTTGAAATTTGTGATACATTTTCTTCCCAGCATGTGCCTACCCCCTTGGGACACAAGAGTTTTTGTTAAGGACCAGCTTTCTGCTTGTGAAAATAAAATGAAATCACTGAACTCTGACCATTAATGAAGAGTGTGTTCCACACCAGCTGATAGCAACAGAATATCCTGACAGTCAGCATAAGGGGGGATAAAAACACCAGCAAGTAAACCTTTTGATAATTCCAACTATTCACTTGAAATATATGGATATCAATCCATCTTCTGCTTTTTCATATTCCTTGTCTTTCCTAATTTAACATGTACTTTCTTTTTCCCCCTTCAAAAAAGGTAAGCAGCAAACACAAACATTGGATTTTTGTATCTGACAAACAAACAAGTTGTGAATGTCATGTCCAGACATGTGAGAAAAGTGTTCAGTACCAGGGCAGCTATCATATATAATGACACTGTGGAAACAACATTATTCTAATAATTATTACATCCTCCAAGATTCATGCTAAAACCAGGTCTCCTCATAATTAAATGAACTTTTATCCCTATCTGCACTCACAGATTTCTGTTGCTCATTTCTTCCTAGATATAGAAATAGTAAATATTATGAAATTTTGGCATATATCCCCCTATTCCCACCTTTGTGAATAATCAGTTTCATATTAATTGTGGGTGTGAACAGGTTGAGTCCTTACCACTGTGCTCAGATAATACACAAACCTAGAAGTATATATACAAGTTTGACCTCCTCTTGGGGATGGATTTATTGATCTTATCAACCCCCCTCCTCCCCACCCCAGTACAAAAAACAATACAACCTGACCTTCAGATAAAGCTTTCTCTCCAGGCTCGTCCATTCACAGTATTTCTTTTTAGGAATTGCTCTACCTTAATTCAGTTAATTCTTCCTCTTACTCACACTTCCTTTATTTTAGGGGTAGTGAATGAAACTGCATTTGCCACAAAAATTCAGCAGAACTTTAGCAGCTTTGGGCAAGGGAGTGGGACAAGAGCAGCCTGCCACCCCTATGTGTGTCCAAGAGCAGTGGTGCTGAGAAATGATTAGCTGATATCATATTGTTCTTCTTTTCAGTCTCGTGAAAAAGACCTCTCAAAGGAGAACAAACTTCATTCAACTGAGGTTTTAACATTTTTCTGTATCTCATCAGCCCTGGCATTAATATGAGATTGTGGTGATTTAACCTAGGAGTGTGGGAATTGCTGAGGGATGTGCTTATTTTTCTAACAAAAGTTCAGGCATGCTATTATTAGCAATCTCTGGTATGTCATCAATGTCAAAGGCCAAATACTTCCTTGAAATGTTTAGGAATCAAGTGTGTTCTGAATCTGAGCAGTCTGTTCTCACTCTGCCATTCACATGCACACACAGCAGCATGCTGCAAAAAGACTCCATCTTGCCAGGATGCTCCTGAACACTCCCAGTGCATCTGTTTCGATAGAGTTCAGGTTCTCAGCAGGACAAATATTGACTTCAGAGGGCAGACTAACCTCTCCAGCCAGTAGTTCAAAAACACTGGACCTGGGAACCTGAACTTAACCTATTTTGGAGACCACTTTACACCACATACGGCTCCTTGCATATGTAAGTGTATCTGCCAGTTTAGTACCTCAATAATACTCAGCCAGCTGCCTTTGCCTGTCACCAGAAACACACAAATAAGACACACAGAGGGTATTGACATAAAATTCTTCAAGCAATTGTATCATCAGGTAGACCAAGGAGTGGTGTTCCTGAGCACTCCCAAGATCTATCTCTGAGAGCAGTGTAGATCTACCACATCACTCTGAGAGTTGGCTCTTAACAGTTCTGTGCTTCCTCACAGACTTTTGGACTGAACTTGCTCTGTTGCATTTTATGAACAGAAAGAGGATGACCAACGTGAAAATCAAACCCGAGACAAGTAGCCATTCTTTCACTTAAAACTGGCAATAGATTTTTCAACCAAAAACTTTCTTGTCTTTTTCATCAGGGTCATTTATAGAAAATATGAATGGCAGTTGCAAGACACTTATAGAAATCAAAAGATAAAAGAGTGGAAAATCAAGCCCAAGCCTTTTCTTTCCCAAGGAAAGGGTTAAGTAATATAATTATTTCATTAGACACAGCGGCCATCTGTTATGCTTTATAAAAAGACTGGCAAACAATGTTAAAAACATCCATTACATGCAATAGAGAAAAGAAAAATATGTTTATTTAGCAAATGTTAATGTTTCTAAAAGATGTTTGATTAGAGTCTGGAATTTATCATCATTTGCTAGAGCTCAGTCTAGAAGCCTAGCATCATCAACACATATTGTCAATGGGCATTAGCAAACAGTTTCATCTCCACGTGCAAAAACAGTGATTAAGGTCTTCCAACCACATTACTAGGTGCATCATCCTCCACAAAACATAATATATGCTTTTTTACATCCCCTTCCAAGAAATACCTCTCCAATCTCTTAATAATTTTTTTTCCTGTGTAGTATAAAGGCTTAAAAAAAAAGTCTTTAGAAACAAAAAGACAGGAGGGCCTTCTAGCAGAAATAAGAGTCTTGAAACTTTCACAGGAAAATTTTATGCAAGAACAAAGAGTAATGTGATTATGCATCAGAAGAAAACTGAAATTATTCATTAATAAAAAAAAGGCAATGCCAAGAAGCATGTAGTGCTAGTGAAAAACTGAAAGCAAGCCATGGTTTCTATTTTGATTGTTTGCTTCTCAAAAAATATATAAATACTTAAAAAAAACCCAAAACCCAGGATAGTGGAGCTTGCCTGCTGCTGCTGTGGCTGCCAGATATCATCATGGATATTCTAACAGGAGAAGAGAGAATGATGCTAAATTGTAAACCAAGGTTTTCTGTGAACTTCAATTTGAAGGAAATACTCTCTTTCTTCAGCTCCCCCATAAGAACAGCTGCATTTCAGAACTGTTTTCTATTTTCTGACCCTCAATGTAGCCCGGATGGTTTTCTGCTTGTTTTTGGTGCTGTTTTGCTACAATGTTACTTAAAGAAAGCAATGGCTTTTGTGCTGGAAAAAGGAGGGGGACAGTGGACACACCTTTATTAAAATGTGTATACATATATACACACAAAGCTCCATTTGAATCAAACAGTAGATGTCCACAGGCTGGTTCATGCATGATGCAGTATTTCGCCAAAATCAGAAATCTGTGGGAGAAGCAAAGCAGAGGGATAGCAGGGCTGTATACAGTGGGGAAAACTTGCCCATGTGTGCTTCATTCTACACACACACAAGCCAAAAAAACCCCCAAATATTTTGCACATAGTACGTAAAAGGGCTGAAGCCAAGATCTTCCACTTGACTTAATTTGAAATCATGGGGATTTAACAATTTTTAGGACAAAATTCTCCCAGTAGAAATCTGCCTGTTCACGGGTTGGTTTTTAACAACCTCTAGAGTGTTACCTTACCATGCCTTGAGGTGAGTTTGTGCTGCGCAGGTCCTGACTGTGAGAGAACCTTGCTGAGGAACGATACTCATCAGGCCAGGAGCTGCAAAACCCTACACACATGGTTGAGAAGACCATGCAAGTTTTATGATCACTCTCTTCAGAGCATATTACTGCTTTCTGATGGCTTCTGAATTTCCCATAACTCATTACACATTTGTGACTTATACCTACCTATCTTGAAACACATTAAAATAGCTGTAAGATTTTATTTCCTCCCAGACTTAGCAATAATTAAACATAGCAGGCTTTAATATTGGAATCCATTTCAAGGGAATGAGGATACACTGGAGGCCTTGGGGAGGGGCATGTGCTTTGTGAATGCAAAGAGCACATGGAAATGCTTTTATCCCATTAGCACAGGCACAGAGGTTGCTTCAACACAGCTGCAGCTGTTGGAGAGGAGTGTGCAGGCTGAGATGAGCTCATGGCTGGGTCCAAACGGGACAAGGGTCCTGCTCTTTTTTCAAGGAAGATCACTGAGGCAGAACAAGCTGTTCACTGTACTGTCCCTCCATCTCTGTTCTTCTCGAATTTTCTAGGAGTTTAATGCCAAGCAGCCACTCATAACCAATTTTGTCCCCATCTGTGCCCATGAATCATTAACTTTTGCACAGTATCTCACATCTTGTTACCATTTTACTGCCACAACCATCGAATTAACCCCATGCAATGCCTGAGTGAGCAGCTATAACAATACAGGAATCTGGAGCACAAATGACAATCCCCAACACACACAGCATAGGAGCAGTACTGTCTCCTGTCACTGGGACTATATATATTCTTGGTCATCTGTCTCAGAGAACATTCAAAGACTACTATAACTGAGATGTTACTCTATGGGATAATGAAGCGTTGCCATTCCTTACAGTTCTGTCAGAAGGCTTAGGCTATTTGATCTTTTCTGTGAAGCCTCAGCTCCAGATACCAAGTCATTATGTGAGAACTGAAGATTTATTTTCTTTTTTAAGAGGGATTTAGCCTTTAGACTGTTACAGAGAGAGAGCTGACAGTCTGACCTGAATATAACCCCTATGATTTGAAAGCTAGAGGCTAGAAAAAAGGAATGCAGAATTGTCTTTAACATGTTATGATTTTTAACCTAAAACATTGATTGTGAAATAGGTGGAGTCTGGCAGGAGGTTAATGCTTTTTGAAAGCTAGCTCTCCTCTACAGGTAAGTAAAGACCTCATTTTGTGCTCCTGCCAGCCTACGCAGAGAGCTCCTGGAAGGGAAGATATGTCTTGTGATAGCCAGAAGGGCTGCTGCAAGCTCCCTTCCTCTGCAGAGCAGATGCAGAGGATGTTGTGCAAAGCATGCTAACTTTCAGGTTAAATACCTGTTGCTTTAAACAGCCTGCTGACTCCATGGCAATCACCAGCTTTAGCTCAGGCTCTGCAATCTCTTTAAGTAGAAGGGACTACAGAAATACTTGTTTCTGAAGACAACCCAAAAACTATCCCATTTCCCACACCTGTTTGCTCTTTGGAAGGGCAGATACCAGAAAGACACTAACCACACTGATCCCAAATACATTGCCTTTTGGAAAAAAAGCAGTTAATTGTACAATCAAAGTTATCAGCATTTTAAGATATTCACTGCCTGCCCTGCTGACTTACCCTGTAGCCCATCACTGACAAACACTTGTGTGTAACTGTACGTGTGCATAGAGTGCTGGGGGTTACATTTTTCCTTTCTTTTGCCAGTATTACACAGAGCACATGACACATGTTCTAGGCACATTAAGGGAAGCAGCCAGATGGTGGGAACAGGAAAGTGACTTTGGCCTTGCTGTCTGGTTTGCCAGGAGGTGATGGGTGCCAGTGGGTGCCCCACAGGAGCAGAGAAGGGCAGCTATGCCCAGGGAAAGGTGCTCCTTCCCAGCTCTTTCCCACACCTCAGCCCTTCATGCCAATTCACTCAGCAGCTGGAGCAGACAAGTCCCTTTTCCCAGAGGTCTTGCCTTGATCTCCTTTCCAGCTTTTCTTTTTCTCCCAGTGCTTACCCTTGGAGCAGCACCCTGACCCCACTCCACTTAGTCCTTCATGAGATGGCTTTTGCCTGTGACTGCTGGCATGATCTGAAAAACAAGGCAATTTTTCCCTTAACTCTAGCTAAAACATTGTAGTTTAGAAACCTTTGGGCTTCTTATCATATCTCTTCATTTTATTTTTATTTCAGCTCCCACTGCAGCACCAAAGTGCAAAATTACAGATTAATAGTGAGTCTTGGGTGAGTTAATGAGGCAAAATGGGCCCCAGTCACTACATGGTAAAAAAACCTGGGTCCCATGGTAGCAGTATTGATAGCCTTCACCCCCCACCTAAAAAAGGTAACAAGGAGGAAGGATATGTTAACAGAAAGAAAGACAGAAGGAAAGACAGAAAGAAAGACAGAAAAGTTCATCTAAGCAATTAAAATAGAGCTGTTAAAAAATCCGATAAGAGTTGTAAATGTAGTGCGCGCATGTCTGTACAGATGCTTATAGGTATGTAATCTTATTATTATGATAATTACTTAAGAATACTGCCCATAATCCTGTGTACTGTAAGGCAGAGAATAAACAGCAAGAAAACCCTTGATTGCATCCAAGCTATTCCACCCAGACTACAAAAGTAGCAATTTCCTGGCACTGCCCCAAATCAAATCCTACCACTTCAAATGCAGTAGCAGACAGACACACATGTTGCTGCTTATTTTTATAGTGAAAATACCAAGTATATAATTTCAGAAGCATTCTATTAAATGTTTTAACAAATAAACAATTAAGGAAATATAATCAGATATATCCAACCTTGATGTCAGTAATATGCAGAGAGACTTGTAAACAATGAGAACTATGCAGTCACTGCGAGCAAGCTTACTCACAAAGTGATTTAGAGGGGAAATTACAGGCACATGCAACTATCATATTGCATCAGAAACAGATAATGAGAACCCACAAATTCTAAAAATTGTTCAGTTGGTGGAGCCAGGAATTTCAGGCTAAATGCATTGTCTCCAGGCAATGATTGATCCTTTTGCCTTAAAAACTTAAATTTATTTGGGCTCAAGAGGCTTATCCACCCTTGCATCCTTTCAGCTACCCCAAATCTCACCATGAGCTTTACAGAGGAATCTGCTCACTCAGCATTTCGCCTGTGATTGGGTTCTTATGGCAGGTCTTTGCTCCGTGGAGCTTGATCCACATACCTTGCTATTCCAGTTACTGGGGACTTGAATTAGGGCGGTTCACTGAAGGAATACCCAGGTCATGGCAAGAAGCTGCATAGGAGGAGTCCAATACATGGGAAGCACTCACAAGACAGTGCTATGCTCAAGCTAAATGCGACAATATTGCCTCTGAATTCAAGCTCCCCACGAGATTTGTCAGCTCAGGTCAGGCACACACCCCTGAGTGCTGAGTGCACCGAGATGGAGCCAACTCAGATGCCTCTGCTCAGGCAGCACAGGTGCCTAAAGAAGGTACTAGAAAAGTGCCCACCTTGCTTAGCTGCTTAGGAGGGTTTTCTCTCCAAATGACTGCATGTATCCTACTACATGACTCTGTGCATGATGTCAGTACAACTAGACTAAAGCGTTTCACACTGTAAGGCTGAAGCTGAGAAGACATTTTGTTTTTCAAAACTAATACCTAGGCCTTGCTGAGGGCTCAGAAGACAAGGCCTAAGCGAAAAGAAGAAGTCAATAGTGTTAATATAGTGGCTTAAAAACTCTCAAAATTTTAGTGTCATCTTTTATGGATGTAAGAGACAGGGAGGAGGAGGAAGCAGAAAAAAAGTGACATCAGTGTTTCTGGCCACTATTGCTTTTTTTTGTAAATCAAGAACTGCTTTTTGAAACGCTTTGTGACGTCCTGCTAAGCACCTAATATCTTCTCAGCCTTCCTTCATGCTCCCTGTGCTACCAGTATCTCATTTATGTCCTTGTAAAATGCTTTGAGCCATAACAAGTATGAAAGGTACTATACAAAACACTCTTCTATTCTCTCATATCCTAGTTAACTTTCAAAACCAAAATACTGCACTTAGATGCACACATGCAGCTTTGGCTGTAGACACTGGGAGTTTTCTGCCTATATCTGCAGGGGTAGCATGGACCTTTATGCTTTCAAACTGCTCAGACACTGGGGGTGAGGAGGATGGGGGTAGGGTCCTTTCACCTTGGAGTAATCTTTAAAAAATGCCTGCATCATACTGCATCCATTTGAAACCCCTAAATGTTCATATCCGCAGCAGTCCTGTGGGTCACCTGCCATGGAAAAAAAATTTCCATGGATGGAGAGGTCTTAAAATATTTTATTACAGAAATATACTTTTCAGGCCTTAAACCAGATTAAATATATGAGAATTCCTAGAAGTCCAAATTTTTCCCCTCAGGAGTGCCAGACTTTATTTAGAAAGCTTATATATTGCTATAGCAAGGAGTTTTCATGGATGAAAACTGCTCAGGGCATTATGATGGATAGGTGGATGGCAGTGAATGGGAAAAAGAAGCTCCACCTGGTTGATTGGCATTGAGATTCCCCATGGGAGTCATATTAGGATGCAAGGTTTTTCTCTACTGTTTGCTGTAACAATGACATACATACATACATACATAAATGAAATCACCCACAGCACTCAATAATTTATTTGCTTCATCCTGGCCATGAATGTGCTAGGATAATAAACCACCATATGGGTGATAGTACAGTCACTACTAGTGATTCCACACTATCGTAGCTTTGCCAGAAGATAGCTTAATCTTTGTTTCTTTTGAAAGACTGAAAGGGACACATATAGCCCTGCTTTAGAATCATATTTTCTGTTGTTTGCTTTCTCTAGTATTACAAAGAGTTGACGAATACCTTTTCTTAACAGCTACACTCTCAAGGGCAAAAGTAAATCTAGCAGAACAAGGATTCCTAATTCTAAAGATGCTAATGGCAAATACTCACATGTGTGTAAATAATTAATTGTTTTCTTGTTAACAAGTCCAGGTTTTTCATTCTTTGTTGGTGACCCTAAGGGTTGTTTTTTCTATGAGAAATAGAAACATTTAGGATTGTATCTTCCTAGTCCATGACTAATTTATAGGCTCTTGTGGTGTCAGGTGCAAAGATTCAAGATTCAATTTGTCACCCCAGGCAGTTCCCACTTTAAAAGATGGTGCAGGTATTCTGCAGGAATAAATGAAGGAAAACATTAATGATGTAAAACCAACGGTAGTATCCCCTATGGAGGTTATATCTTTCAAATTCATAGAGACACATCAAGATATCGAATGTCTTTTGTACTGGTCTGGAAAGACCATAAAGTCCTCTAATGATCTCCTACAGAAGAAAAATAGAGGGAATTAACACCACATTTTTCACACCGAATGGTATCAGCTACAGCTGGTTGGAGTTTTTTGGCCTGCTTTTTCCCAGCATTTTGTTTGGTGGGTTGTTTTTTTTACTTTTAATTTTTTCAATTTGACCTAGCATTTCCAAGCCTACAGCTCTATACAAAGATGACAACATAGAAATGGCATAACAGAAAGAGTCAGACATCTAACAACACAAAATTTTTTTTCCCATTTTCCACTTTTTCCAGCTAGATCACCAGTAACATAAATATTTACTTTCTGTGTATATTCAGCTCAATGGCTGCATTGTTAATGACTACAATTGTACTCAAACAAATGTGTCTTGTTAATAAGCCCCACCTGCTTCCCCAATGTCTCTCTGGGACTGGTTCTGGGAAAACCTCTTCTCATAGAGGAGAGAGGAGCATATGTGAAAGATGTCCTGACTTCTGATCATGAACACTGGAGACCTATTTGGCTCAGAAATTCCAGAATCAGATCAAAACACTGAACCTCTGTCTTTGTTTTCCTTTCTGTAAAATGGGAGCACTTTGTACAGATTTCCTTATGCTGAAAAATGCTGTGCAAATGCAAGTAAATTATAGTGTAACTACTTGAATACTTCCAGGAGAATGACTGATTATGGGGATATAACAACATCATGAATTCTGTGTATGAGACATAATATTTTTATCTTTTTTCCTCTTTGAAATTAATTGTAAGCACTTACATGGAAAACCATACTACTGTAGGAAACAGTTGTTTACTCTTAGGACTTGCAAAGTAAATATCGTAAGAAAATGCTGCTCACACCATTTCACCACATTTTAATATTTTGCTTTGCTTCTTGATTGTATTCACTTGAATTCAGTATTTAATCTAAGAACTCAAGAAACCCTTAGAAAATAATGTTCTAAGACCATTGGAAATAGGTTCTACAACTTTCCAGAGAAAAACATGTTACACATTAATATACAATTTTTACTGCTAACTGTTAATTTCAAAGAGTGGTTAAGTATTTTAGATGTGTCTCCTCTTTAAAAACTTTTGCAGTCTATATGTGTAGGGATGGTATTTTATATTCTTTAAATGTCAAGATAGTTCTGCAGAATATAACTTTATAATGGCACCAAATTTAAGTCATTAAAGGAGAGATTTATCTCACGTTTTAAACATTGAAGTTAGGGATTAAATATAAGTACGTGAGCTTCTGCTATAATGCAGAAAGACACAAACCTCCAGAAGGCAAGTATGAAAAGACTCATCCTTTAGAATTAACAATGAAACAATCTGTCATTTTGATTCATGGATGTTAGCAAAGATAAATCCCCATTTTAAATTAGTTATCCAGGATGGATATCAGAAGGAAAAGTAACAAAGATTAATATAAAACATATTAGTAATATGAGTCTAACAAAAGATGAAACAGAGACCAAGCTCAGTTTCCTCTGCTGGTGTTCACGAGGGGGTAAGGCTGAAGTTATAACCATCTGTCTGAAAAGCTTCCTTCTGGATTTAGAGGGAACAGTTTCCAGTGCTATTGTTCATAGCTAAAAAAATATCCAAACTCCAGATAAAAAAATCATCTTGAGAATCAGTGTTTAAAGGTCTCATAAGATGCTTTCTCTTGTATTTTTTAGCCATTAAAGACTGAGATTTCTAGCTTTAGTCATGCTACTCATCCAAACATCCATTTTCAGTTACCACATGACATCTGTAGACCATAGTAACCTCAGTGGGAGCTTTATCAATATGTATTTAAGCTTAAAAAAAAATTGTACCCATCAATTTCTTTATACGTAGGTCAAGAAATGTTGATTGCACTCACATTAGTGCAATATGGTAACTGCACTTAGCTGCTGAATTTTTTAAATGTCTGGCTCCATGAAGATTAAAATTGATCTTTTTTAACCTAAGATATTTCAAGTACTGTATGTCAAGGCAATTTCTATCATTCCATATTTCAAGGCATGAAATTTTTATGATGGTAAACATTAGGGCTTCAATAGCCTTATAGGTTTGCTTTTCACAAAAGGATTCAATACAAATTCTCATCATTCCTCTGTAACTTACAGTATATTTAGAAATGCAATAAAAATGTTTTTATAATTATGTGCAGAATAGTTTTGTTTAGTGACCTGAGTTGAAGGGAGCAGGATGATTTGTACTACAAACATGAGCATGAAGTGAACATTTAATACCAAGAAAATAAACCTCTAAATAAGAGTCCAGGCTGTCACTAAAACCTACAGGAGTGGATTGCACATAATGCAGCCTTTGAGAGGATATGAGAAATAAGACATTGGCAGGCAAATAGGCCAAGAAAGCTTCCTGGATCATTTCCACTAATAAATTCTCTCAATTTTGGCAAGAGATATCTGTAATTTGTAAGTGGTTTTGATCTCAGGGAAACTTTCTTTATTTCTGCAGTGAGGGAAGACTTACTATATGGGAGGCTGTGATATCAGCCCCTTCGGGTGGAAGGCCGGGATAGAATCCGACACTCATGCAGTGACTGGTACTGGTTTCAAAGATAGTTCTTATCTCTTCTTCTCAGAAACCAAGCAGAAAATCACAATGTTGTGCCTGAAGACAGTGGAAAATATAAGGTCATAAATTGCTCCCTGTTTTGCTCAGATGCCAATTCCACACAACACAACAGATGTTTTTCTCCCTGTCACCACCAGTAGCTCTTACAACAGCTATCATGAAAGCAAGGACAGAAATTACACCGTGTATATGTTATCTGCACTTTTATTCTGCATACTTGTGATAGCAGGAACATATAATAAGGGAGATAATTTTCTGGTTTCATTCAATGAAAGAACTTTCTCCCACTAAAATCAAACATTTTGTAACAAAATTTTCCTTTTGAAAATAAAAATAAATATACACCTAACATTTCCATCTACATATTATTGTGTATATTTTGCAGCAGTTAAAGACGTACAGCAAGGAATCAAATGGGGAAAAATTCTAAACATTTCCTTATCCCACTGGGAGATAGTCCTCAGACAGGCTAGCTTTTGAAAACAATATTTGATAGTATTCAAGGAATTTTAAAACATATCTGTGTGGAGAAAGTTGATTTTTACTTGTAAAATAAATTGGCTGCAGACTAGCAAGCCTTTAAACAAAATATTAGGAGAGACGTTGTTACCAGAGATGAAGTCCTGCCCAGCAGGTTACTCAACTACAAAGGCACACTTAAATTGTGCTTATCCCAATTCCATGTGGGCTCCTGTGGAGAGATTCCTGGGGCTGTATACATGTGGAACTAATCAATCAGATAAAAACATCTACAGTTCTTAAAAAACATATTTTGTACTCAATGCCATTTTGGCTTAAATGTGTTATTTAATATCATACCTGATCCAGGTTACAAATTGGCTGGAATCTGCCCTCTAATGAAGATGCTTTGCTACCTCAGGTGTTATACACATGGCCAAACAGCTTTTAACTAACTTCCCTCATTAGAGCAATTATTAAGGTCTTAGTTTTAACAATGCTGTGGAAAACAGCTACTGAGGAACCTATACTTGCTTGGCAAAAAATCTCAGGGGTTGGAAGACAGGCAGCAATGCCTCATGATGTGCTTCTGGATAATTAAGATGTTGACTGAACCTATGTTAATCAAGGTCCATAAAATGATGCTTCATTAACATGTAAATTGGTAAACCCTTCCATAATTGCCCTACCATCTGAACTCTAGCTATGTGCCCCAAAACAGACAATAATTGGACTTATAATTTATGTTTTTCAGTTGGGGAAATCATTTTCTGAAAACAGAGGAATTGTGAGGTAGTGTGCAAATGTATATTGTTTCAAAATACACATGGATACATTAGACAAACACTACTACAGATATGCATAAACAATGTCAAAGTTTAAAGATATGTCAGCAAAAGGACTTCATGTGAGTGATACAAAAGAAAAGGAAAGCATTCCTTTCCTCAGATTAATTTCTCAGAGGTGATGGTCCCATAGAGATGATGAAGAGAGGTACATCTAGAAGTCAGTTCCAACCGTTTAAGGGTGAAGTTATGCCAAATTAGATTAATAGAATATAATGATAGATGTCTTGAAAAGAGCTGTTGGTTCAATCTCTTTTAGTCTGAACACATATTAACAGAACTTAGTACCCTTAGGAAAGTGTAATATTCAGGTGACCTAAGCTATAATGAGCGTGCCTGCTGTTTTCTGTCAACTAGTCCTAGATGTTACCAGTTCAGCATCTTACCAAGGCCACATGAATCAGTCTAAGGAGACTGTCTCCCCTTGGCTAGGGATTTATACAGAATTTTAATAACTGAGATAAGGTCTACATGGGTCTCAGTTGTTTACAAAGCCGACAACTGTCCTAATTCAAGCATTCAAAGTAGATGCCTTTAGAAGATAGGGCAAATACAATTTCCTCCTTCCTTCCTGCTTTCCTTTTTCCTCCTATTACTGTAATGAACAGGAAAACTTTAATGTTAGTCCAGAAGTAACTCTTTTGCTTCAGTAATAGTGACATAATAAAAATATATTAGAAAATCAGCAGTTATTCGGATTGTGGGCAGCTGCCTGTAGACAGGCTAACTGTGAAAGCTGGCACTGTAGCCGGTGATGATCTAGCCCACATGAGCAGTGGAATAGGAAGAGCTGCTGAGATAGCCTCCCTGTTGAGGAGTCTATACATAGGGGCCTCATTTCAGAGGCTCTGGCAGAGCTACTTCTCCAGAAAGGCGATGTGTCCATATGTCCTGTGTCACCTCTCAGTCCCACATGCATGTCTGAGGTACATTAATGCATCTCTAGTGGCACTAGATCCCCGTGTGTGGGCAACACAATTGTACTTCAGGTGTCAGCTGTCATTTGAGCTGAATCACATGTAGACATTACACACAGATGCCCAGTTTTTAGAATCTTAATCTGTAACAGAATGCTAACCAGGTTGTATTGCACGTCTTCTCAGCTTTCACTCTTATTGTTCTCTCAGCATCTACTGACATTTCAAAACACTTTCTAGGCAATTTATTGACTTAGCAAAAGGTGTGGAGTACAGAAATAGTCTTATAAAATGGAGTAGCACCCAGTGCAAAGTCTAGTACTAGGGAGAGGTGCAGAGGCAGTCAAAATTAATTGTTCCTTCATTTGCCTCCTGAGAATGCTTTGAAAGTCCTCGAAGTCCCAAAGGCTCAGCTTACACCAGTTCTACACTGGGTTTGCACTGGTTAAGAAGGGCCAATGCAGGAAAAAAATTCCTGCATTTTTGTGATGTAGATGAGTTTTGACTGACAGGTTGACCCTTAGCTTCCTTTATTTAGCACTGAACTATGATACTCCTATTCATGGAAGTAAAAATAATCCATTTCTCTGTTCTGTCTGTATGCAATCCAGAAAACTTCAAAAGTTCTTACAAATCTCCATAGATGTCAGCTAATAATGTACTGGGCTTGGACAGACTCAGGTATTGCTGGAAGCTGAAAGTTCTTTCCCCTTAGGAAATCACTGGTGGTCTTTCCCAAAGTGTCAGCCAAAAGACCATTAAAATTTCAGTCAGTTTTAACTGGATAAGACCACATATCTCTATAATTTCACTCTGCATCATCTATGACAGACAGCATCCTTCCCAGTCTGCCACACCATGTTTAACTTTTAACAGACCACAAGTCAATCTCTTAAAACCTGGAAGTTTATAATGGAAAATGAATACTACTTTTTCAGAAAAAGCAGATTTCAAAGGTGAAGATTACTTACATCCAACCAGGAGGTACAACATGCTTGTAAGTGTTATAACTTTACAAAGATGAAGAGATATGGCCACACATCAATAAAGCACAGCCCAGTAAGAGAGTGAGATGTTTGTGAACTCTTCAAACCTTAGCCGTATATCATTACAATCTCCCATTGATCATACATTCAAACCATCCTGCAGATGATCTCCTACTCAGCAGTTCAATTTCTCCCTGTTTACAATGGATTTAAAAACAAGAAAATCCCAAGCTATGGAACACACTGTGATTCTAAGATGCTGGAGGATGTGCACAACAGAAAGATGCACCAGCATCATTGGAAATCATGCAGATTTCCATCACATAGTTTTGAAAGTTACATAGATATATTTAGAAACTGTGTCACTGAAACATATATATGACAGAAATACTCGGCCTGTTTAATATTGTATTACTTCATGAGCAAAAAAATATCAAAATGGTATCTAACTACTTTCACAGCAATTTAAAAAAAATTATAAATGATGATTTTGAAGCAGCATTCAAAATCTCTTGTTTTGCCAGGCAGTTAAGTGGGAGCTGTGATTGCTAATTCCTATCCTTTCCCACCAGACTGGACCTCCTGCTGCTTACTGTTTGCAAAACGGCAGCTTCCCGGGAGAGCCCAGGTATGTTTTCCTCCTGTTAAGAATAAGACAAGTAGAATTCTTTTGGAATATGCTTAGCCTGACTTACGGTGACATTCACTTCAGGTAGTAATTCTTAGGAAGATGGGCAGCCTTCAGCTCTAAGTGTAAGCTTTGTGAATCCTCTGTATAATAACAAACGTAGAAAGTGTTTAGTTAACATAGAAGATGTTTGATGTTTGCATGAGTCTTTTCAGATCTGTTCAAACAACAGATCTTACAGTGAGGCAAGCAAGAGTACAAGTAAAGGAATACTAACAAAACCAGCTGGGAAAAAAACTGCAGTGTGTCAAGTACATTTTAATAGATTTTCGTTAATGTTTATACATACATATATAAGTACGTACATATATAATATAGAAAACACCCCTTTTTTTCTTGTTGGGGTTTTTTGGGGTTTTTTTTTTGCTCTACATAGTGTTTATGTGACATTTGGACCAAGAAATGTGAAAAAACTCACCAAAAAAATCACCAAACTCCAGCACAGCACAAATGTGGCAACTCCACCTGTACAATTTCTTTTACAGAATTGTTTATGTGTTTTGAGAAGCAGTACTACTGTTTTGATCTGCCTAAACCTTTCAGTTGTGACAAACAGCTGATAGCTAATGACTGCTGGAATATGTTTAGATTGGTCTAATTTTTTAAGTAAATGAATGTTATATTTGCTTATATGTGTTTCCCTCTACCTTTGGAATTTTTTCTGCTTTAACTCAATAAAAGACATTTATAGCCAAGATTTACTTCTTTATGCATAGATGTGATGATGGCGGTGATCAAGATCCTTTTTCTAGCAATAATGGCCATATAAAAGTCTATGTGTCTCTGCTTTTTAAAAATCGATAGGATAGCCAATTCTCTGTTTCAGACAGGTAATTCCAGGGCTCTTTGGCACAACAATTTTAGTATAGCTCCTTTACCATCTATCTGCAGGGGTATAATATCAGTTGTGGGTTCTGTTAAATTAGATGCCCATTTTTCCTCCAAAATACAATTTGGAAATTTAGAATTCATGAAAACTAGGAAAGAAGTAGCAGCAAGTACATCTCTTTTATCTCTGTAGACTAAAGGATGCAGTTGAACAGTTTAGAAACATTGAACCAAAGTAATTTCTCTATTACAGAACTGAGGATCCTTAACTGGTGTATCGATAACTAGAGAATACATCCTGCTTCTTGTTTGCTTGCAGTGAAACCGAGGATGTGAAATAAACATTGCACCCTGGAGATACTGTTACCTTTGCCTACAGACAACCAGGAGAAGCCACACCAAAAATATCAGTTTATTGTCATTTGCTGGGACTGACACTTATCACTAAGAGTAGGTATGTGGTAAAGACCACCCTAAATTAATTTTAATTTTTAAGGTGAGGAGTATCTCATAGTTATGGTGGTATTTCAAGTCATGGCCATATCTAGTGGTGCAACACAGAGATTAATTAAGTTTCCCTTGCTTCTAAAGCTGTTAATAAGCTGAAGAGAGGGAACATTTTTGTTATAATCCCTAAAATACTGCTGTCACATTCTTATATTAATACTACATTCTTATATTAAATCACTGATTTTTTCTATCCTTGGGCGCCTCTAACAGATCTCATTAGTGGTTGTTTTTATGGATATTTTTGTTTTTAAGCCAAAAGAGAACCATAGTAACTGTGCATTTCCCAAACCATTTCATTCATGAATGGGAAATGAGTCTCCAAATCTTTACTCACATGAGTAACCACATTCATATCCTTGGGCCTTCCATTGTCAACAGCTAGAACTGTGAGTATAAATCTGCAGGATTTGGATGTGGCACTTCATTACTTCATGGGAGTGAAATCTGTAGCTGAAATCAATAGCTAAGCATGTGAGGCATAGAAAAGATACGCATTCTTTCATGGAGGTCTGATTGCAATGCATCTCTCAATTTTGTTTCAGCATCAACAAATAAGCATATCATTGAGAAGAGACATCCAGACTATAGGCAGTAATTACAAAGACACATTTTAGATAGACATTCTAGCCTCAATAGAGGAGTTGGGAATAGTCCATCAGAAGGAACAGAATAATAGTGAAAAAGGTCAACACTTCTTCAAAAACTAACATAGTAAGTCACAGACCAAGTTTTTGGTTCTCTGTCAATCAGTAGTGTAACTGTTGTCAATCATTCCCTCTTACCTTGTTTGTGATTTTTGAATGGCCACAAAGGAAACTTTTGTCGGTAATTATGGTCTTTACAATTCGTCTGAGCCACAGGCAGGATTTTCAGAGCCTGCCTGTGGAATAGGCATGGTGTACCCCAAGCTGCGCTCACGTATGTCCGACCAATTCAAGCTAAAGTTTCCCACGATAATATGAAAGGAAATAAAAGATTCTGACCAACACAAGTCACTATTCTAGAAATAACAAAAGGAACAGGATAGCCAGGATCTTCTGGTTTAGCATTCCTTTTTTTTTTTTTTCTTAGAGAAGATATATATGAGAACTTTTCCTTTGGAAGGGTGCAGTTAGACAGGATATGCACCTGTGCATCTTGGATCTTCTGAAAGAGTATTTATATTCTCTCCCTAACCACATGCTTCCCATTACACTGATAGAAGCATTCTGCTAAAAATAACTGCCAAGAATTAATGCTTCTTCATTTATTTTTTAATTCCTGTATTCCCCTAGGATTTTTTCCTTCCTCAAATATTTTCATCTTCCACAAATACATTTTTGTTTTGTTTTCTTTGGTTATCAGTTTAAGTGACCTATCTTTGCCCTGCTGAAAACATGAAAAGACTTGTGAAGAAAGGTTCTCAAATAAAACCCAGTTTTGGAGTTGATTCAGCAAAGTAACAAATCTGATAACATCAAAGCAAGAACATCTGAAACTAAGAATTGGGCAGAACAGCTTTTTCAACAAATTACAGCCTCTATAAATGTACCCATTTCTAAACAGACAAGTCTGTTTACTTGCTTATTTTCCTAGCTTTGCTGAAAGAAAGGCTCAAAAAACTTCAGAAAAATATCAGCAAAGTTGTTCAGCGGAAACCAGCCCCTGTACTGTAAACAGTGCCTCTCCCCAAACTGCAGCTGCACAAAGCAGAGACAATGCAGGGACCCTCAGCATCATTAACCAACTTCCCTTCCTCACCAAACAGTCGTTTCGATAAAGCAATTACAATAGCATCATGGAACAGTAGAACAAGGAAAAAAAAATAACCTTACCAGCTTCTCCTACAGTACACAGCTGAAAGGAAAACAAAACCCCCAGCTGCCGTATCGCATGCAATTGGTCTCTCAGAATGAATTGACTGAAAGAACTATGAAAGGCTAAAGTCTTTCGGCCCCTCTGTTCAGCCTCTCTTCAGCTCCCACTCTCCGAGCTTCCTCACAAAGCCATTCTCCTACTCCCTAATCCTCGCACAGGAAAAAGCAGCGCGCACCAAATGACTTCAGCAGGAGCGATCCTCCGGGGGGTGGGGGTAGAGATGCTGCTGCCACTCAGCCCCCAGCCCCGCCGCCGCACAGCATCCTCAGGGAGGGGAGCCAGGCGAGCGTGCCAGGCACTCGGGCAGCGCACCCCGTGCACGGACACCACGAGAGGACAAGGCACGGAAAAGTGCCCATCTCCATTCATCACCCTCTCAGCCACTCATTTCTGAAATGAGCACACCCCTGGGTGCTTGCAGGAGTCCCCCGCATGCATCTCAGTTAGCCTGCATTGAAGTAGTTAGGCTTTTCTTCTTTTAAAATTAGTCATGTGACTTCCTAAAGTCCTTGTTGGGCCTAAGATTTTTCTTTTTGACAAAGAACATGTAAGTAAATCTTAAATATTTCAAACGGCAAAACAACAACAAAGATGTTCCCCCAGAAAATCAATAACAAAAAGTATCCCAACAGACACAAAATCAATAACATTATGAGTCACCATATTAAAAAAAAAAACCACTGGTGCCTCCCTGAAATGCTTCTGATAGCTAAAATCAGAACAAGCAATTGCATTTTTCACAATGAGAAAAGGATTCTATCTTTATTTCCAGTTTATGTAAAAAGAGACAACTTTTTTAATATATTTTGTCTTGGAAACATGAGATAGATATTGAGATAACATCTCCTGCATATACTCTGCTTTTCAAGAAAGCATTAAATCTTTGTTAAAGAAACACTGGTTTCATAATAGTTTTTAGCACAAGTTTTACTTCTCCTCAAGATGCAAAAAACTCAAAAACAGGCAGCTCCACAAAGTAAATCAAAGACCTAGAAAAGCAGATGGCATAATTTCACATCTTAAATGTTGGCTGTGAGCCTTCCAGTAATAATTTATAAGGAGACTTCCTCCTGCTTGTTCCCCTGCTTGGCAGCATGCTGTTTGAGCCTTTCAAACAAAATAAATAGACTTCAAGCCACCAGCTTCACACACACTAACACTTACCAATGCTATTTCAACCTGACACAAGCTGACTTTGTTCCTCTGTGACCCTGGAGAGAAAACCAAGGTGACAGTTTGATGGATGCGATCTCTTTTCACAATGTGGGTTGTGACTTCACAGCCCTGTCTCCCCATTATTGCTTAGCTGAAGGAGGAGCCAGGAGCAGAGGAGAATCTTCCACCATACAGAGCAATTTTAACTGTGAAAATGAACCAAATGTGCAATAAATGCCTGGAACACATATTCCTACCTAAAAAATGTGAATTTGAGGGAATCCCTTTCCACTTTTCTTGGAGCTGGGGTCTAAGGGCAGAAGGAAAAGGCTTCAAGAAGAGGAATTAATCCAAATTGTTTATTTCAGACATATTTTAGTTTAAGAAAATAGCAACATCACCAGAGAACAAAGGAAAGAAGGAAGGAAAGAAAGAATTTTGTTTGTTTCATTTATGACCAAAGAACAGTTGGACTGTGACTTTTGTGAATTATCTCTTAACTGTGCTAATTCAATTATTGAACCATGAATCTTGAACAATTCTTTACTGGACAAATGTCTCGCTGCAATAATCTGAGGCAAACAATTGAAATGTGATGTCTTTTATCTATTACCTAAAAGACATCATAAAATATCAGAGCATTCATATATCTTAAAATTGGTGTCTGCAAATTCAGTATTTGAATGAAGATTCTCTGCTAAAATGAATTCAGAAATCTTTTTACAAGATTAACATATTCAGCATAAAAATCCTGCCAGACTTCACAGAACTCTTCATGAAGAAATTGCCTTTCCATGAAAAAGGTTGAAAAAGAAAGATGGTGAATGAACTCTGAAATGTAAGGCTCCACCTCCGCAAGCTTGACCTCATTAACAGGCATCCTAATGCCTGTAGTTTACCTCTAATTTCCTTAGAGAGGAGCACAGGTTGTTAATATATTTTGGTCTTTGTTTCTGATTGTTCATCTAATCAGATGGGTTCATCATGAATACTGGAGGGTGTAAAATCTCTGATTTTACAGGTGAATACTGTGGCCAAATGACTTGACTCAAGGAAGTTTCTCTGAGAATGCCAAATCTCTGCTGTTCCAGAATAGTTCACCCCAGCTCCAGCGATCCTCATGCTCTAGAAGATGATTTCTGAAAACAGAGACTAATCTACTCTATGTTTGAGATAAAGCTTAATATGGTCTGTATTTGTTATCACATGAATTATGTTACCGTTGTTTCTAGTTTGGGACTTGATATTCACAATTCTGTCAAAAAATGTGGGCTCCTGTCCATTCTTTTAAAAAGTACTACTGTCTTTTCAAAAAGATTCCCTTTGTTTCAGATAACAGTATTTAAATGCTTCCATATTTACAAATATTTTTATTTCTGTAGAATATCTGTGAGGTAGTACCCAACTTATGATACTGAAATATAATCAAACAAAAGACAGAAATTGATTGATATCCAAAAAAGCAAAATCTTACAGATTTATACAGAGGAATATCAGAAATTATCTTGTTTCATCAATTCAATTCCAATTTTTAGTTTGGGTGTTTTTTCGTAAGAGCTACCTTAGAATTATACCCTTGGTTTAGGTGATCCCATTCTGGGACTTAGAGGGGACTCTAGTGCAGTGAAAGTCATGTAGTGTGAATTTCACCCTTTAAAAAGAAGTTTTAAGAGATGTACTTGTGAACCATTTATATCCCAATTACAGTTTGTAAACTGCCACCATTGCTTCTTTGTTTCTCCCTAACAATCTGAGAGCATTCCCATTGTAAAGAAGGAAGTACCTTAAACGTTTTAGAAACAATAAGGCCCCTTCACAGACCCCCTGATATAAATAAATTTCCTCTAAATAAAAAAAGTTTGTACCATCCAGCAGGTGGTTAACTACATTATGCACAAATGAGATGAGCTCTACCGATCAAAAGGAAGAATGAAGCATGAAAAATGTAGCCAACTTTGTACTTGGAAGATTGCATAGAAGAACAAAAAATTCACAACAGGACAAAAGCAACAGGCACTAAAATTTTGGAAGAGCTCATTTTTCTCATTCTTGTAGCAGAATGTAACTTTCAGGCTCATGATAAATATCTGAAGGCAGTTTGAGCTTTAGGAAATGTCAACAGGTTTGCATACTCTGCTCTGTAAGTTTTTCTCTGCTTGCTCACAACTATGTCGTCTTATCTGTATGATCTGTCCAAAGCACCTTTTTTTGCACAACACTTACTCCTTTCCATGTTTCTTGGATTAACAAAAAAGCATAAGGCTCTTGGATAAGGCTTTCATTTGGATAACAGCCATACATGTTTAATAGCAATCATAAGAGCAGTTCAAAGACTCTTTTCTACAAGCAGAGTGGTGCAATTGCACTGGAAAAGATTCCAGCAAAACTAAAGATTACTAAGATCTTTGAGACTCACTGGTGTGACTGATTAGTGCAATCCACTGCAGTTCTTTGATTTTTTTTTTTTTTTTTTACTTTAAACTCCCAGTAATTCTTAAAGGCAGTTCAGAAAATGNTCAGGACATCTACATTTATGCTATTTTGGGTAAGGGTGCGTGTATAGTTAGAATTTCAGTTTTAATATTAAATTTAACTTTACCTTCTTTTCTCTAAGATTAAAAGTAGAGAAGAATTTACTAACATCTGCTAAAGAACTAGATCCAGCTTGCCAAATGAAATGCTATGCCTCCTCTGCATATGTCATACAATTTCAGATACTAACACCTTTATCAGACTGAAGCTTTCACAATTTGCAAGAATATTTCATTTTGTTGAGAGCTACATTTTTACTAAGAAAATGTGATTATCTTGTATCCATTGTTGACTGAGTTCATCCTGCATTTTTTTTTTTTTTTTTTTTTTTTTTTTACTTTAAACTCCCAGTAATTCTTAAAGGCAGTTCAGAAAATGGAATCATAGAAAGACTTGGATTGGAAGTGACCTTAAAGATCATCTAGATCATCTGGACATGGCATATCTTTATAAACAGAAGGAAATGCACATTTTAAGGTTACACCATCTGATTTCTTAGGATATGATTAAGAAATGTGAGTTCCATAGTCAGTAGATGCTCTAGAGAGTACACTTTTTAATGGGCTCCTTAACACAGTCAATTAATTTTAAAAGTTTACTATACAATGGTAAGTTTGTTTAATGATCTATGCTCAGCTAGTCTATAAAACATGTCTGTTGAATTTCAGGGATATTCTTTTTCTACTTGACTGGATTTTTCTTCTGAGAAAGCAATGGGGTGGAAACTTCTCAAACTGGAAGAGGAATGACCTGGCAAGAAGGAAGGAAGGATTAGCAATGAGAGGAGAACACAGTAAAAAAAACATAGCTGGGTAAAAAGGGAGAGAAATTAAAAACTCAGATGATTAGATTGACTTGAGAAAGAATGTTACTGAAGTAAATGCTTCACTTTGTCAAGGGTTATCTAATAGCATTTCCCTGGGGTTTGATCTCCATGGGTTCAGTCTAAACCCATTCTCTGCTTTTGTTTCAGAGCTGGATGAAAGCAAGGATTCAGCAGTGCAGCTGGGTTTACATTAGGAGTGTATATGTGAAGCTGAGGATGTCTAGCTTGGAACTTCAAAGCACGTCAGCCAATGCTCGTGCATCAGCCTGCAAACTTCAGTAAATATGTCAGTCTTTCTAAAGCTGGATAGAAGAGCAAAATTAAAACAGCAAAGGAAAAGAACACTAAATCTTCATTCCTCCTTCAGCAATAAGATACAAGGAGGAAAAAAAGATGTTTTTTTCTTTAAATTGGGCAAGAAAACACATTCTGAGTGCCTTTTCAGAGGCTTTGGCATCTATGGCATACTGGTCAAAGATGAGCTAACACTATCATTTTAGACAGTGGGGTACACCTCTTGTGCAGCCCGGAAAAATTGCTATAATCCAGCCTATCTTCTGCAGCCTCCTGCACCAGTCTAGGGATGAGTGGGCAGTGTGAGGTCAGGAGACATCCATACTGTGGACATTTCCTGGTATTTTTTAAAGATCAGATATTGTCATCACAACTGTGCTACAGACAGACTGATATGAGCAGGCACACAGACATAGGCATCAAGAAGACTGGAAGGCCTTTAAAACCCAACCATCAAGACTTTTGCATCTAAAGACAAACATCTGCTAAAAAACTCCTAGGCTTGGAGCCTCAGACTGTTAAGTCTTTTGCAGGAGACACATGTATTTTCCCTGTAGTTCAGAGGTTTGCAGCACAGCTGGAATTCCAACTTTTGAATATTACTACAGTGAAAACATATACACAGTGATTTACATAGTGGTATTCTTGCCCATTTTTCCAAAACAAAGAGAAATTAATAGAGTTAACTAGGGTATATTTGGGAAGGGGGAGGAGAACTAAGGAATAAAGTGGGGTACTGACATATGTTATAAATAGCTTATGGGAAACTGCCCTGCAAACTGCTGCAAACACAAGCATCATCAGGTCCTTACAGTTAATCAGACTCCATACAAGAAATCTGCTTATACCAACAAGAATTTGTAGTACTGAGCTGGAACAAAAGCACTGTTGCAGATTTACTCCCTCATTAAAGATTCCTCCCAGGAATTATCATCATATTCATATGACATAAAAAACAACATATGACTTTATCTGGACATTATCCAATAATGTATGCAAGAAAAGTAGTAGAATATTAGGTGTGAGAAATGCCTGAGTTAATACCATGTACTGCTCTTGCTGTGAGAAAATATGTTGGGTTTTTTAAAATTTTATTTCTGCAAAATAATGTAAGATAAACGTGTTACAATCCAGGACAGATTTCAGAGTATATATTGAGTGGCAGAGGATTCAGAAAGCAATAATATGCCCTAGAACTGAAATAAGAAGGGGAGAAACTTGAAAAGGCAGCTTTGCAAGGCTAGAGAAGCCACTTTTTGTTTGAGTCCACTGGGAGCTCTCATTCCAGGTACTGCAAGTGCTGTGTTTCTATGGCACCTCAGCAGCAATCCCCATCCCCCTTTCAGAGGCCACTTCACCCTCAGTGCCCCAGCTGAGGGTATGATGAGGAAGAGGATGGCATACCTGATGGTCAAACAGAAGGGAAACCTCCCACCATTGCAAAAAGGTGCCTCAAGCTGGATCACCAAGCACAAGTAACCCAGGAAATTATTTTTGGCTGCACACAAACTTTAAGGGTACCTTCCTTTACATCTCACTTATACAGATTTCTGCAGTTAAATTGCGTAAAATTTAATTTAATTTGGGTTTTAAGCTCTTATAACATTTTATGCTATTTTTTTGCTCAGGCTTCTCTAACCATTCTGTTTTTCCTCTCTAATGGTGTATTTCCCTTCTGCATTTATTTTGTGTTTTTTTTAATTTGACTGACTAATTTCTCTTTCTCTTATAGCAGCTTACTGCTCCAATTCAACATAATCAAAGTAGTCAGAAATTTTAATATACTCAGACATGGGTTTCCTTCCACCTAAAGGAACCTCACTAAAGCATAAGTTTTATTATGAACTTCATAAACTTTGTGCTAAGGTCAAACCTAACTTGAATTAATGGACAACAATCAAAATACTGACTGTCCAATACTTATTGTCTGTAATGAAGAAAAATATGTCATGAAAAAAGCCAGAGTGTAACCTCTGCAGCACCAGGTAAACAACATTCTTTCCTGCACCAGCTGGATGATGCAGTGGTTCTGGCAGATACTTATGTGACCCAGCTATTTTCAAAAAAACCCTGAATCCTTCATGTGCAGGTATCATCTTGTACTCTTAAAATCCACTAGGAGCAGGTTTGATAGTTTTTGCATAGCTGTTTGTGGAACTGGCAGGCTTGACGCCCATGTAAATAGACCTGCCTGTAAAACTGCAGTGGATCAGCCTCACAGGAAGAAAAGGAGGCGTTTATATTGCTTCCAAAAGCAAATCGTCAGGAAGATACCTGCCAAGGCCCACGACGGCAGCTCCCCGCCTTAACTTTGGAAGAGGAGAGGCTCCCTCCTATGGCCAAACCGTGCAAAACTGTGAGCACCACCGTGAGCACGGATGCTTCAGACAGAAAGTCGAGAAAGGAAGAAAACTATAAAAAAAATCTCGCTATTACATATGCGAGACACATGGAAACTGAAATCCGGAAATCCATCTTTTGCAGACACATACAAAAAAATTATAATGATGTAATAATAATAATAATATAATAATAATAATAATAATAATAGTATAATGCCATTAATCTTAGTTGTCTAGCTAAACAGCTCACACCTCCCTACAGAAATTATTTTTAAAGAATGTTTTGTTACACTTTCGTAATATTTTAATAGCTAACATAGAATGGCAGTGCACCATGGCAAGGCCACCTTTCTGGAATAAATATGAGATAGAGAATAATAATGGAGATACATTGCACAAAACAACTAATGTGTTTAACATTGTATCAAACCCATTAGGCATGTATGAATCATAACACCAGAAACAAATACTGTATATGACTGAATCCTTGCTTATGATCTATTCTTAGCTTTTACATTTTATTTTTTAACACTGGAAAGCCAAGGTTCTGAAATTACAAACTTGGAATTACTGGACTGAATAGTTTAGAAGCACAGTTTTACTTATCTAAAAGAAATAGCATCTGTATCCTGAGTCAAATAATGCCACTTGCCTAAAGAACATAAGCATGCCAAGAAGAGGGGAAAAAAATGTTCAAGACAATATTCAGTTATTCACTTTTGACTTGAAACAGATTGTGGTTTTTAAATTTCCTTTATTACAATTACAGCAACTAAACTCTTTCACTAACTCTCTCTGGGCAGCTCAGCTTACGTTCAAGCCTACCAGACCTAAAATGAGTTGTCGCGAGTTCTTGGTTTCCATTGTTTTTATGGCAATAGTATTTATCACATAAAAGAAAAAAAATCACGGAGAGTCTGCTTGGAGAAATAATATTAATTCCTCTAAATTAATCATGCATTGTTTTACATTTTAAAAAAACAACACAGTGGTTAAAAATGTTTTTCTTTAATTTATTTCCCTTTTTAAGAGGCTCTAATCTTGGTTTTTCATTTGTTCCATTTCAGTCTCAATAGCTGTGAGTGCAAAAGAATATGTGACTAAGTACAATAAACAACCTCTTGACTGCTAAAATTTTATTGTGGTATACTCAGCACCTGCACTAGCGTACTTTTCATTAATGGACTACAGTAAATGTTTATATAACTACCAAGAGAGTTTATTAATGTGAACAAAAATTCTAGCAGATAGATCATCCTTTGCAGCAATTAAACTCTACAATAAAATGCCGTATGACATATACACAGTTCTCTGAGGCACCTCAGATTAATGAAAAGGGGGATATAAAATCAACCCTGATTCTGTGGTAAGAAATCTGATTTGTCCTACATACCAGCTTTTTTGTAGAGTTTAAACCTTTACAGCTTTTATGATAAACTAAAAGGAAAGCTTTAATTTTCAAATAAATAATCAATTCTTCTGCAACAAAACTTCATATTTGAGTTTTGACGTGCCAACAATCATTAGGTTTTCTGAGGGCTTTGAGGGTCTTTTCCAACTCCCCCTGAAACCAGAAGGATGGTATATGATAAATTCCATGCCAACTAAGTTGAATTGTGACTGGGTGGCTGCAGTATCTTTCCTGGGTCACCATTAGCCAACTGGTACTGGACCAGGACCTGGACCTGGGCTGGCATGTGAAGAGAAAGCTTAGGAAAAGTACTTAAATTACATGTAATATCAGCTGGCTTTTAACAATATGATCTCTGCCTACCACTGTCTCAAAAGTTGGCCTATTTGAGAACAGCAGCAGAGCTCTATAAAACCTGCCAGAACATCTAGGCAGACCCTCCACAGTCAGGACCACTCTAAGTTTTCAGACAAACTTGAATAAACCCTGAGAATAAACACAGAATGATCATTCCACCTCTAGTCACAACCAGAGCACTGGGTTCAGTTCTGAGCTGCCCACTACACAAGAGACAGGGATTCTCCACTGGAGAGAGTCCAGTGAAGGGCCATAAAGACTATTAAGAGACTGAAACATCTCTCTTATGAGAGCAGGCTGAGAGACCTGAGACTGCTCAGTCCCAAGAAGGGAAGGCTCAGCAGTATCTTATCCGTGTATATAAATACCTGAAGGGAGGGTATAAAGGAGCCAGGCTCATTCCAGTGGTGCCCAGTAACAGGACTAGAGGCAACGGGCACAAGCCAAAATTCAGGCAGGTTCTCTCCAAACATCAGGAAACACTTTTTCACTGAGAGGGTGATCGAGCAATGGTGCAGATTGCCCATAGAGGCTGTGGAGCCTCCATCTTTGGAGATGATTCAACATCTGTCTGGTCACAGTCTTGGGTAACCAGCTCTAGGTCACTTGGCTTGACTGGGGGTGTTGGACCAGGGGACATACAGAGGTCTCTTCCAATCCCAATCAGCCTATGATACCACAAGTAAGGAAAAAAAGCTAACAGAAAGTGAAACACACATAAGAAACCCTCATGATTTCATAGTTTTATGCACATCTATTTACATATGACTAAATATATTGTGAGAATTGTCACAATGAGAGTGGAGCCTTAAAGAACATAAAAAATAAATCAAAGAATCCGTGAGAGGAGTAGGCTTTAAAAAGTCATTGCCAGCAGCAGCCAGGGCATCTCATATTTCACATGTAGCATGTAAAACAATTTTGCATACCATTTCTATCCATTTATAGCTATTGCTCTAGCAAATTATTTAAAAATGCATTCTTCAAGGCTGGGTATAAACTACAATTTTATTAAAATAATGAATAACATAAAGACATAAATCTAGCTAATGCACTAGTCCCTGAGTTGAAAATATTCACTCTTCCTCATCTCCTTTACCATTTCCCTACCTCTCTTCTAGGATGCCACATCTCTTTTTCATCTTGATGAACAAAGATGTTCTCTCACGCCTCTGCAGGTGAGTGGAAACTGAAGATGATCTGGGAAAAGCTACACAGAGATGTTCTAAAACACAGTAACTCCAAGAAGTTAGGCTGGATAGAAACCTTCATATCTGGAATGTACCAAGTTTCAAGGCCTCTCAGTCTGTCTTCCTCACCTCTTATTCAAGGATATGGAGGAGAAATGAATCTAATCCTCAGACTGTAAATCTCCTCTGAGTGAAATTCAGTTTGAACTGTTAAGTATCATGGACACTAGAACAGTAAGAAGTAACAACACTGTATCCAGGAAATGTCTGATTTTTCTATAATGCAGCTATTTTGAACTGTTTTTTACATGATGAAGTAATGGAAATTATATTGAAAGTGCTTGAAGTAACTTTTATATCAAATATGCAAAATGTGTTGGTTTTCAGTTGTGTGTCATTTCAACCCCTACAGTAACCTCTTGCTGGGACTAACTCAACAACAAGATGTGGAATCTCTTATTCATACAAATAGTTCACTGAATTCAACCAGGTTACTTGAAGGAATCTAGATTAATCACACATGAAACTTCCTGATTCCATGGATAACCTTTATTAAATAATTCAGACATCTCTGGGGGTTTTTTTTGATGGTGAGGAACTACAGCGACATGTTATTTTATTCCCCTGCACACATGGACTTACTACACGTACATATGTACATATGCATATATATACATATATGTGCATACATATCACAGAAATTACACTAGAAATCACTGTAGAAAAAGCATCCCTTTATTTTATTTAATTGCCAGGGAAGCTTGACAGCGTTCTTCTATTTTCTCTCATAGGGATTTCACAGAGCTTTAAGAACAAGTGAGTCTTGAACATGCACCTTATTTAAATAAGAATGGGGGTGAAGGTACTCTTTGGCAGTAGCAGTGCCTCCAAAGACAAATGTTTTCTCCTATTACTGTTTTTGTTGCTGAAAGCCAGGCTCTGAGCCCTGCACTCTGGCTGGGAGTCTGCTGAGCCCATTTCAGCTTGGCTGGCAGGGGTCGTGCTCCCCGAAGGAAGAGGTCAGTCTTGTGGCCTGGGAGCAGAGGGCAGGGCAGCTGCAGGGTGACCCCACACACCACACATTGTGCTCAGGGGCTGGAAGTCAGCTCTGCTTATGCTGGATCACGCAGTGAACCAGCCCGATGTGTCTGACAGACAGAGGTCACCTTCCATCGTGGGGATCCATTCACACAGGCAAATCTTTTTTTCTGTATGTTTCTATCATTTGAATAACAACTGTGACAACAAGAATGGTTCACCAGAGACATTTGGGATACTGATGAACTCATTTTCAAAGAGCATTTGAAAAAGAGACATAATTGTGGGTGCCTTGTAATTAACAGAAAGCTAAATCACACAATATGTGATGCTCCTTACAAATAAAAGCAGTGTGTGGCAGTAGAAAGGATATTGTGGAAAGAGAGAGACTAGATATTAATACACCATTTTGAAGTTTGCACTTCACCTCTATTGCTATTGTGTGCTTCCACTGTGACCTTGGGTAATCCTGATCTTGCTGTTCTTTCCTTACCTGTCCTTATAGTGGAGATTTTGTTCCCTCAAAAGATAAGCATTGTTAGGAAAAAGCCATTAAACTTTATGAGACACCCAGTTATGATGTGGAGGAGTATCATGAAAAGCTTTTAAGTCTATAAATAAAAGATACATATAAGAGAACATTACCTTACAAAGTCTATATCTTTTTGTCTATATCGATCTTAAAAATAGCTTGATTTTTAGTTGTTGTTCTTGTTCCATTTGAGCTATTTAAAGAAAGTAATCATGAAGCTACCAGCTCTATTATTGGTATCTTAAGAAATAAATTGGTGGGTAGAGCTGTTTCCACTCTTTAGAATTATTTAGCATTTTTATTTTCCCACCAGGGAAGTTAACAGTATCTTTCAGAAATTATTTATACACCACTAGTCAGGAAAGTATCAAAAAAGTGGTTCATTGCTGTTTTCCTTTTATTGCTGATCTTTTCACAGAATGAATAGAAATAACCATAAATTAGAAGAGAGATTTATAGGATGTAGTATCTAGCACAGTATGTAGTATCCAACCACTTTGCCTACACAATTCCATTTCTAAACAATTCACTTACAATTAATAATATACTGAAATCATATTCAACAAATCATGCTGTCTTCAGAGAGAAAGGTGATGTGTTGAACACCCAGGAGCTGCACTGACAGAGTAACCCAGTACTGCCCAGTTCTTTGCAGCGTGCTGGGTGCCCCAGAGACAGATGTGCCAGTACAGTTTCTCCCTATACACTGGCCCAGTACTGGCAGCTTCTTGACAGAAATCACACACCATTTGTAGTACTACAAAGAAAAAACCAGCCGTGAACAGACACACTGAGGACATTCCTGAGAGCCAGCAGATTAAACATTATCTATGGGAAAAACTGCTGGAAGCCTCATTGTTGCATTCAGTGGGGACAGCAACATATTCTGTGCCGAAGCAGGCATACACTGCATTCACCAAAGCTGCTCTGGCACACACAGACATCCTGAAGCGGCAGTAGAGAGGGTGTTGAAGCAGTTCTAGTGTTCAATTAGTTGCTGATCTGCACTGTGAAAATTTGCAGGGTTCATAGTTACCCAGTGTATGAGTACAGTGCTATTTCTCATTCGTATGACAATTAGCTCTAGGCCTTCTTAGCCTTCAACCCTGTAAGAGACTTAAAAATCCTATTTGTCTTAAAGACTGTTAGGATCACTGAAGGATTTACTCTCTATGGCAAACTGTAAAAAAGCTGTGACTACCAAAGCCCACGTCCCACCCTGATTATGCATCCTGGATTTCTGGAATTTGGACTTTGAGTTAAGCCACCTGTTGGGACCTTGAGATAAGATAAAGGTGGTACTATTGTCCAATTATCTCAGGTCTAAGGAGAAGTAAATAAGGCTGGGGGATGCCATAGCCCACAGACTCATTTGCTGAGGCCAGGTTTACACACTCTTTCCCTACCAGTCAAGGGGGAGGAGTTTTTGAGTGTGTGATGGAGAAACCTCTGGTCCATATAAAATAGGGGAAGTGGACACCCACCACCAGAGGCTATAAGTTGGCCTAAATAAACAGACCCTGACGAGATGGGATGGTGCTTTTTATCATGTCAATTGTCTTCCCTGACATAAACTGGCGCAGTAGTAAAACTCTCCCACCCCAGGAAGGTCCCATTCACATGGCACGTTCATGTGAGAGGCAGCTGCCGTGTCTTAGAAAGGGTCACAAACTATCAAAGACCCTTAAAGTGCCCCCAGACTCATTTGTGAGGGCTTCCACCAGAGAACTGCGTGTGATCCACAAATGTTACAACAGATCCAGTGTTGCAAAAGGCAGTGTAAATCTTCCCTGGTCCCTGCAGGGGTGGTGCTTCATACACCTGAACACATAATAACCCCCTGGACTCTATGCTTCGGAGGACCCCCATGACCAAGAAGACCAGAAGACCAACGGGATGCCAGTGCATCCACAGGGACTTTCTACTGATTATCTTTCTACTCTAATCTGTCTCTTTGTCACTCTCTTTCTCTCCCCCTTCTCTCTTTTTCCTATTTTTCTATCTCTCTACCTCACATTTACTGTTAAATAAAATCCATACTAATGACTTCAGCATAGGATCTCCTTCACATCTTAATTTGGACAGAGGCATCTCTCACTAATCATAATAATCAGATCATACAAAATCCCCAATGTATACACAACTTCAATGAAAAAAAGAATAGCCTACTCTTTCCTTTTCTTCTCCTTTCCCACTATCCCTTAAGAGCCAACACCTCCATGGACATGGAATATATGTTAGGTCAGAATTTCCAACAAGTAGATCTTTTTAAGTTATACACTGCAGTATGAATTTGGGTTACATAAAGCAAGACTCTAAATCTTTAGATCTTCAGTTTTAGGCTGTGAAAGGGTCATCTACTGTGCTTGTACAGTGTCTGGAATAATGTACTTTTCAAGTACAATATAATATACAAACAATAGCATATAATGCAGTATAATATTATGAATAATAAAATGAAGCACTAAAATTAGAGCCAAAATTGACATTTAGGTGAGTAATATAATGAGAGAGGTATGGGTTTACATCCTCCACTTTTACAAGAAAGCCCTCTGTGAACAGACATCTATCCACTATTCCTATTAGATTTGTGTCATGGATGGTGACTACAAAGAAAAAAGAGGCAGGAAATCCAATTCATACTCTCAGCAGATATATCAAATGATGCTATATGAAGCATGGATGATCTGTGGTGGTGAGAGGGATATTAGTGTGTAATGTCTGCTTTTCCCAAAGCGCTGGCAGTTGCTCAAGTGGAAAAAAAATTAGGCTTTGCAACTAGGACAGATCATCTATGTGCAAATAGTGGCTCTGGTACATAGAAATAGTCAGTAATTTGGGATATTAAATGCTCTTCATCAGGAAATTATTGTTTCAAAAGGTTTATTCAAAAAGACAAATATTTCATGAAGATATGTAGTTTGCAGTTTGGAATCTGAATCTCCACATCTGAAGTGACTGTCATAAGGACAAGCTATTTTGGGGGTGAACCTTTGGGGTTTTTTACCCCTTCTGGGGAACAGCCTAAAAATACTCTTCCATTTTTTTAATTTTTTTTTTTTTTAATCTCTGGAGATTTTAATGGGATGAGAAAATTGTTTCCTGCCCAGCTCTCATGGTGAGTGGCTGGCAAATGATAGCAAACAGCTGGATTCAATCACTGCACTTTGTACATCCATGAAATGTGATTGTCGATGCACCAGGTACTCTAAGACCCAGTAAAGACACTTCTTGCAGACTCCAGGACAGGCATCTGGCATTAACAGAGTTCTGAGACTATCGGGGAACATGGCACATCACACACCCAATTGATTAATTAATTAATCAGACTGTAATTAATATAAATGTGAAATGGCCTGTGCTTTGCTGTCTTTAGAGATAAATATTCAGATACAAGACACAGCAAATTCTTGAACTGTCTTACTGAGATGCTGGTACTTGAAACCAAAGTCACTGTCCCACTTTTCTAAAAATATAAATATGTGTTTCTACAGTAAAGCTGCTTTTAAGGAGAAGCATTGCCTAACACTTCTCACTCACAGCACCATTTGGTGGAAGAATCACTCCAGGTGAAAGAAGACATCTTCAAGAGAAAGATGTAGAGATTCAAACTCAAAAGAAATGCATCAGACCTCTTGTCTTCTAAAATCCATTCGTTTTAGTAAAATGTATATCCATCCCCCCACATTACTGATTTAATGGTTAGAATAAGTGTTTTCACATAATTGTATAATAGAACGATAGTTTAAAAGTGATGTGTTATTTTTTTCACTGATGGTGTTAACAGACGAAAGATCGAGATGTGGATGAAACTTAAAAAATAAACATATTACAAATCTTTGTAACTGTCAGCTTTGCTAAGTCACACACATAAACTGAAATTTAATAGACATGGGAAAAGATGTGTTAGCTGAAGGGGTTTTGTAAGCTTACTTAAATAACATGTTTTATAACACCAGTCAGGTTCCAACAAAAATATGTAATTTAATATTAAAAAAGAGAACTTAAGGAACTCCTTTTTCATGTAGGTTGGTACCTTATGCTAAGCAAGGGGTTAGTCTAGATTGGCTTCTAGACTTCCTTCCAACTTGAACAGTCCTATGAGCCTATCAACTGACTTTTTTAAGTTTAAAGCCTCTGAAAAGAATGAACTAGTAATTTGGCTACTTGGATTATTTGTAATTAAAAAAAAAAAAAAGGCAGAAAGATAAAAAGGCAGAGTAATTTTGACAGCACCAACATGTAACACAACCCTACCACAGTCTTCGGTGCTGCACCTCTCAGATAACTAGAAAACTCACCCAAGCAGCAGGAGTTTGGTGTGCCTATGGTGAGATCCACAGGGATTATTACAATGGCCTCTTCACAGTCACCCCTTCTGCCACAGCAAAAGACCACCCACTGATCCCACGTTTTTAAAAAAATGTGATAATTGGAGCAGGGGTGGAAACCCATTTGTAGACTTGGGAATGTGTGATCAGGATATGTTACTGGAGATTGGGATGAGTGAAACTGACTTTTAGAACAGATTTCCTAATGCAGGCAGGATTTATAAGATCGGACTAGACACATTTGTTTCCATTTAAAGGTGGAAAATTAATGCCTAAGTATAGTAGCCAATAAACAAATTTAATAATATTCCACTGAATGAAAAAAGCCTAATAATTATGAAGTAATAATTTCCTCTTTGAATAAGCCAAGTCTGTATAAAGGCATATAATGAAGACTGAAGCTAAAATGCAGTAGCTTTTTGTCTGTAAGCAAGAGTGAAAGCTTTCTGAAAAGGCTTTACAGAAAACAGCACTGAAAAAGCAGGAAAGTAACGCTTCGGTCAGAGAGGTTCTTCCAGCTTCTTTACACAAGCTTGTCTTCTCATAGTTTCTCCTCTACACTCAGTTAAAGTGTAAGGTATGAAGAAAAACAAAGAACAAAAAATTGTTAACAGAATCCTATCAGCCATTGTTTGACTTTGTGTGCATATAATAAAATAACATGATGTTATACACCCAGCAGAATCTGTATTCAACAAAAGCCGAATACAGCACAGACAGGACATAGAGAATCTACTGAGCAGCTGTTCTGCACAATCACTAATCCCCTTCATGAGTCCTATGCTTTATATCTATACCTCACTTGAAATATATTTTGCTCTTCTGCTGTCTCTTTATCTGCTTTTGCTAGATAAAGAGGAATGAGGGAAAAGAATGAAAAAAGTGAGAGTTAGGAGGATATCTCAGGGGCATGCTGGAGATTTGGGGGTACAGAATGATCTCTCTGACAAATTTGCTCATAATGGATGAAAGTGCAGTTCAAATGAATTATGGAGTTTGCTTCCTCACAAGCACATTTAGTGTTTTTTCCTCATCTCACATGAATCTACCATGTATTATTTAAGGTGAAATTTTTCTATTACCTTTATCTGTGCAAGGTAAAAAACTACATCTGATGTTTTGCATTTAACTCCTTACTTTAAGCAGCATTTTTGTGTGACTTTAGAGAACACACATACATTGTGGGAAGTAATTCAACAATTCAGAGAAATGTTTACTCTCATTTCAGAGAATGAGAGTAACTAAAGCTAGAAATATTTGCATGATACACTGCTCTGGGTATGAATTCTGCCACTCTCTTCATTACTGCATTTTTTACTGGTAAATTAATTACTTCATTTACCTGTCACAGAAGGAGATCTGATTATATACTCAATACTAATGACTTAGAAATATGTTGGACTCATCTCTAAAAGCTCCAGTCAGAATAGAATCATCATTTTGCTGAATCTTAAGATATATGCAGAGAGCAGCATCCCTGCCCCATGCTGTAACATCATGCACATATATTACAGTTAAAAATATAATAAAGAAGAAAGGAAAAATTAAGGGAAATACAATTTTTCTAAACAGATTAAGATGTGTTTATTAGTATAAAGTGTCAATGACCTCTCCCTATTGCTAACACACTAACCAACTTTCATGTCCTGGGAGCTGGGAGAACAGTGATTCTGTATCTGTTTTTTGTAACACATAACTTCAAATAAGCTATTGAATGGCTGCACTACAAATTTCAAACATCTGCATCTCCACTCCATTCACAAATTCAGCCAGGTCTTCGAACATATTCATATATGAAAGATTGAATTCCTTTAAAGTTTACCTTTCAAGGCAAGTTTTTGGCACATGAATGTAAATGATGCAATAGAAATGAAAAATATGTTTTACAATAGCAGCTCAGAAAAGAAGATCATGTCTTTGATTATGAAATTCAAAGTAGATACCTAGCAATCTTGATTAGTCATCCTACCAATAATATTCCACAGAGCAGTGTATACAGTGTCAGCAAACTGTGTGTCAGAATAACCTTCAAGAGGCACTGAAAAGAGAGAACATTGCAGAATAGCAAAGAACCAATATATTATTTCTCCAATTTTACAGCAAATTACAGGTATTTATGGAGCACAGCACTGCAAAAAGAACTACGCAAGACTTGAAAACAATGTTGAAATGCAGAACTAGGGGGTACCTACATGTTTCTTTAACCCCTTCTTAGTACTTAAATTTGCTTAACTGCAAAGAAAGACTATCAGATCCTTTAAATTCCTATTTAACCTTCTATAGATGAATTGGACTCCAAAAGACTCTAGAATTGCTTCTGAATATTTGGATAGTATTCAAAAATATTACATGTATGTGGTGGTGGCTCAACCCACTTTCCGGGTGATGGACATCCAGTGGGTTGATTTCCCCGCCCATGACTCCTCCTCCGAGGGCGGACCGGAGGAGGAGACAGGGGTGTGACATCTCCGCCTACTGGGCGTNCGGGAGCTCCTGGAGTGTCCCACGCAGGAGGACAGCAACTTGTTGCCTGCCACGCCACCGGGCGGCTAGTGGCCAGCGCGGCACATGTAATTTAGAACTTTTAGAACTTCAACAGAGAAAGACCTATTAGCATCTAGGAAGGTGATAGTATTGAAGCACTTTCATTGCAGTGTTTCACTGACAGCTGGAAGACACACCTTTTGATAGGATAACCATAACAGTCCAGAAGTAGCCACTCAAAAGAAAAAAGAACAAAATAATTCAAATAAAAAACAAAGCTTGCATGGCCTATTGAGCTATCTTTTACAGATTTCATTGCTTACATGAGCAATGATTCATTAAAAGTCTAACTGGTAGCTGGTGTCTATAGGACCTCATCTCTTAGTGAAACACCTTCACACCTGTTAAAAATGCATATACTTATGACTTAAAATGAAATAGTTGTTGTGAGATCACAGAACCACAGAATCAATTAGGTTGGAAAAGATCTCCAAGATTGGGTGCAACCTTTGACCAGTCACCACCTTGTCAACGACACCATGGCACAGAGTGTCACGTCCAGTTGTTTCTTGAATACCTCCAGGTGACCACCTCTCTGGGCAGCCCATTCTAATACTTAACAACCTTTCAATGAAGAAATTCCTCCTAATGTCCAGTCTGAACCTTCTTTGGCACAGCTTGAGACTGTGCTCTTGTCTTGTTGTTGGTTGCCTGGGAGAGGAGGCTGACCCTCACCTGTCTATAACCTTACAGGTGGTTGTACAGAGTGATAAGGGCTTCCCTGAGCCTCCTTATCTTCAGGCTAAACAACCCCAGCTCCCTCAGCCATTCCTTGTATGAGTCACTCTCTAGATCCGTCACCAGCTTCATTGCCCTTCTCTGGATGTGTCAGACACATCCCGAACAAACAATGGTGAACTATGACTTTAGTCACTGCTAAGAAAACAAACACACACACACAAACAAGAGAAGAAATTTAAAATACTATCTCTTAACAAAGATTTTTCATCTGTGACATTATTCTGAAGTATCCTTTGACATTGTGCAAACCAACCCAAAATATGAGGAGAGGAGAGGAGAAATAATCAAGGATACAAGCTAATACAAAATTTGATTTTCTAAGAAGGAGAATTTGTTGTTCAGGCACATGACTTGTAGCCAGGAAATCTGACTTTTATTCTCAGAACTCCCGGATTCTTTGCATCTCTCAAAAAAGCCGTTCCAAAGCTGTAAATGCAGAAATAAATTAGAAAAAATAAAAGGATGGTGATGGAAAAAAGACCAACCAAACCAAAACCAGATATGTTAATCCAAATTCTTTGGTACTCCAGATACCATTGTGCATACTTGGTTAAAGCAGTCAGTTCCCTGGCAGTCATAGCTTTCTATGTCACTGTCATCTAATGCATGGCCTCTGAATGTGCTGGCTTTGTGCCACAAGCCCCTGCACATCTAGCAGGTATCCCAAAATCACAGATACAGGAGTGGGTATATAGGCAGACAGACAGACATATGGAAAAGAGTGAGCAATAGCAGTAGGTATTTGAAATTGTAAGTAAAATTGTTCCTTTCTCATCGTCACTAAGGATGATTTTACCAAGGAATGATGACTTACACTAAGAATATAATCAGATTTTACACATCTGTGCAGCAAATCAGGCATAGCAATGACTCCAGACTATCTGCCACAACCCAAGTTTAAGACTAGCTGCTGTGGGAAAGGCTGCTCTCCAATTTTAACCAGGAATCCTGTTTCAGCGTTGGTTTTTCCAATTTAATTTGTCGAATTAATTCCTTTTTAGGATGATATAGTTACACCAGTAGGCATTTACCACTGAGAACACTTCTCTTTGAAAACCACCTAGATGCCAACAGGTATGAGATGAGAGCTGAACTCCTGGAAAGTCATGGCTATTTACAAATTAAATTTGTTTTAAAATTCTAAGTATTAAATGGCTTAGCGCATGTTTGTATGAACCTGCATCTTGTGGAGAAAATACAAAATGTTTAGTGCCAAGTGTGATGTCAAACCCCCTGTGTGAAAATAGATATTTTAAAGCTTTTACTCATCTGCTAGATGACCTCTTATTCACTTAATTTTAGAAATCTTTCTAATTCTCAGAGCAGTTCTGGAAGTTATTAACTTTCATTTCTCGAACCTTTAAAAAACTAAGTTTTGTTAAAATTCTAATGGAATAATTTGCAGTTATGATAAATAACCTCTTCCTTTAATCTACTGAATTTCCTTTCTCTCTTCTTTTTTTTTTTTTTTTTAATGGCTGAGCTGAGCTGAGATGGTTGTTAGGAAGATACATTCAACTCAGTGTTTCCACCATGAACCAGTAAAAGTTGCCAAAGACAGAAACACAAATAAAGAGAATGCCGTTCCTCTCCAGCTCCCCAGCTGTCAGGACAGAAAGTTTAGGATTACAGGGCTAAGTACTGTGTCTTATTCAAGAGCCAAAGTTGCTTTTGTAACTACTTCAGATAAAAAATCTGCAAAGGAATATATTCAACAGCATTTATGAGCTTGGGTTTCAGTAAAATTAATAAATATTCTTCACTTTACAAATCAAACAACTGTAGTGAACATATCAGTCTTGCCTGTACTAAAATGAAATATCCATAAGTAATCCCTGATTTTGAGTCCTGTGTTTCCATAACCTGTTCAGATTCAAGGCAAGGCCAGCATGCAGATACAAGCAAACACCATCTCTCTGAAGATAAAAGGGAAAGGTCTATGATATTATAATTTATTAGCCTTTGAAAATTAAGTAGAATGAACATCTTTTGTGGTTGGTTAAAGAGATGCCAGCTGGGCAAGATTCCTTTGGGCAAGAGAAAAGAATCAAAAGTAAAAATTAGGGAAAAGTGGCCAATTTTCCTCAAAAAAAGGCCTATGTATCTGAAGAGATAACACTGCACTTAATGAGAAGGGAAAAAAAAAATTAATGCCAAAATTTCCAGTGCAGTCTTCTGTCACATAGACTTTTCTTATTCAGGGTGTGTACTACTCTGAAATTATTAAAGGAAGAATGATAACAACCCCATAGAATTCTCAAGGAAAGGCTTAGGAAAAAAGAAAGGAAAAAATTTTATTTCTGTAAATATCCTAAATAACCACAAATTAAAGATACATGCCACTGAACCAGCCATAAGTGACTGGAGTACCATACTGGTCGCAGCTTATGTTTCCCAGGCTTCAAAGCACCAAGCTTACTAAAACATGAAAAAGCTGAGTTGGCCATCAGATCATCATTTCACTTTAAACCAAGTGATGGGGAGTATTTTTCTGGCACAAATGATCTTGATTTATGTGCATTGTTGTGTTTGTGCTCCCTGTATCTGAAAACAGGAAGCCATGTGATCACTTGCACTGAACAAAATATTCCTAAATTTTTTTTTTAATTAAAAAATACTGAGAGAAAACAACATCTCTGACTGTATGCACTTGCCAAACATGTTCAATAACCATTTCTGCTAATCTCTTCTGATTATTATAAATAAACTGATAACTAATACTTGTGAATTCAAATTATATTCTTGTATTATTGTGACCAAGAACTTTGCTCTTGGCTATTGTTCTGGTAATATTTTGGTTGCCTGTACTTCTGGAAACCTTTTCCAACCTGAAATTTCACTCTGAAATTACTTTTCAGAATGAAACCAACTGCAGCTCCCTGAACTAGTAAAAGATCTATGGCCACTTACTGCTCATAATTTCAAAAGTTTAAACACAGTTTAAAGAGCAGCTTTTCCTCTGTACTCCCTAGATCATTCTCCAGAAATGTTTTCTTTATAGTGTCATTTAATAAAGGGTTTCTAAGAATATTTGAAGAAAATAATCACAACAAAGCATGCATAAAGAATGGCAGCAGTTTCACGTTAGCAACATTTCTGACATTGTTAAAGTTGACTGCAAAGTTGGGCTTCAGCTCTTGCAAACCCACAGAAAGCTTGCAGGGCTTGGCAGCTTAAAGCTGACAATGCATAGAAATGGTGTGGCTGGTCATGCAATATCATCTTGTATTTTACTAGCTCACCAGGTCACTTACTAGGTAACTAAAGCCATGCAAAAGCTAGTGTAACTGCTTAAATGTTAAATTTTTCTTTTTATACAGTGTTTACTATCTTATAAAAAAAATAATACAAACATTTATCGCAGTTTGAGGTGCCAGATCCTTTCCCAGCTGTAATCACAGAGCAATGCAACACAACGTTTCAGTGTACCAACTGTGCCAAACAGAAGCACCATGGTTTTCAGCCACTGCTACAAATCATTTGGATGAATATTTTTGGTGCTTCATAATGCAGACGCAAAGAAAAATTAGTGTGTTCAATGTTACCCTGAATTCTTTCCTGACAGAAAGTGTTGCCTGTATATTCTTGGCAGAATTTTGGATGTGAACTTCATAGCAGGGCACAGATGTCTCCCAGTGACAGGAATAAGAGTTTTATCATTCATTTCCATGAAATCAAAAATAAGACCAAGACTTGAGCAAAACCAGACAGGGTTGCAAAACATCATATCTGTCAATTTTTGATGTCTGGATTGCAATGATCTTAAGTGAAATTCTAGTGAGTTGAGGGACCTGTGTCAACTGAACGTTTCTTGTTCAGTATTGCTTTCTATTTCAAAGCACACAACAAGCTGCCACAGATATTAAAAACTTCTTGAATTTCATGCACTCATGCTCAGCTGAATTCTTTGTTGTGGAAGATCCTTGACACTTTATTTAATATTTTTTGTTTTGCTCTGCAGAAAATACAGACATAAAATTGAAAGGTTTTTTTAAATATCTCTTTCTTTCCTGAGGCTTTAAATGTTATTTACCAATTTCCTGAGCCAATAGCTTTGTTTCCTCACTGTAAACGAAACACCACTGGACATTCTGTCAAATAATTTTCTCTTGAAATTATTTTGCGTTTTTTTTCCTCCTTCCACTGTTTAAAAACTGTACATCTATCTTTAGTTAAACTGGAATGCTATTCCACCTGGACAGGATACACTGTCACTCCTGAAGCCTGCTCCAGGTCATAAAGAAGTAATGGGAAATCTTAACAGAAACTTCAGTGGCAGCTGGAAGGAGCCTGAGATATGCACACTAATGGCTTTCTTTAAGTAGTGCCAAGGTCAATTAATCCTATGTTTCAGATTTGCTTATTATTTGAGCTTATTCATAACATCGCACTATTTCAAAAGCATATACACAATAAAATGTAGTGAGAAACCAGAGAAATCTTGGTTCAGTAGTAAAGGTATGTGTATGGGATCAGTTCCTCCCTCTACCACAGACTGTCAGTGTGGCATTAGGCAACTTGTTTTAGTCCAGAGTCACAGTCTATACCTTGAGTAAATACAAGAGGCAGTGGGAAATAATTTCAATGGAGATAGAACAATGAAAGCACCTGAGGGTCCATGCAACTGATACCTCCAGATACTATTCCAGTAGTCACATATTCTTTTGTGTATCAAAAAAGCAACAGCCTCAAGATAAACATATATGCAGAAAATAAAAACAGAGAACTATATTTTCAGCAACACATTCTGCTGTAGTTGTCTCAAGTATCCACTGGAATGATGGGAAATTATCAATTTTACTCAATCAGGAATAATTTTGTATGCCAATCATCTTTGCATGTTAATGTATACTTAATAGCTGGAAACTAATACTGTTGGCTATATAAGCTACTAGCAAGAAGTACAACCAGAAACTGAAATAAAGAGAAATATCAGACAAATGTACTGAAGGAAAGAGATGTGGTACAACAGTTAACTGTCATTGGCACCAGCTGTGAAACACCAGTCCTTTAGTAGTCTGGGAAAAATCAGAAAATCAGAAGCAGGAAATGTAAGTCAGAGTGGTTGAACATTGCATTATTCCATTCAAGATAAAAAGGTTACATACCTTTACCATTGGGCAAGGATAGACCTTTAGGTCTCATTCCTCAGTTGCTTCACTCTTCCAGGAGGAAAGCAACATGGGAAGAATAAGAAAACCTATGAATAGTTAACCATAAGTGCAGCTGATCCTCCATAAAAGCATGTGAAAAATGTAGTGAAAAGTCCAGCAGTTCTTTCACAATCTCCCAGAAAGCAAAGGGGCTGAATAGCAAAAGCTGTTCAATACTCAGGTTTAAGGAGAAAGAAGGGAAAGCGGAATGAATTTCTGTTAACCTGCAGTCAATATGCAGTATAAGTAATTTATGCAGTATAAGCAATTTTCTTTGAGATTTAAATGGAATTCACGGCATCATAAGCCTTCCCTTGTGAGTCCAGCCCTTTAGTCCACTAAAACATCACTGCAGTTTAGCTCTACTGGCATTTTCAGATGAGGAGCCAACCACTGAAGTACTTAGTTGCTTTTTTTCTCAAAGGAAAGAATTTCAAACTGAAAGATGTTTTGGTTTCAAAGAAAAATGAAAAGCACTTAATTTGTCTACTCAGAAGTACTTTTGAAAATACACAAACAGGGATTCCCCAGAGAACCAGTCTGTAATTACTTAGATGTCCTGAGGATGTCTGGGGCCTCTGCCCCTCTAAGAAAAGCACAGATAATCCCAAACCTATGCTTATGCTTCTTGATACTAATTGTGAAGTCAAATTTATGAGATTTGAAGCTGGTCTGAGTAATTTTTTTGTAGATTTCTATAGTCCTATTACACTATCCTAGCTCATAATTTTCACTCTCAAATCCATTTTTCCTATGGGAGGTGAATAATAAAACCTGAAGATTTTTACATATTTGATATGTGGAATAAGGTGAAATCTATTATTACACTTTTTAAACAAGGTAGAAACCAAAGACTGTGATGTTTATAAATCACTTTTTAAAAAATGACTACATGCAGAGGATAGTTTTTTAACTAGAAATACACATATACTTATCAATTAAATATAGTTTTTATTTTGGAGGGTGGTTTTTTTACATATTTACAGGCTTAATTGGCTTTCTGCTTTCTCTAACTCTGCCCACAGCTCTCAAACCATCTGCAAATTTCTCTTTTCAATGACTTGTCAGTGCCTGCCCACTTGTTCAAAAATCAGCAGAACAGGATCCTAGGTCAACAACTAACAATGGCGACTTCTGTTTTCTGCAATTCCTGACCCTATCTTGCATTCCTAAAATGCAGTGGGGACTTTAGATACTCAAATCTTCTTACTTGCCAAAAGCAGAATAAAAGCAATGTGCTGTCAGCATGTTTTCCCTCTCTGTTTGAATGTAGCAATTTAATCACTTTCAGGAAATTCTCCAAAGTGATGAGCTTAGAAACAAGGGGTTTGATTCTCTTATTTCTCCCTCCAGAGTACTTTAATGGAACAGAGACATTATTTGTATTAATATATTAATTTTCAGGTTAAGAGCAAGCAGGCTTTTCTTGGAAGAGCATTGTGTTTTGTTAGCAATTTTAAAGCTAGTGACTGCAGATGATTTTTCAGGGATTTCATTTTGGCCCTTCCACTCAGGGAGGCACACATTACCCCTGTCCCACTGTGTCTCCCTGCTGCTGCTGCCCCAGGCAGGGCAGGGGTCTCCGTGGAGACCCTGCTGGCAGTTCAGGAGCAGAACATGCAGCAGTTCACAGCATCCTGTTGGGCCTTTGCTGGGGCAGCAGCATGAGCCCCCCTATTCTGCCCAGGGCATTCCCAGTACAAATTCCATAGAAATGCACCCCCTTTGAGGGCTGCCTGGTTGAAGGAGGCCACGAGGTTTTGAAGTTATCACAGGGAAAATGGCAAAGAACATATTCAGGCACACGATGCTAAAAAGATGGAACCGGGCTGAAAACATCTTCTGATCATCCTGAAAGGGTGGAAAGAAAAAAACAATGTAAGGCCCAGACCTTGCCCTGCCTTTGGCAAGCACAAAGCCCTGCATCCTCATTTTCATGGGTAACTTGAGAATCTGAAGGAATGCAACATGGGTCAAACGAGTTAGGAACAAATCCCAGCAAAGGTTATGGCTCCCTGAGCCAGCTCAGAAATTTCAGCTACTGCAGTGGTACCAATACAACTTTCTGTGAAACTTCTCTTCCCATCCTTCTGCTTTTTTCCAGATAATGAGAAAAAAATAGGAAGTCCTCCCAGCTGAAAGAACACTGGAACTCTAACGAAGCAAGTAGGTACTGCATATTATATTTCAGTTCCTGAGCATCTCTAACTTAATTTTGGTGCTAAATGGGATGCATTCAGTAGGAATCTTCCTCCTTTGAAAATGTCACTGTGACTGATGACAAAGACAGAGAAGATAAACATCACAAAATGCTAGCAGGGAAATGTAGGCGATATATATTAACTTTGATGTAAGCCTTTTATGGCATACATAAAAATAAATGATCTTAACAGTTAATACCAATCTCCAAGCACATATATGTGAAATCACAAGAGCCATCAGTGAGTTATAGATCAGCATCTCAGTAACAGGACCTACATGCTACAGCTTTGGATAAATCATATTTACATAATCTGTCTGTGCTCCCTTGCACATATCTCTGCAAAGCATCATTTCATTATCAAGACTGTTTCTTCCCTGTGAAATGTAAATCTTGCAGTAGGGGCCTGCTGAGATGCAGGGCTGAGTGCAATGTGACTCTACCATGCTAATTAACTAACAGGCAGGCTCAATCTCAAAGTAAATGTCAATCCATGTGATTAGAGAAATTGCTGCACTGGCATTTTCTTTACTGCCTAAAGAAAGCTACTTCAGAGTCATTCTTTACTTTAAATGCCAAACTACAGCATACTCTCTAGTCCTAGGCTACCATTCAAGTTTGTCTTCCTGCTTAGTTGCTCTATCATTACCCCGATTTGTTAATTTTCTCCTTTTTAAAAGTCAAATATTACAGGATAACATTGTAGTATGTATATACTTATATAGGTATAACAGGTGCCATTATCAAGATGTATAATTTAAACACAATTTTTCTTGAAAATGATAAAATTAAACATAAGACAAAACATTAAAACAAGAGACCAGAAAGAAATCGCATTGCAACAATAGCAGGCTTGATGAGGAGAATAGAATAAGTTAGAGCTCTCTCTAGCTTATGTCAGGAAAAGACATGACCTAACACATAAAGTAAACCACGATTATTATCTATGCCAGGAATGATTTAGGATCATTTTCTTGCAGATCAAAGAATGTAAGCACGTGGTTTTGAAGCCATTGGGTTGCTCTCTTTTTTCCCTACAGTCTGAAAGCCTTTTCCACAAACATTTTGTTACCAAACCTTTCAAACAAAACAGTTGCAACCGTAGATACTTGCTCTTGCTCTTCTCAGGGCAGACACAAGGCAAGGCCAGTACAACCTGTATGTAAATATGTCAGGTCTCAAATTCCCATCCCAGGTTTTTTCCACACCAGTTCCATCTCTACATCTCCATCAAGTTCCGACAGGCAAAGTGGATCAGGCTCAGGAGCCATCATTTAGCATTAGTGGAAACCACTTCCGATAAACAGAAAAGTGGCATTTGGTTTTGTCTGTAGCTCTTCAGATTACAGACATCAATTCCCTTCCCCACGCATGTAGAGATTCCCAGTGGGAAGCAAGCCAGGCACGCAGGCACAGAGGGAGTTGATGTGCACTCCCCTGGCCCGTATCACCAAGGGCTGAGAAGCACAAGTCAGACCTTAAACTACAGCTGTGGGGCCTGGTCATTACTGTGACAGGAAGGGGATACAGTCACCCAGAACTTCTTCAAATGCTTTTGTCTAATCAGGAATGGATGAACATTGTATGGGATGTGCCTTTAATTCAGCGCCTTGCAGAAAGACACTTTGACTGACTCTTACAGATACTGGTTTCAAGTATAGCATCAAAATGAGTTTGTTCCTACTGAAGCTTTGCTCCATTTTTTTTTTAAAGACAAACTATTTTTCATGTATAATTTGTAAGTTTTATACCAAAATGGGAAACTCAAAGCAGGATCTGACCATTTTTACTGATTGGATATTGGGATTTAAGGCTTCAGACCGGTCTAGCTTTAGCATGCTTTGTTGGTTGATGACTGAAAGTAGAAAGAAATCTCTATGCAAGCTTCTCTCCAAAACTTCTGTGACATATTTCCTCTTCTACATTGAAATTTGATCCCACTTAGACCACATATATAATACCGCCCTCTTATCTGTTTCTATTGTTGTCATGGTTTAGCCCCAGCCAGCAGCCAAGCTCCAGGCAGCTGCTCACTCACTCCCCCACCAGCAGGATCGGGGAGAGAATTGGAAGGGTAAAAGACAGAAAACTCATAGGTTGAGATAAAGACAGTTTAATAGGGAAAGGGAAAACCACACACACAAGCAAAGAAAAACAAGGAATTAATTAACTGCTTCCCACGGGCCGGCAGGTGTTCAGCCATCTCCAGGAGAGCAGAGCCCCCTAAAGCGTAACAGTGACTTGGGAAGACAAATGATATTGCTTCAAATGTCCTGCTCTTCCTCCTTCTTCCCCCACTTTATGTACTGAGCATGATGTTATTATATGGCCTGGAATATCCCTTTGGTCACTTGGGGTCACTTGTCCCGGCTGTGTCTCCCCACAATCTCCCGTGCACCCCCAACTTCCTCACCAGCGTGGCAGCAGGAAGGGCAGAAAAGGCCTTGGCTCTGTGTAAGCCCTGCTCAGCAATAACAAAAACATTTCTACATTATCAACCTGTGTTCAGCACAAATTCGAAACATAGTCCCATACCAGCTACTGTGAAGAATGTTAACTCTACTCCAGCCAAAACCAGCACAACTGTTCCTGAATTTCAGTCCCTCTCAGCAACAAAACACTTATTCACTCACATGACTCCTTAAACCATGCATCACCTAACAGACTTTTCAGGCATGGTCTTTGAATCCCTCTCCTAGAAGGTTCACATTTGGGTTACACTGCATTCCCTGGCTAAGGATATAGAACTCCTCAACTTTTTACCTCTGAGGAAGAGAAAGAGCTCAGCAGACTAGCTCTTATTTCACATTAAATGATAAAATTGGTTACACACAAAAAACCCCACGATGATCAAAGCAAGCTAGATAAAGTAGCAGCAGCTCTACATAGAGAAGTGATATTTCACTCAAAATCTACTTGACAAATAGCTACCAGAAAGATAAATTTTTCAAATATGGTGATGTGCACTACAGTGTCGTGATAGTTTCCACTTGGTTCTCACTCGGTTTCAGACAGAAATATAGATTTTTTTTCCTGAAGTAAACATGCTCTTTTCTTTCTTATAGTCCTAAAATATTAAGATAATATCCAGCTCATGGGCAAAAGAAATAAGCACTTCTCTTCTAATTAATGGGTATCACCATGTCTTGAAGATTCCTCTTGTCAAAACATGTGTAACTTGTAGCAGTTTGCTATTAGTAATGATGTTAACAATGACCTGTCAAATTAACTAAAAACAAGTGAATTAGGATTGCTTGTGAAACAGACAGAAAGCCTGATGGGAATGTCAAAACTAACAGAATAGTTTCAACTCTGGTGGTCTTCTAGGATTATATATTATGCACTTTGAAAGGTCAGAAACAGTTAATCAGCTTAACATAGAAGAATTGACCAGAATTGTCACTTCAGAAAGATTTCTAAACATTATACATGCCATGGTTTAAAAAAAAAAATTAAAACAAAAAAAGTGCTTATTATGAAAAATCTCTTCAGTGCATTTTGACACATTCTGTTATCATATCTCCTCATAACAGACCTGTCTAGACATAAAAATATATCTGGAGTTTAGAAGGACCATTATTCATTACAGCAATTCACCACTAACTCACCAGAGTAACTCTTATGTTCCTTAACTGAATGAATAGAAGATTTAGGTTAATAAAATAATTCTTGAACCCAGGGTTTTCTTTAGGAAATAAAGGGTTTTCCAGTACACATTTGCTACTTAAAGGCAAGTAACATCTCCAAAAAAATCCCATTAAATGGGAGCTTTGGGAGCATACACACAAAGATCTGAATGTAAACCTCTGTTTTGAAAGCATACCTCCTAATCTCCTGCCTAGAAAGAATGCTCTCTTTTGTCCATCCTTGTTTCAAATACAGATCTATAACAGCAAAAAAACCCCAAACCAACAAACCACCATCCCCCAAAGTACATACTTTAATATCCACATCAGTGAAAAGGGTTACATATTTTTTACATAAATCTAATACTGCCAAATCTGCAGATTTTAGATATGTGTTTTCTTAAAATAACATTTCATATTAAAATATATTGGCGTGTCACTACCAACAATACCATAAACCAGAAGAATTTTAATAGTATATTTATTATTAAATTATTACATACAAATTTATCTCTATTTTCAATACTTGCAATAGATTTAGAAAGACATATTCTCACACTATCTGGATTTTACAAAACCACCCCAAAACATTATGGTTTTCACTGTCTTGGAAATAGAAAAGCAGGCTGAGGTTTATGTCTAAAGACCTGACTCTGGGTCACAAAAGGAGAATTCAAAAGAAAGAGCCAGAGTTAGTTGCTAAGAGACCACAGCTACTGAACACATGCTGTTATCTAATGGCATGCAATGAAGGCTTTGCAGCGAGAGAATGTGTAATGTATCTCTATGTACCAATAACGCCTGTCATTTACTGAGGGCAAAATACCATAATAATAGTGGAGGAGGCCCCTCATTGTAAGCTGAAGCATACAAATGCCTAAAAAACCCAAATCCAAAAACAAAACCAACCAAAAAAAATTCCCCCCTGAAAGTTATGAGGACTAAATCTCCTTTAATTTATTATTATTTCTGCATGTTCTTTTAAGTTACTAAATGATGAGTTTGATTACATAATTCACATGTCTGTTACTAATTTGTTGATATTAATCCGTGTCTTATGATCAGCAAAAAAAATTTCCATGACACTGAAGCATAGAAAAGAAAGGAGTCTGTACCAGCCTGATCATTCCAGAACTAAAATGGTTGTGTGTGATGTTCACATGATAGAATACCACCCTTTTCTACAACAAGCTTTTAACCAGCAGAGTCCTTTGTAGAAAAAGCCAGCTTTGGGCTTCACCCTGAATACAAGGCAACACAATGCTGGAAGCACGAAAAAGGCAAACTATTTCAACATTTACCAGGTTCAGATTACAAAACCCATAAACTGTAAAAAAAAAAAAATCCATTTAGAAATTTATTTTCTAAAATATTTCTATTACTTATTGAACTTAAAATTGTCACTAAAATGCTGCAGGTATCTTAGGAATATTATATGGAGAATGGGTGGTGCTGCTCCTGCAGCTACTCTGCTCTAAAAAGTTTCAGATATGCTTTTTCCTTAAGCAAAGCATTCCTTCTCTCTCCCTTCTTACTTTCTTCTTTTTACTCCTCAAAATTTTAATCTGAAGAATTGGCAGTCGAGGAGCTGTGAGCAAACTCAGCCATCCTCAACTAAGCCACTGGTGCTCAACCACTATGCCAGTAACGAGATGAAGCATCCTTTCCAAAGTATGTCTCTATCCTCTGGCTATAAAAGGCCAAGGCAGGACCAGCTGAAACCAACCACTAAAGTTGTACAGGTCTATAATTAAACAAAATTAATTCCACACATACTGTCATAATCATAGAAGAGTTTGGGCCATCTACTCTAGCCCCCCTGCAATGAGCAGAGACATCTTCACCTAGATCAGGTTGCTCAGAGCCCCATCCAGCCTGACCTTGAATGCTTCCAGGGATGAGGCATCTACCAGCTCTCTGGGCAACCCGGTCCACCATGACCATCCTCATTGTAAAAATCATCTTCCTTATATCTATGCTGATAAACTCGCCGTGAGTTTACACCTTTACTCCTTGTCCTACCAAATCTGTTTGTGGATTAGGTAACACATGGGGTTACCAAGATCCAGGACACAGATATACACCCTGTAACTTACATTTATTTATGAAATTTATGCAACTTAACTCTAGCAAAAACAGGTAGGATGCTTACAGAATAAAAACTAAACCAGGCTATTTCCACTCTTTTCCCTTGCAGCATCACACTAAAAAGGCAACTTTAAGCCTTCTTGCACAAAGCCCATGCAGAGTCTTTTCCCAGCACTGCTCTACCCCATGCCAGTGGCCTTTTCCAGAACAGAGCATCCAGAAAGAATGAAGTTCTTGTTCCTGGAATAGAAATACTGGTGCTCCCCTGAAGCTGTGAATCTGCTGTATGTTATTCATCCACACAACTACAATGAATATTTGCTTCTTAGCAAAATTATTGAACTAATAAAGTGTAATTGTTCCTTTGCAGCTATTGTGGTCAGTAGCAGATTCAGCTCACATGAATGTGCACTCTATTCTCATGCCAAAAATTCTCAAAGAAACAAAACATTGTGACATTCTTCCCTTAACGTGTGTGTTTAATTACTGATAAAAGGAATGGGAGTTATAAATGTGAACTTAAGAAAAATTCTGTGTATTCACCCAAATTGGATGAGATTATTTCCCTCCCCATGAATTCCTGAAGGCATCAATTTAATTGCAGTTTCCTTCTAATATTAGAAACAGAGGAAGCAGAATTTTCAATCTGTTCAATTCCAGTATCTTTTTTTGTTCACTCAAAAAGATTAACTAAATCATCTAGAAACAAACAAATAACCCTATAAAACCTACGCCTATAATTTGGATCAGTATCCACAATCAAGATAGGAAAAGGTGCAGAAAGGCAGAAACCTTCCCCACTCAAACACCAAACTCATAATGAAAAGGCAATGAACCATATATTTCATTTTCAAGAATATTTAATCAGAATATTAAAATGCATGATGATGATGAGATGCAGCTAAAAAATCCGCATCTGCCTTATATCCATAAAATTTTTAAGTGATTTAATGTCAACAGGATTTCCACATTAAACTTATAAATACTTATATATAATCAACAAAATCAGCACACGCATGTGTATGTATGTGTTTGTGCATTTCAAACAGAACAGTTTTTATCTGTGAATAAATTCATTATGAATGATAGTCCTCCACTAGCTGTCTTTGTAAAAGCAATACTCATGACTCCACTGTAGTCATTCCAAAACCTCCATTTGCTTTTAAAAGGTTCACCTTTCTTCCAAGGGTATTAAACATAAACATGTTTGAAACTATACCAATTCTTAGATAAATATAAGAATAAGATCATTGTAAGTACAGGCACTGAAGTAAGACCCAATGACCTGAGTTTCCATTTCTGTCACCAAAGAGTCACCACTACAGAAAAGGGCAGATCATGGCACGCATCAAATAAGTTCTATAAATTATTTTGCACTATTGTGAGGAACTATCCCCATGCTATCTGTCTTCTGGTAATGTTTTTCATAGTGCTAAAGAGATACGCTATAGAAAGCATCTGTTATTTTGCATTTCAGTAATAATTTAAATTGAGAAAACTACATGTTTGTTCCAACAGAAGCAAAAGCCTGACATAAGGCTTGGGATTCATTTGGAGTTTTTGAGTTAAGGAAAGTAGCATGATTTTCTTAATTTTACTGTAGAGATTGAGACTATAAGGGAAAAGGTATGCTTGGATTGTGTAGACCAAGAAAAACACCCCTTTGAGAATTTAGCCTGTTGCACAGAACCACATTACAGACATGACATGCATTCTCTGTAATAAAGATCTATATTTCACATAAGCAGTTAAAACCTTTCCTGAGCAGGTTGCAAATCCCTCTAAGAGTTGCACAAACTGAAGCCACTTTGACCTCTCTGTGATGGATTGCATGTGGAAAGTTTTCCAAGGAATGTGAGTGCCGACACCTGTTCCAATGAAAGACCATGGCTCGTGGTTTCTGGCTCTGGAAATCCAATTTCATAGAAGAGTGTCTTTGACTTGTGGTCTTGAATTTTCATTTTCCACAATTTGACACCAAAGGATACTTTTGACACAATAATCCAGACATCTGAAAAAACCTACTAGAATCTGCACAAAATGCTATGGAGCTACAGGCTTCCTCATAAAAGATTAGAATTATTTTTTCATTCTATGCCATAGAATAAAAGCATGTTTCTGACTTTACATTGATTCATATATCTCTTTGTAACAAACGACAAAGAGTTACTTACACTGTATCACTAATGGAATTTTATGTCTTGGAATTCTTACAGCAGTTTCCAAACAGCTTGAAAACCAAAATAAATAAAATTTATTTTCAATCTGTTATCATTTACCCCTTCCTTTTGCCTAGGATATATAGTACAAAACACCATATGTGATTACTTCTGACCTCTGAAAGCAAAAGAGTTGTTTTCTACCAACGTATCTAATCTCTGTAACCAGTTTAATCTAAAAAATTTTCTCTCACTTACCTCAGTGTCATGTAATTTTTGAAAGACTAATCATAAAAATAGGCAATTAATTTCATTTACAATTTAGGAAGCACTTAATAAATAGTTTATTTTTGTTTTCAAATAATTGTCGCTTTCAGCAGAAGTGTCCATAGAATTATACATTTGGTAGGGGTTCATACTTTAGGAAAATGCTAGTAATATACATGTTCTGGCCACCCTGCTTGAGTTAACAATAGCAACTACATCATTTCAAGTACAAGCATTCTCCTTGCTCCTGGCTCCCAAGAAAAGAGGCTATAAAAACCCAGTAAATCCCACTGGCAGAAAGAAAAACACTGGGAGGCCCTGAAGCAACGCTCAGCCAGACATTTGAAAGCCCCACCACGTGTTTCCTCCACAGCTCTTGAGGTGCTGGTTTTACAGGTGTGGACACAGAGAGCAGAGCCCAGGGCAGGCAGATTCTGCACAGAGCACAGGTGGCACAAACAAAGGTCCAGCAGCGGGTGATGCTCATGCACAAGCAGGACCAAGGAGCAGCACATGTGCAGCAGCTCAGACCACAGGGCAGAGGGAGGTGCAGGCCACACTTTTACTTGTGACTCATCATTCAGGTGAAATAAAGCTAAGAAATATGACCACTACTGAAAAGTTAGCAAGAAAATGCTGATGCTTTGAACCCTGTGTTTTCACAGGGTTCTAAAAGCTTCAGTATCTGAGAGTAAGTAGCAGACAGGAGAGAGGACTGTGAAATTATTTCCTGCTCTTGCTGATGTCCATTTATCTGAGAGTCCAGAACAAACTCAGGTGCTGCTTGCTCTTACATTTTGGTTTCCTAATCTTAAATTTCAATATTAAATCTGAAAGTAATACTGATTCAGGGAGGCACTCCAAGGATTAACTGAGCAAGCTAACAACTGGAATAGAGTGTGAAAGTTTTAAGTGCTAAGAGGAGAAAGACAAACAGTAAGATACTGAAAGCAGCAGCATTTAACCAATCTCAAAGAGAAAGCACTTATCTTTAATGAACAAATAGCAGGGAGAAAAGGCAGGGGCATGCACAAGTCATAACAATTACACTGAGAGTCTCTGTCGCTAGCTGTCACAAAGACCAAAGAGGAAGAGAGCAGATTTATTGCTAGGCTCATGTGGAGGCCAATCACTAATTCTCACTGATAGTTTGAAATGTTTTGGATGGTTGATTTTGTCCTATTACCAGAGAGAAGCCATCAGCCACTACAGAGAAACAAACACTTCGTGGCAGACACAATATTCCTGATCAATTACCAGGCAGAACAAGGATCTGGCTCAGCTGCTCATCATTTCAGTTATTCACCAGCAGATGGGACTTAAGCATATTACTATTTCAGTTAGTCATCATCCTTATGTACTTCATTAGAAACACCCAACAAATTAACTAAAAACATTCAAGAAAGCTCATAAAATTTTTTTTTGACAAATACATTCCCATTCTGAGTGTCAGGTCTGAGTGTCTAAGGGAATGACAAACTGATTCAATAGCTCTTCACTGCATGAATCTGATTTTATACAGAACAGAAATTGATGGAGAGACCAAACACAGCCCATACCAAGAGTCAGCTCAGATTCATGCAGTGAAGAGCTATTGAATCAGTTTGTCATTCCCTAGACACCTGTGAAATTACCTAATTAACTGACATTCAACACGCAAAAAACAACAAAACAAAACAAAAACATACCAACAAACAAAACCCCCCCCAAAAAAAAATCAAAAAAGGCAAACCAAACCAAACAAACAAAACAAAAAACCCCAAACCAACCAAACAAAGAAACCTCAAAAAAAAAATCCATCTTAGTCATATGAGCAGCAGCACAGGCCCCCCAGCCCCTTGCAGCCTCCATGCCTGAGCCCCAGCTGAGGACAAGCAAGCACCTCGGCTCATTGCCTTTTTATTTCCACATCACCCTCGGCCTTCTCAAGAGCTTGCCAGAGGCAAGAACAATGGTGCAAAATGTTCACAACTACATGTTGCACATGAGACACCAAGCAGGAATCAGTTTATTAGTGTTGTCAATCTACTTTGATAGGAACTGGGAAGTCTACAATGAAAGGCTTTGTTTCTTGACTTTTTATGAGGCACCTAATTGTCAGGGTTATTTTTACTCTCAGCACCTTACAGTTTGATGTTCAATACAATCAAATTTGCAGACTCCATATAAGCCCATGTGCATACAATCCTATACTCCCACTATGCCTAAGTGACTGTTCAGTTTCAGATTACTGCCAATTAAAACACAGAAGAAGAAGAGGTCCCAGAAGGAGAGCACACTGCACCAAGGTAGGACACATTATTCTATTTAAAATGACTGTAGATACACTCGAGACAAGGAAAGCTGTGAGGTTTACATTTTATGAGAAGGAATCAATCATCTTGCTTCTCAAGGAAAAGAAGGATTTAAAAAAACTCAAGTGGCACAGCTGAAGACATCATCTTTCACTGCAGCCAGCATCAGATTATAGGCAGAGCAAAAAAGAAAACCAGCAGGAAAAAGGGACAGGAGTGAGGAATAAGAAAGTATTTTACCTCCTGGAAGCCAAAAAAAAAAAGTAACTATGTATTACTAGTGACTATAAATCAACAGAAAGAAAAAAAATTTAAAAGTCAGTGTTTGTCTATACAGATACTGTTCTTATTTACCAAAATCTGAAATTTTGATGCAAATTATTTGGAAAATAATTCCAGCATGAAAAACCCCTCATGTGCACACTCTTGATTTAGTAACACGAGGTTTATATTTTTGCTTAATTTGACCTCAAACCCTACAGCCAATCTGTATTTTGTAGTAAGAATAGATGTTCTGCTTCTCTGACTGGACTCCATACTTCTATGCACAGGCTTGTTTCCCCTGCAGGGAAATAAAAGATGCTTTTCCACTAATTTCTTGCTGTATTTTTGTAACATTACCTAAAGGTCATACAGTTAGGTCTTAACCCCTATTGATACCTTTTTTCTCTTTTCACCAGAGATGTATTAAAAAATAATAAAAAGCAGCCAGATAATAGCTACATTATTGAATTTTGAACATAATTGAGCTGGATTTCAGGTTTTGTTTCTAGAAACTTTTGGAAAATTATAAAGGTTTCAAAAATGCAAAGCAATGCAAAGCATACACTGTCAGAACGTAACAGAAGAGGAGTGAACTGCTTAAAATCCATACACAGCCAATTAACTTATATGGTGCGGAAATGATTACAGATGTTTCAAAAATGTAACCTTTTCCCTGCTCATGTTTAGAATTCACACTGACAAAATTCCCACCTCAAGTACCAGCGGCTTCGAAAAGGCTCCTCAAATGGTGTGCACAGACACAACATGCATATGCTCACATTATTTAATTAAGCAATGTTGTGTGGCTGAAGTTGTGAGAATAACTAGATCTTCGATGTCTCAGGAGTATTGTGTGACATGCTGAGAATGCTTCCCAGCACAGGCTTCACCCAGGAGTGCTGTGTTTTCATTCCCCAAGAAAGCACAGCAACAGTAATCCTGCCTCATCATACTAATATCTAACAGCTGCAAATTCTAAGTCCTTATCTTTCATATATCTTTATCTTGTTGTTTTGTGGTGGGTTTTTTTGCCCCTCTCAACAGCCACTATGGAATTGCATACCACAAATGGATTTAGGCACAAATGTCACCTGGGCCAATCTCCTGATTAAAGCAGGAATAATCAAACCTTCTAGGACTGTCATGTCAGAGGCCATACCTTCCAAAGAGTGGTTGTCTCACAGAAGGCTCCCCACTTCTCTGCAAAACAGTATCTCAGTGAGGGACGCATTTTCTCCATGCCTTGAAAACAACTGCAGAGTGGGATTAAGTGATGCTAATGGGAAGTCCCACATCTGATGTGGAGGCGTGGGAGGGCAGATGGAGGAGAAATAAAGCAGAATCTCATTCTGTTTCATCCTGATCTAGTGAGAAGAGAGGAGGAAGACAGCAGCCACATGAAGGAGAGGAGCAAGAGGGAACACAGAAACCAAAAGCCTGTGTGAGGAAACCAATTCCAGCTCCCCCAATCTGGTGTCATCCAGAGTGCAAATATCCTTCTGCACAGCCCTGCTTGGCCTCCCCTCTTCTCTGCCACATCTCAGAGCTGCTTTACACGTGATGCTGGTGGGTGTGCAGCATGGATACCCACTTATATACTGAAATGGTAGAGACACGTCAGGAGCACAGCTCCGTGGGGACGAGACAGAGAACACTCCTCTGGGAAACAGCCTGGTGAAGGTAAGGCAGCTGTTGGGTAATGCCAGCAACTGAGACACACTGACCACAAGGGCCTCTCCTCCCATCTACACTTTAGAACTTTTGAGTAGCTTTCATCTCTTTTGTACTGCACTAGTCATTAGGTCAAATGGCAATATTTGACCTAATAATCCATAACTATCAATCACAGTCCTTACAAACATAAAAAATAATTGTCCTCATGTATCATGCTAGTCTTGATGTTGGCCCATTTTTATTTTCATTTACAAAACTAGGCATTGTCTGGTGTAATAGAAATGAAACTCATAATACTACTTGCAATGATAATTTGAGCTGGAAAACCCTCCCACTTCAGCAATAAATTATCTCCAAGAGAAGTTTTCTTGCCTCACACTACAACACTGCCCCTTAAATACAACACTTTCTCTTAAATAAGAGAAATCATTGAAAGAGAATATTTCTGCAAGATCGGTTCCTCCTGCTTTGAGAAACAGAAGTCAGCTTCCCAGTGACATTTGACATTTTATGAATGTTTCAGTACTTTTACTGATCACAAGTGATCCATTATTTTATACAAAAGCTGTATTGAGCTGGCACCACCTTTTGAATGTCCCACATAACCATCAATAAAAGGCCCTTAAAATTTTCCTGTTTCTTTCTTCTAAAAACTCTCCTTTTGTGCAGTGTGCATTTGATCATGGTAGTTTCCCAAATGCTGAATTCCTAAAATGAAGTCAGATTTGTCTCCCACTCATTCTCCAGGCTATCTGAACTATAAATGATATTCATTATCAGTTGTCAAGTGTTCATACAGAAGAAAAGTCATAAAAAAACCCCAAGAGAAAACATGTAAAGAAACCCTGTGAATGAGAAAGACCATGATTTATTTTTGATAGCAGGATGATTTTGACTCTAATATGCAGTTGCCATCAGCCTCTATGGTCGTCTCAAGGGTGCTATTTGGATTCTCAATTAAGCTAGTTTAACAAAGAAAGGCAGAGAAATATCCTTGCAATAACAAAAAGGAAATGACAGCCCAAGCCAACATTAAGTCTTGTCAGGCTTTTAAAATAGCAATATTTTCAGACCTGCCAAAGTAAGTGTTTTATGATAAACAGAACTTACATTGAGGTGTTCTAAAAAAAAAAATAAATAAAAGAAAAAAACCCTCAGAGCACTCTTAAATATCTTTTCATTGTTTTCTTCTTGTCATTCTATTAGCATTTACCTGGCTGCAATTTGTGACGTACCATCTCTAACGTACTTAAACTGAGCATGGGCTGTGCAAATCCTGGGGTAATCTCAGGGGCTCAAGCAAGCAGAGCCAGCTCACTGTCCTTTCCTCAGGCAACAAGTTACTTCCAGTTAAGCTTACAAGGCACTCCAGCAAGGGATCCCAAACAGCAGTAGTACTAGTGTCATGGAAAACAAGGATTTTAGAGCTTCACAGATCTTGGCTGGTTATGCCCTTTTTTGACCCATAGTTTCAGAGGAAAAGTCCTCTCCTTCTAGCAGAGAAGGTTGTGAAAATCACCCTTTTTAAAAACATTTGTGTTGATTTTATTTGTGTTTGAAGAAAGTATCAGATGTGGGCATGGGACTTCCCCTTGGTAATCTACCAGCAAAACAAGTCCTGAAGACACACACTGATTAAGAGCATGAATTCAGTGTGTGCCCTGCATTCTTGGATAATAACGATGTCATGACATTTTACTTTCCAAAGAAAGAAAGATCTCTCTCTTCCCTAAGTGACTGAGCCATAAACAGCCTAATTTAAATTATTTCAGATAAAACTTTCAGTATTTTGTCTTTACATGCGGTAACATTGCAAAACCTAGCCTGTGCTTCTTTTTATCTGTAGAAATTTACAGCTATGTCACTCCTAATTTCAGTTAGCAATGCCAGTGCTACACATGTATCCATTCAAAGGAAATTATTTTCTATAAATATTAATCTTTGGATGTTTTTGTTGTGTTGTCAGGAGACCTAATAAAACTGGCTAGCAGGCAGAGCATCTTAGTGCTAGACCCTGATAGACCCCCCCTTATCCTGTCTTTGTCTCTTTTCCTGGACCTCTGTTGACTCTCCATCTATTTCTAAATAGTTCTCCAAGGACCTACTGTGGAAGACCTTGCAGAACCTTCTCCCTTTTTATCCTTCTGGCAGGTATGCCCTGCACATTTTTGTGTCTGTCACTCCTTTTCACCATTGCATCACCTAGCATGATCGTCATGGTCCTTCATTCCACTTGGTTTCTGCAGTTTTGAATCAGAATCCAGTCTTCTATCAATTAATGTACAAAATCAGACTCCTTCTGAACTCGTGGGTAATCTTCAAGGACTCTGGACATGAAGGTTTGTTTTCAGGACTTGCCTGATTCATGTTTTTCCTTCTTTCTTCCTTATGTAAATCTGCATATTTGTCTTTGTTTCTGTTATTCATTTCTCCAATTCTTTCAAGAAAATAACATTTCTCTAGTACTATTTTCTACAGATTTTAGCAGCCACTAGTATCTGCCTCTATGTTTGAATTGTATAGAGCATTTCAGATTAAGATGGGATGAGAAAAGCTACAGAAAGTAAAGCATATTGGAAAGACTTGTGTTGGTTTTATACTGTGCTGAGCTTCTTCCCTATCACAGCTCAAGAAAAGGAAGTCAAATCCAGACAAAAGGTCATTAATTTGTGCCAGGCTACTTCTTAGACACTCTCTTATATCGTATGGACATAACGTCCATTTCTTTCACTGCTTTTTATATTTCCTAATTTTTCTTTCTGCTGCAAATAGGAGTTCTTATTCCATGTGAAGGTTTATAGGAAGGACACTCAGAGTGATAATGAGGCCAGAAAATCTATGTTAAATTAAATTGAGAAAACTATGATGTTGCAGCAGGACTGGTTTTTTCAATTAAACGTTATTAAGAAAATAACTACTACCTTAGCTGATGAACTCTAGCATCAGAATCTCTCAGATTTCAGAGAATCATCATAGGTAAAAAAGAACACAGAATGCCTTTTCTTGTTTTTGTCGTTGTCGGTATTAGGAAACCACTCTTCTGAAAAAATTCTCGTTTTTATTTTTTGCAGTTTTTTCAACAAATTGAATTTAAGACAGACTAAACAAGGAATGTCAGATCAGGCTCCAAACATTAAAGTGTGAGAAAATATATTTGCCAAGATCAACTAATTAGACCAACTGGCATTGCACCCAGATCCGTATAGGAAATACAATTTTATCACCAAGAGCTTCAGAAGAGTAGACCAATTATCTGGCTGACCTACCTTTCCACCTAAGCAAACCAATAATATGAGTGATTATGGTTTCAAATACATATAAAAATAACAAGCATCACACTAAAGTAAAATAAAGATAGACAAGTTAATCTGAAGCTTCACCAACGTAGGCTTTTAGTGCTGAAAGTAACCAGCATTTCCAAGCTATTGAGGAGTTCACTGCCACCCCTCCACCTCTTACATTCTTGGTACCATGCAGGGTTCCCACACGTGTGATATCTGACAATTACAACAAGTAGCAAAAGGGCACGACCACAACTGAATTTAGTCAAAATTATTTAAAAAATCCCTTTTACTGATGAAAAAACCCCAGCAAAAATTGTAATCCTCAGATGGTCTAAAAGTTATTGCAGCTATTGGTTTATAGATGATTTTACTGGCTAGAAGTTTCTCATTTCAAGTAGATTTACAAAATTCAAATTATGTCTGCATACATCTTGTTAACCTATAGACTGAAGTTAAATAAGATCTTGAAAAATTGCTTGTAATGAAAACGTAACTTGAGTCTTAACTCAAGTTTTGGAAATTCAGTTGAAATTAAACAGTACTGAATCTGTATTTTTACAGGATTTTTTACTTTCAACCTATGGTTTACGACACCTGCTTAAATTACCATTTAATGTTGTACAAAAGCTGAGGTGTTAACAGTTTATTGTTGTGTAAACTGTATTATTAAAATAAGCATTTGTGTTTTTTCTTCACCTAGGAAGTCTGTTTTATAGATTTCAACTTCTTTTATTTGCATGTTGATTTATATGCATAGGTTATAAAAATAAATTATATAGTTAATAAAAATAACCGGAAAATTATTTTAAGGATCACAAGTATACTCTGTCACCCAAAATGTGGGATTGGGAAGCTATTTTCAGATCATTGTTTTCCACACATAATAGGCAGCAGTGCTGGTTATAAAAAATTTACAGTACATCAGAACAGGTAAAAAAAGGATGGGGAAAGTGCCTTTATTAGCGTTCCCACATTACAGATTCAAACCTGAGAACATTACAGCCTTAGGTGTGCAGAGGGCCACCATTTTAGGGACAAAATTATGACCCCGTGAAGTGTGTCCAGCTAGCAGGAAAACTCATTACTCACTTCTGAAAACTGAAGTATTTTGCTCAAAGTCACCCTGAGAGTCAATAATGCAGCCAGGTAACAATCCATGTTTCCCTCACCCCAGTCCAGCCTGCAGAGTAATATTATCTTCCCAGTTAAATACAATATTGAACTCTGGTCCCATTTGCCGTTCTTTTTCTTGACTAAGGCTGTTTTTACAGTCCCTTACAACAAACCACTGTAGCTGCAGCCAACAGCAGTGGTACTTCCCAAGACCCGTGTAGTAAAATATTCACCAGGTATGCTACTGCTGTTCATTGCCTTGCTAGGGTTGAAATATCCAGAATGGGTAAATTCCCCTGTTTGCTTAGCATTTTGTTGGGACACAGTGCCTACAATTATATTAGTCAATTAAGTGAGCCTGAGACTGTTCTCTGGCACCAGGGCCAACAGGCATGGAATATCTCACACTCACATTGTTAAATTCTCATGTCCTCGGAAACAGGCTGGCCACAGGCATCATCTCTTGCAGGGATTATCCCTGGCTCATCCTGGTGCCCAAAGCACACCTGGGAATAAGGAAGGCAGTGCAAGTTTATTAGGTCAAAATCATGTCCAGGTCCTTCCCCATTAGCAGAGATCTTCCCTGGCCTCCTGCAGGCCCCTTCTTCAGGGGTGAATTTCTGTCCAAGATGAAGAAAGATAATTTCCCTTGATCTCAATTTTCTAACACTGATGGATCAAATAGCAGCTGCAGTGATATAATACACGATTCCTGCTCAGTCACTAAGAAATCAGGTTTTTATCCACATCTCTTTCATAGGTTTGAGATAAATAACCAGATCTATAACTTTCGGTGCTTCCAAATTTAAGGAAGGAAAAGAGTTGGTATGTAATATGGCTATTAATAATGAAAAAATTTTGTCAAAACGTTTGGTTTCTCAAATCACAGAGACCCAAATTAAATCATCCATAGAAAGGTAAAAATCCTTTGATTTCAGAGTGGGAGGAAAGGTATACATCAGTTTTAATCTCACTGGCACCCTCCATATACTTTCTCTTACTCTGCATTTCCAGTATTGCTATTCAAACGGGGAAAAAAACAAAAAAGAAAAAATACATGAGAGAGCAAGACAGTTTTCCTCAGTCTGACAAGGACAAAGAACTCATGTCCACATGGAGAGACTGCTTTTTATAACAAACACACCTCCTAAAAGTTAATTACTTTCCATTTAACACAGGGGGAGTGACTAAAGGCACCACCAAATCACACAGTGCCATCTAACGGAGGAATCACCTTGTGTAACCTGAGCATCCAAACAGGGAAAAACGAGAAGTCCACACCGGATCTGTGTCAAGCCACAAGCACACCAGGAAATTTTCAACCAATGGATGATTCCCGACAAAAGCATCTTCTCTAAATTTAGTATTTTTTAAAAATCAGGCTGCATATATGGGTAATTGCAGCAAAACCGGGTGGCTGAGGCTGCATTCTCTTCTTTCAGGGTGCACTACAGCTGGGTGCCAAATAAAAGCACACCAACACAAGCTAGTGACATTCCAAAAGGGACATGTGCCAGCCACCTACAGAAAGGTAGGGGAAAAATAATTAAGCTTCAGCGTTGCTCTCCTCTCCCCAAAATCAGCTCGCCCATGAGGCTGTAGCAGCACACAGCACTCTGCCATGGGTTGCCTCTGCCAGGGACTCTTGCAAGCTCCACCATGAACTGTGACTCTGCATCAGGAAAAAAGTGTTTCTTCTATAAATACAAGTTCTACGGATGAAATGGTAATGAAAAGTCCTTACATGGCTTTTCAAACCCAAACCATGTCATAGCTGCGGGGCAATTTGCAGAGGGCGTTACAATTAAGCAGCCATTTTTTACTGCAGCTGGTTAAAAAATAAAGAGAAGGAGAAGGGAGATTTAAAAAAAAAAGAAAAAAAGAAAGAATGCCTGCATTTTTATTAGATTACACAAATTACAATGGTACTTATATTCCCAAATCCTCAAGACTTAGAAAAATATCTTAGGAAGGCAATACAAATCTAAGTTAATTATACAAAGAAAGAGAATGTTGAACTGTTGTATGACAGACACACAAAAAACATGAGAAATAAACTTTTCTCAGTGGAAGATTCATTAAAAATACCCCTATAATTAGAATGATACCAGAAGACTAATTTTGAGACAATTTAATCTTTAATTTCCTTATTGTTTTAGTGTTCGAAAATTTAAAGCCCGACTGCATAGGGTAAAACAATTTGGCATTTTAAAAGTAAATAATATCCTCATGGTAGTTAGCAGAATATTTTGCAAATTCATACGGCAAGATATTTATAATGATATCAGCATATATGACTAATTTGTAATTCACACCTGGGCTGCCACATCCTTCTAGAAATTATAAGGAAGCCCTTGATTTCAAAGAGAACCTTAGACTGCAGTGATAGTGTATTTACATGCTATGTTTTATTCAAGGCTGATTAAATCTGTATTTACATTGAAAAGTAAACTCAAAGCTGAGTATACAATTATACATTTTGTATACATACATGTACAAAAACATGGTCTTGTTTTTGTGGTTTCACATTTCTTGTTTATAAAACACTGAAAGTACAAACCTAAATGTTTCACTCCTGTTTTCTCTTCCTTTTACATATATGAGGAAACTAGAGTTTAGCTGAAGGAATTTGGTGTAGTTTTCATGTAAAAAAAATTATGTCTTTCATAAAAATATAATAGATAAGGACCACAAAATCATTTGGTTGGCTAAGAAAAAATTCTATAGATTTTATAAATATTTGAGGCCTAAAAATGGCAAGACAGTTTGAGATAAACTAAAACCAAATGTACAATACATCCGGTGTAACTATATTATGCTTGACTGAAATAGAAGTCTTTTTTACATTAATATATGTTCCCATGTGTCTTTATGCATGCCTGATTGTGTTACAGATAAGGTGATGTTTAAGTAATTTAACCAGTCCAAGAGGCTTCAGCTCCTGTTTACCCTAAAACGCAGCCTCACATCATCCTTCCCACTTGGTCAGCACAGGGATTCTCCAGTAACTTGGTTGCCTCTACAAAGGATTTATGTTCTCCCCACTGAGACATGGGATGAATCTACTGGGAACATATGCTTCATTGCTGGTATCAATAGGTTTTTGGTTTTTTGTTTTTTGTTTTTTGTTTTTTTTTTTTTTGTTTTGTTTTTTTTAATCCTTCCTAGTATTGGAAAGTTCTTCCTTAGTAATCAGGACTAGACAGTGTCTTCTTGGGATTTTCCAGGGAGATTGTCCATGGAGGGATGAGAAAAAAACCACGATAACCTCAAGTTTCTTGGCATTAGTAGGCTGACCCTGGCTTAACTTCACTTGTGAATTCTCTATCTCCTCCCTTCCTGAGGCACAGCGGGGTGGGGAATGGGTGCTGCAATCAGTTCATCAGACATCCTCCTCAGGGGGAAGACCCCTCACACTCTTTCCCAGCATGGGTCCTTCCCACTGGCTGAAGTTCTTTACAGTTCTGCCCCAGTGTGGATCCCTTCCATGGGGTGCAGTCCTTCAGGAATATACTCCAATATGAGTTCCCACAGGGTCACAACCTCCTCCGGGCACTTGCCTGTTCTGGTGTGGGTCCTCCACAGGCTGCAGGCAGATTCTGCTCCAGCAAGGATCCTCATGGGCTGCAGGGGCACAACTGCCTCACCATGGTCTGCGCCACAGGCTGCAGGGGAATCTCTATTCTGGCACTTGAAGCACCTTCCCCGCCCCTTCTTCATTGACCTTGGTGTCTGCAGGTCTGTTTCTATCACAGATTCTTACTCTTCTCTGGCTGCAATTTCTTCTATGAAGTAACTGCTTTCCCCTTCTTTATAAGTTATCACAGAGGTGCTGCCACTGTCACTGATGGGCTCAGCCTTAGCCAGCAGCAGGTCCATCTTTGAGGAAGCTGAACATGGGGGAATCTTCCAGCAGCTTCTCACAGAAGCCATCCACCACCAAAGCTTTTCCTCACAAATCCAACACAGCCTCCTTTTCTCACCTCCACCCCCCCCATAGGCAAGGATGCCATCTTCTAGTCACTCTGGGCAGATTGGCTGGCCTTATCAAACACAGATTTCACAAGATAAGAGATGTATGGAATAGGATGTACCATGCAACATTTCCACCAGACCTCTCCCTGGTACTGCCTTGCCATCATGCAGAGTTCTATGGGACAGGGAAGAGATGCTGGAAGGCAGTCCTGCCTCAGCATTACCACCATAGTGTCCTGGCATGCCTGTGCCACATGCTACCTCAAATGTACCCCCAGCCCTCTGCTGTGCACCACCCCAGGCGTGCAGAACACTCCCCAGTATCAGCCATGTAACACAGGCACTTTCCGTGTGCCATTGCAGCTCGAAGCTCACGGCTTATGGGGCTGCTTCTCCTCTGCTAGCAGTGGTCAGTTTTAACATGGTAATACATTTACCAAGGGATTGTTGGCTTGGATGGATGATCTAGTGGCCAGTGAAGACATGTTCCTGCTTACTGATTTAGTAACTGAGCTAGCCAGAAGATCAAGTGGCTTCCCCTAAGTGATTCAGTAAGCTAGGGCTGTGCTTCTGATTAACACCCAAAGTATTTTGTACTACCACCTTTAGCCCTGAACAGCAAAGCTGCCTTTCCAGAAAACAAAGAAGCTGAGAAAGTGCGTTAAATTTCAGTGAGAGAACAAACAGTGAAGAGCGTAAAAGTGCAGAATATTAACAACTAAATCTTGAAAAAATAAAGGACACAAGGTGTTAAAAAACAAAAAGATAAAATTCCTCCTGTTACCTATTATAGGAAGGGACATAAAAGACTTTTTCAAGATCAGAGATGAAAAAGCTACATTGATCCACGTTTATCCTCAATTACTACTGAGAGATGAGGGTTCAGCTTCTTGTTTCATCTGCAGAATGCTTTTATGAAAAGTCAATTAAATTTTCTTTTGGTTGAAACATTGTACCTTTTTGTAAAATCTCTGTCCCTTGCTTCTCTATTTCTCAGATTCTCCTCTGTAAAGTCGAGATAATGAATGTTTCCTTTTCTCTTACCCTTTATCTGAAATGGCTTTCAAGTTCCCAGGAACCACATCATACAAAGTGACTTACGGGAGGAAGCCCTATTCTCAGCAATTCCTCTAGACACTACTAGGGAGTTCAGAATATGAAAGGTTGCATACCTCTACCATAATAAATTAGAGGTTAACAAGACCATAAACCTCTGTCTGTAAGTTCAAATGTTCTTTCAATATTACTGCAGTGATAAATAAAACATCCCCAGTATTAAAGTTCCCATCATTTAGGCCTTTCCTCTTGATGTTTGCAGTGTTTATCAAACTAAAAACCGTTCATAAAGGAGTCCCAGGCTCCAACTATCAAGTCAATACTCTTCCCAGTAAACACAACATCAAAAAGCCAAACTGTTTTAAATACACAAGACTATAAAGTTCTCTTTTCATTCATTATCTCTCTTGCACCTGCTCTAAATACTTCTTAGCTTAATTGATGGTCTCTAAACAATCAGTGTTTATTTTCACTTTGGAGCTGCTTCAGAAGGAAGATAATAGTTACTGTTTGTTTTTCTTCTGTATCCTGGCTGTCACTCAGAGCCACATTGAATGGAAACTTGATTTCCATTGCAGACACTGGCAGGAGAGTCCTGCAACCACCACAGACATTTGTTGTCTGACTCTGGTTAACAATTCACATATTAACCATGTTACTTTACCTACCTTTCATGTTCAAGCATTTTTATTGCATTCCAGTAAACCCAACCACCTTCAGGCAACAGCAACACACAGGCTAGTAAACCTTGGCCCAAGGTCAACCACTCCTACATCAGCTCTCTGGGACTATCACTCAAGGAAGTGAACTACTTGTCCCTGGGGTTTCACGCCCCTGAACTCACTGACAGGATGGACCATGGGGCTGGTCTGCACCTCACAGTCCTAGGGGCAAATAACCCAGGAGCACCATATTTAGTGGGACCTGAACTCTACTTCCCCACTCCTGGCATCATATAGCCTCTGGAGAATTAGAGCAGCTCACCCTCCACAGCCCAGGCTCCCAGAGTGGGTCACAAGGAACGGGAGACATAACCCCAAGCTTTGGACATATTCCCTATGTTTCAAACCTGAATCTGCAGAGCGCTCAAAGGATAAGAAAAAATAATGCTGTGTAGTTGAATGGCACACAGTTCCATGAAGAGGAAAAAACTGGAGAGGCCCTGTCACTGTTTTGATAGGGAGAATTTCCATATCAGTTTAATCATTCATTCTTCAGTGGGAATCAAGTTCAAAAAAGAAGGAAAACAAACAAAGAAAAAACGTGAAATTTTTAGCTTCTTTGTGACAAAAACATAGCAATCTCTAAAGAATGTGAATGATGCAAAATATAAAATGTTACTTTTATTAATCAGTGTGCCTCGTTTGTGCATATGGATCCTTTTGTTACCCTAGTGGTCATGTTCAGCTGACAACTCACTGAGTAAATACCACATAGAAAGCTGGGGAGCAGTTGCACCTTGAAAGGTTTCCATCAGCCCAGGAGAGGTGCTAAGAAGACAGGTTCCAACAGGCACAGTGCTTGCACAGTTCAGACTTTGATCTTATGTGTACCCAAAAAGAGGATGGGTACATTTTAGCCCCTGAGCTGAGGGTCACATCATGGTCTGTACCATCAGTGCAGGAATGGTCTCTCAAAACCGGGTGACAGGAAAAGCTGTCTTGGCACAGCCCAGCTGCAGCTCTCTCGGACTTCAGTTATGCTTCCAGGGCACCTCCTTATGGCCAGATATCACTTCTCAAAGGAAGCTGGATGGTCATTCACAACACATTTCCGTACATCCATCATTTGTTAATTTCAATTCTGTATTTGAAAACAAGCACCTCTCTTCAGCAAACAATAAATTAAGACTTGCGATATTTAAATTCAAGAAGAAAGTGTGATTCCCAGGAAAACTGTGATTTCCATATGAGGTTGTGGTTAAGGTAGCTTTTTTATTACTGCAGAGTTACAGTTTCTCAGCTACATGTTTCTCAACAACACGTTTTCTAGCATTATCAAAGAAAATGCAGTGATACCTAGATAGTATGCCTCATTTAATGCCAACATTGTCTCCTAAGAAACACTTCCCACAGACCAAGAATGATGGGTGTGCAGAATTCTTTGCAAGAGCTCTCTTAATTATTTCTCAACTCTACTCTTCCCAAACTGGGAGGTAAATGAACTGAGGTAAAAACTGACAGGTAGCACCAATATAATATCATTTCTCTCACAAAATGACAGTTTTCAGAAAACATGCAAACGAAGGTGCAGATATTGCCAAAAGTATGCCTACCTAACAAGTGCTTTTTAATGAATGCAAAAAGAGGCCAAAAAGCTTCTTTCTCAGGACTGTGTTGTTAATATTTCTCTTGTGAACCGAGTGAAAACATGAGAAAATAGTGATTTCAGCTGTGAGGTTTTTGTGGTTTAGATAAACATTCTTGCTGTTAGGGAATTGATGTCTGACAAATTCCACTCCTTGATTTATCACATTTCACACAAAAATTCATCTAATTGCATATTGTTATTTTTGCATTTACAGTACTATCATTGTAGCCCACCATGATTACAGCACCTGTGAAACTCAGTGCCTGGGGCAAAACTACTGTAATACCGTCTCCTTTCTATTAATGGAGTAATTTAATACATTTACCTTCCTGAGTACTGTCATTTTATACAACCAAAGCTACATATTTCCTCCTGAAACACTGCAAGAAACATTCTTACATTGTGCTTGCTTAATATGCTGGGTAATTCACAAGGGTACAGAAAAGTATTTTAAAAAAATAAAGTGATACTGATTTTACTTTCAGGCAGAAAATCCTTTTTACTGCTTATTATGTTTTTATTTTAGTTATTTAAATAATTTCTCTTTTCCTCTTTTCTACAGTAGGGGGGAGGTGTTTAATAAAAAAATAGCAATCAAATTAATTAAGTTTATTAATAAGGATTTCCATATTGATTCAGTTACATTTTATTTTTTGATAGTCATCCTCGCAGCCTATGGAAACTTACAGCACTTCCTGTTATGACTATTATACAGAACACATAAAAGACCAAAGAAGCATGGAAATTTCATTTGTTTCCCTCATTAAGTAAAGATTCAAATTCTGTATTTTATTGTGCATGCACAGCTTCTCTTTCTACTCGGTGGAACTGAGGGCCAAGTCACACCCCTATTTATTCTAAGATCTTATTCAAACATAATTCAAAGCATATCTTTCCTCTACAATTCTATAAACAATGAAAAGAATTGTCAACTTTGGTTTTCAGGCTTTAAAACAGATCATTGACTTGACAGTGCTCAGAAAGTGTGCTCAAAAGACGACTAATGTTACAACTCCAAAGAACATGGTTTCAGACTCTCCTTGTTGTCTTTCTTACAATCACACTGCAAAAAGGCTAAAACCAAAGATGACTACTCAGCAAAAGATACTCCTCTTGAATCTGCTTATCTAGTTTTTATCCATGAAAACTGCTACAATTTAAGACAGCAAAATGATGTCATTTAATGACTATAGACATAACCAAAATTTACTTTTTTAAAATAAAAAAAAAAATTCCAAACAGATAACAATTCAAAGGGTGAAAGGAAAAATATGAAAATGTATGGAAGATGGCCTGCTTGTGAGGCAGCTTTGGACTTAAAGGAATCCAAAGTTAGTTCCATAAATATAACTCTCATTTTCCCCTTAAAATAAGCCTCTAAAAGTGTTTTGCCTTTGTTGGAGATAGTTATCAAAGTGTTTGAAGGAAAAGACCTTCTAATACTGAAAGACTGTTAAGTTGGGCTCTACTTCAGCAGTTGTTTTCCTTCTTTCACTGATGCACACACAAACCTGTATATTCACATCTGCACACATCTATTTTTTTCAAGAATGCAAATCAGAAGATTTGGATGCGTCAAGACAAAGATGCTGCCACAATCTTCTGGGGATGAGTAGCTCAATCCTGCAAAGCATGGCTGTTATGGATTAACAGCAGTGGGCAGGTAAGCACCACACCGTCGCTCACTCAGTCACTCACCACCCTCACTGTGATGAGGGAAGAAGAAAGGAAAAAAAACCCAAGAAAACACTAAAGATTAAACTAATAAAAATAAATAATTAAATAAATAGAAGAAAAGGGAGAAGGAGACAGGACAAAACAAGCAGTGCTAAAGCAATCACTCACCACTTCCTAGACTGATGCCTAGACAGTTCCTGAGCTAGAGCTGGCTAATTTCCTGTACTTCCCTATTTTCCCCTTTATTGTTAGGCATGACTTTATATGGCATGTAGTATCTCTTTGGTTGGTTCAGGTCATGTGCCTGGTTGTGAACCCTCACCCTCAGTCTATTCACTGGGATGTCAGAGTGACAAACAGAGGAGACCTTGATGCTATACAAACACTGTTCAGCAAAAGTTAGAGTATTAGTAATGTTATCGGTTTTATTTCAGTCAAAATTCTGAAACACAGAGCTGCTATGAAAAAAAAAATCTATTCTATTCTAGCCAGGCCCAGTGCAAAGGTATAATTACTTCCATCAAACCTGGGTTATATTCCGAAGAAAAGAACAAAAAGGAATGTCTCCTAAGGCATAAAAAATGCTGGCAAGCAGCTAGGCTGTTATGTTTCTTAGGTTTTTTGGCAGTAGACTGTACCTTTCTCTATTAATTTAGAGGGACCAAAACACCTAACCACTTCTGCAAATGTTCAGTTTGATTACTCCATTCCCAAACTTTGAAAGGCAACCTGAGTTTGTGTATTTTTCTAGAGCCATAGTACGTATCACTAGGAACTCAAAGAGGGCTCAGCCCAAGACAGCCTTTCTTAGCTGTGAGAAACTTCATAAAGCATATACCTGCACATTTGTGATGTAATTTTGTCATGTTGCAACAGCCACAGGCCATTCATTTCTCTAATAGGCAGGACAGCTGTAGAACTAACAGTACCAAAGACTCCAAGATTTCCCCTGCCAGCTCCAGGACAAAAATCAGCACGTGCTCACACAATTCACTTGAGGAAAGTTTGGAATTTAAAAATGGCTTGAGTTTAAATATGACACACTTTCTAGACACAGTTACTCCTACTGAACATCACTGACACATGGAGGACATTCATTCAGTCTCTGATCTCTAGTACTGCTCTCTAGCAAGGAGAATTAAGTAAGTCAAACTGCTACTTCACGGAGAAGCAGATAAATAAGACCCCTGCCAAATTTCCCATCTAAAGGGACATGTTGATGGAAGATAATATGGAACCATTTTCCCTTGCTAAGTGGTCAGGGGAAAAGCAGTTGTCACTCATCATTTTCTTCTTCTGTAGAAGACCCTTGCCTATGAACCTTTCCTCTTCTCACCCACAGCAGAGAGAGAACTGCCTGTTTACCTTGGAGAGAATAAAAAGGTCATATGCAAGCCCTCTCTTGCCTATCCTACCACCAGCACTGGTACTTTTCTCCTTGCCTGAAGTGCCTCTTGGCTGAATCCAACAGTGGAGATAGATAAAATGTTTCATATGCTACTGCCAGAGCTATGGTGAAGAACAGAGGCCTAACGGAAGGAGTTAAAGGTGATGCCATCAAGTAAAGGACAGAATAATGAAGATCCAGAAGTTCTGGGTTTAAAAATACAGGACAAAAATGTGAAGAAGCAGGGAAATAATGCAGCTAATAAATGCTTGCAAGGAGATGGAGTAGAGCTTTCCCCAGATGGGTACACAGGAGTTGCTACCCACAGCAGAAGATTTCTGGAGGAGGCTTGGATTGAAGTAATTTGCACATATCAAGTAACAAATTTCTAAATAGCAAATTTGGCAATGACATCACAGATTTAGGAAGTTGGTCTACCACTAAAGAGGAAAAAAACCCTTGTGATACATTTGCCTTTTATAAATCATAAAAATATTTATTCGCTGAGATAACTGATATGTAGATCCAGGAGGATTAAGTGCCCTACCCATTTTACTTAGAAGGCTAGTAAGTTACAAAAAAAATCTCAGACTGCCAGAGGAAATAAAGCGTACCTTTAAACTTGTTACTTTGTTGGCACTCACAATTCCTGTTTCAAAAATACATTCCTAGGCACCAGTGGGGGAGTCTTCACAGACTCCCAGAAAAGGCAGTGAGCCAACTTGTAGTTATTTTAAAGAATGCATCAGTTGTCTACAATTTTGCACCCTGGTACAGATCCTGTTTGTCTGAAAAGGATCCAGGCCATATAAAAATGGTCTGCTGGACAGAGTCCAGAGTTTTACAGACTAAAAGCACATAATTTTACAACATTCCACCTCAAATCTTGCATGAAAATGCTGTGAAATTGTGATAGGTAAAGGGAAGCAAATAGCTTTTAATGTTGTCAAAACATTTTTTGTTCAGTCTCAAGACTGTGGGAAGAGCAATCTCAGAACTGTGGGAAGAGCAAAACGGAAAAGTAACATCTGTAAAATATTTTGTGTGCTAGTCTTTTCTGCATCCTTGCAGTGATACTTTACTCAATGCTACACTTACACGGAGGTATTACTCTGATATTTTCAGTTTACAATGTATAGGCTCCTTGCCATCTCTTCAAAATTCAGATTAACAAAATCATCTAGTCGCCAGTATGGTCTGTTAAACTATTCTGCAATACCCTTCACTGGTTTTCTGATATACTGAGAATCAAATACGGGGCTTCAGTTCTAAGAATACCTTCTTACATGATTATTTTTATTGCCAAGCGTAGACCTACTAACCTACAAAGGGCTATATTATGCAGTAAATTTAAGCAAGTGTGTCAATGTTCGCAAGTTTAGGGCCTTATATCCCTTTTCTGGTCCACATGACCTAACACAGCAAGTAATATTTGCAATTAACTCAAGTCCTTCTACTTCTATTTCACCCATTTCCCATGCTCCAGTGCTTTTGCAAAATAAATGCAAGTCAACATTTCTTCATTAACCCTTTTAAAATGTTAAACACTGAAACTCTCTGTGCTAGATATGTAACTTCTTTGCACCACTTAGTTCTGAGAGAAAGCCCTTTAATGCTGTAAAACTGGCCAGTGATATGAGTTCATCACAGATCGCTTAGGTAGGTGGTGCAGGGGCACTCGCTGCAGGCACAGCACTCCATTACAGTGGGAGTGACTTAATACTTTTCTCAGCATGACCATCCATGCACACAGCTGAAAAACAACAGGTAAAGTTGTTACTTTCAAAGAACCTCATTCCTAACAGGCTACAAGCCTTGCTTAGCCAGAGGTCAGGTTTACCAAATAAACAGGCTTTCAGCAAAGAGTGATCAGGTTTCTTAAAACCTGGAATCACAGCCTGAGCAAAAACAACATCTGCAAAAGTGAGGACAAATGCTCAGGGCCCCAGACAAGGAGACAGGCTGATGAAGCTGTGGATAAATCAGGATAGCCATCCTATTCAAAAGAAAGGCCTCAAAAGAGACATTGGTGCCCTGTTATTAATCCAGTCACTTTTGAGTGGTAGATCATAAGAGTAAAGCTGGTAGTTCACATGGTTAAGGGCCCCCACATTAAAAGCCATTTGAACTTGTTCCAGGAACATAACAGCATTGTATAAGAAGCTGCCAGTTGTACCAGTCTGACATAAAACAAGGTCCCTTCAACTTCCCTTATAGAGTAGTTGCTGCAGAACTATTTGCCTTATAGGACCACATTTGCCTGCTTCATCATGCCATAATTCCAACGAACTAGGGTTTTTTTAAATGTTACTGCAAGGAAAGGGGCACAGGAAAAATTACTTTTTAGACAAAATACTTTATACTGACAAAGTTAAAACTAGACAAAAAAGTTTTCCTTTCAAAAATGCCTCATTATACACCTAGGTAAATTTATGGTGGTCTGAAGCAGAGAAAGACAATGGAAAGGAAGATTCATTCACTTCAGATTCTCATAAAATACTTACAAAACTCACTTGAGATGTGTGGTCTGAGTCCTTCTGAAAAAAAGTAAGTAAGATTATTATGCAAATTATAACATTAAAAGCTATCGGGAGCAACTCAAAGCAGCCAGGGACTAAGTCACTTATTCAAGACGGGAGAGATTCAGGGTTAAAATCCTATATTGTCAATTACTCAATATGACTCTGAGAGCCTGTATCAGAGCAAATTCATATGCACTTCTGAATTCAGCTTCTCTGTTTCTCCTCCACATCCTCCATTTTAATGGCTGTTCTTAAGACTGAAGAGCCTTTTAATAATAGAAGTCTAGTCAAAATTAATCAATCCTTCAAAGTAAATGTTTTGACAAACTCATGCTTTCAGTCAAAAACAGTAGATGAAAAAACAGTAAAACATGAACCAGAAATATCTAAATAACTCATAGGAGCTCAACAAATATGGAATATGGTTATTTGCCATATTTCTGAGTAAGTGGCTGAGGTGTTCTTTATAGGCAAGCTACAAAGCCCACAGTGGGTTCTAATGTCACCCACGTAATAGAGGCACCAGGCCTATTACCTGTTTTCTCTTTCTCATAACACAGACCAGTCATGTAATTAGTGGGACATTAGTGGGACATTTCTATTTCAGAGTTTATTTCTTGTGCTTTGAACAATGATTCCATCCTTAGTTAAACTGTCGCACGTTTCCCCTGAATCTCAAATGAATACGTTTCCAAATTAAACACAACCTAAAAAATCTCCAATTGGAAAGTTTTCAGCAATAGAGATGGAGGAAGTAGTTAATTTACTCTGAATGCTGTAAATTTGGCACACCTTTGTGATTCTGCATCAGCACAACTGTCAAAATGCAAGTCAGAATTGAGACATGGGAACTCCACCATGTCATCATATCCACACTGCTCCTCTCAGATCTGCTTTCTGAAGAGCCTTCAAACACTCTGCAGACCTCATGTGCCAACAGTTGAGTACACAGTGCTTCACCACTTTCCTTGGAAGACTACTCCATAAATGTTAGTCATAAACCCAAGAGGAATTTATAATTGGATACAGATCTCTCCCAGTAATTGTCACACACCATATATTAATTTCTGTGTGCTAATCAGTGCAGTTTGAGTGCTTCTGTAATACCCATTCAACATCCTCTTTGAGACATGCTGGGATGAAACACTGTAAACAATTCCTCTTTTGTGCCTTTGAAATCTTTTCAGACAGTTGTATTCCTTATAATCACCTTTCTTTATAGCAGATAAACAGTGCACTGCAAAAGCAACACCATACTGAAAAAGGCAGTTCAGCTGTTGTTACTATTGTTTCAGTTTATTAGCTTGCATCTTAATTCTAGAACAACATATATGGTGAAGAATCTCTCTTGAAATAGAAAGATATTTTGACTTTTTTGTGGAAGGGCAGAAGAACAAATGTCCTTATGTTCTATAAGGGACATGAACAGTGGGGTTCAGCACAGCAGTATTTTTCACCTGAAGAGTCAAAAGGAAAGTGTACTTACCATTGCAATTGTAAATTAGATTAGAATTAAAAGTATCTTACATTAGGCAGAAAAAAGAAACATGATATAGAAGAAAAAAAAATTAGAGTCTTAATATTAAATCCCCTATTACTGCAGTCTCCTGCACCAGGGATCTCTTCCTTTAAGAATAAAGTTTGAAGTTACTTGGAGAGAAGCCAACTGTCTGGAATCCTTTGTCCAAAACCAAGTGTGGGCTTCTAACAAATCATGACAGAAAAAGGCAAGATCCTTTCACTTTTTACAGTATCTTAAAAGCCCCTTTCTCCCTGCAGTTTCACAGAAACTTAAAAGACAAATTAAATCAGTGCAATTGAGAACAGAAAAGTCATGCTTCAGTCATAAATGTTCAACATAACCTACAGTGGTTACCACTGTCCATGAGAAAAAAGTTCTACCCATCTGAGAGCATGAGAAAACAGTGGCAGGTGGTAAAAAGTGAATATAGGAAACAATAGAAAAAGTGCCCTCAGCTCTTGCATGTATTTGTTACTGTTGATGAATTTTGATAATACCGAGAGATTTCATTACGCCCCTGCAAGTTTTAAAGACAAGGTCAGTCTCACTTTATATGGACTATTCTATTAATTTATGTGTTCAGAGCCTTGTGGTCCCATGAACAGAGGGCTCTCTGCTCCCTCTAGTTCAAAAGTTAACCCTTTTTCCTCTAGGAGTTGCAGGCAGACTAATATTACTGCTTTGAAAATGCTGATCATTCTGAGAAAGGAATCCTTAGCTGCAGCTGATGTATCACCAGAAAGAATCCTCCAGGAGAATTAGACCATGTGATTTCACGGACATGGAAGAATAGGGCTTGGGAACAGTCTCTCCTAGATGGGAATGTGTAACACTCTCACCTTCCCAGCACTCTGTTCAACAGATACATCTCCATTCACCCTCGACTGAAAAACAGACAGTGGCTTAAACGTGAGGCCTAGGAACCAGCTGTAAGCAACACTGACTTCTTCAGAGTCTGCGCCAAACAATTACAGTGAAAGACTGATTAATTTGGACAGACTTTGTTTTTTAAAAATCCAAGACAAACACAAATCAGGTTCTATGCTTATACAAACATCTCAGTACCTAGTTGCTAGCTCCACCTGTTCATAATTCAAGAGGGCCAAGTTAATGAAAGTGCCAGAAGCCTATGGAGGCACCTACCTTTACATGAAGCTTTTAAGGCTATTGAAAAGCCTATCTTGATTTAGTCTTAGTTTTCCATCTGCCACATTTGCAGCCTCCATGTGGGTGGAAAAATTTCTTGATGTTTTGGGTCAACATCTCCATAATGTAAAACATAAGAGTGACATTAGTTAGGCCCACAAGCTAGGGTACCTCCTTCCTTTTGTGACAACTCTCACCAGAAGACCACAAAGACCAGTTTTTTGTGACATCTTTCTTCCAGTGACACAGGCACTCTAGGAGGGAATAAGTTTATATTCACACAGATATGTCACCTTGTGGCCATAGCACTGCCTCTTTAGGAGAAGGAAAGGACTCCAGCACACATCTTGCATTTCCTGGGCAAGTTAGTAATAAAACGGTAGATAAAACCTAAAGCACTCTTCTTGTGCTTATAAATCAATGTGCTTTGTCCAGCTCTTAGGAGAACAGTAACTGGCAAGCACCCTTGAAAGAAAATCGCAAGTAAATGAAACTATGCACTGGCACTAAAGAAAGTTAGTGAAGTTTCTCAGTATCAGAAGACTGCAGCCCATCACCCTCTGTAATGGGGATGTTGTAGGTCTTGGTCTGGGGTAATGATTACAAAAGGCACAGCACTCAAAGCTTAACATCACACTTCACACACCTTTGAAGTCGAGCAAAACCTAGGTTGCAACACACATCTTTCTCAATCTAGTGTTAAATTATTTCAGTGGAGGAAAAATGCTGAGACACAGTTCTGTAGAAAGTACTGAATGTTTTTTGTTGAACATTAGTTCCATATTTGCACATTATTGTTCAGGAGATTTTTTTTTTTTAGAGTATAAAACCATGAAAAACCACTGACCCAGTCATGATCTAAGAGAAATACTGAACCTTGCTCAGAAGAACGTCATCTTTCAAACAAGTTTTAGCTTTAGATGTAGTCTGTCTAAACATTTAAAAGAGTATTTTCCTCTAGGCAATATGTCAAAAGCTGGGTTGGAATAGACATATGGCTATACAGTTGCCTAAAATTACTGAATATTTTAGTAGTCTGGTTCAATTTAATTTTTGCAAACTATTTTTAGATGCAAAACTTCTAAACCTCAGAAAGAAAGTCATATAGTGATGTTGCCTATGACTATGAAATAATATGTTTCTGTCCCCAAAATACAGTAATTAACGGTTGTAGTAATCAATGCCATCAAAAAAAGAAGTATTTTTTCTAACAGTTACACACTGGCTGCTGAGACAACATTCCTTTCCTCTGTGCTCAGAATAAGGATTGAATTAAGACAGAAACCACTGTGGAAGACAGTAAATTTCCAACAGGAATGAGCAGAATGCATTATGGCATCCCTTTTGCAAGATGGAGTCCCCAGTCAACCACATCGTCTTTGCCCAGAGAGCTGTGACATTCACAGTGGCTGTCTCGCCGCTCTGGCTAAATACTGGCCTGAAAAAGAGTTCTGAAGAACAGTCCCAGCTATGAAAGGAGGAGTGAAGTATATTCAGGCTCTGCCACTGAGAGATGTCTTTGAACAGTGCGGTAGAAAACAGGTCGTTCTGTGAACAGGTATCTCTGCTGTAACACCTTTTCACCCTTCTCCAAATCAGAATAAAATATTCAAAGACAAATGAACAGATGGACTGACTGAAGTGGATACCAGTGATAGTGAAAAGGTTTACTGCTAATAAAAATATTCACCTATATTTTAAAATTACAAAATGAGCTAATTTTCTCATTTTAGGAAGGTCAACAGTTCAGCATTTGCCATTTCATGTATTAGACACTAACAATGAATTTAACCATCACTGAGGAATTCATTTAGTAAACAAACACCATGAATCATGATCTCACAAAAGAGCTAACCTCAGAAATGCTGAGTCATGAGAATGAGGTTATGGGAAGTATCAAGTAGAAGAAATTAATCTCACTTCCATTTCCCTGTTTTTCTATTTTTACATTCTCCTTTTCCTGGATCATTGCCTTTAATCTGGGACCTTACAGATTGAATGCTATGCCTTGTATTCTCACAGTGAGCTTAATGGATATAGCACTGCAGTGTGCAGCATCGATCGCCCGTAATCAATGACTCAGCACTGCCACACAAACGGGGGAGACGGGCTCATTTGTTGCCCATAGCACATCAATAACACATTTTACACAACAAACCAAGTGTGTTCTCCAAGGAGAACCTTGTCATGTGACCATCCAGTCTAACTCCTGCTTAGATTCAGTGCTTAGGAGATCAGCCTCCTCTCCTCCACTAACACAATCCCCACATTTATTTACAGTAGTTATGTTCTTGCCTACTTTACCTCTACAGAGTTTGTGCTATTAGAGTTTTCATGGCTACATCACATGATCTACATAGTAAAGAAAAAAAGGAGTGTATTTTGTAGAGTAAATGGCAGTGGTTTCACATGTGTAACTATCTGCACTTTTACCATGATTTTATTAGGTTTTGTATTTATTCATGTAACTTCTGTATTTGTTATTACTAAATACTAATGTTAAAATGGGAGACTTGGCAATAAATCTTGAGACTAATAACTGGGTAGAAGCTAAAGTAACAGTCATGCAGAGTTCCCAAACTCTAAAGTAATGAGTCTATGGTATTGGAATCAGTAAAGAGGGTAGCCGTGGATCCCAGACTGATGCTGAACCTGCTCTTCATTACAGGTAAGGGCACCTGTGAGACACTCGTCTCACTGCTGATCTACTAGCACCTGCTTAGAGTATGGCAACTAGAGGCATAAAGTGGACACGAAAAGAAAATGCAGGACCAGCTTAAGCACTGCTATGGTATTGGGACATGGACATGAGTCATGCTGGGGTCTGAAACTGGAGAACATTTCCAGATTTCCTGCTAGGGACACAGCCAAAGTCATAGCAAGCAACTACAGTTGTAAGTCTGTAAAGGTCTTTGTGGAGCCATTCCCTGCTCATAGCGAGGATCAACTACACTTAGATCCTCCACAACAAATCTTTTGTTCAGTCTGAAAAATCTCCAACAACTAACTAACCTGGCAGGTTCTTTGGGTAACCCATCACAGTGCCTGAACAAGAGTTCTTCCTAGAATCTAATGAAACTCACCTTACTGCAAATTGACTTTTGTTCCATACTCAAGAGATGAAGAACAATTAATTGCCGTCATATTTATAACCATGTATGTGTTATTTATTCTCTTTTCTAGACAGCAATTCACCAAGCTGAGCTCATGCAAGTAGCACTTTGACAGGAAAACCGATGAGTTGCCAGACTTGGTGGTGGCTGCTGCAGCTGAGTGTGTTCACCTTTTGTTCTCATATAAAGGCAGCAGTGGGCAACAGGAAAAGCTCAACTCCTCCTTGGACCGCTGGGTGAAGGCAGATGGACAGAATATTAGCTCGTAAGATGCTTGTACAGCAGACACTGGCAATCCAGATTGTCAATAAAACACACTCAGTTCCTGAAATCTATGTCATATTTTCTTAGCACAATTTTTGGCTTGCTTTCCATTAGTCTTTCTCCAGTTTGTTTGTGTATTTCTTAAAGTATCACATATAAAACTGCATGAACAATTCACGATGGCATTTATCACGACAGAACAGGGAAAAGTGGCTACCTCTCATCCTCTTGTTTATAGTACCTTCAGTAATGACTCCCAAAATGGCTTTCACATTTCAGCATTTTTCCTCATCAGCAACTTGCATTCATTTTCTAGTTTGTGGTAGCCCACAGATACTCTTGCTGACTGAATTATTCCCCATTTTCTATAAATAATTTGTATTTTCTTCTCCAACTATAGTAACTCATGCTTCTTTTGATTCCACTATATCTTCTTCATTTCAGACCAGCTTGCCAGCTAGTGACTTTCAAATTTAGTTCTACCTCCCTCAGCTTGGGTGTTGTACTGGAAACTTGGCAGAAGATAGTGACTCCATCAATTAAACTTTTTGGTTTTGAAAGCCCTTTCTAGAGAGTTTTTTGTTTTAATTTTTATCAGATTACAGCAATTCTGCATACCAACTTTAAAACGTCTGTGGGTGAATAAAGGCCTTTCAGCTGATGGTTCTGCTCAACTGTAATCTTCCATTTTCTCCTTGTGTTTTGTTACTTTAGCTCTCATATGACAGAGAAAATGTCCAAATTGGGCTCCTCATGGTACAGAAACATATAAATTAAACCTTCAAGGCACATTAGCTTAACCTCCAAAATTAAAACCCAAGCTAACAACTGTAAGTCATTTCACTCACTTTCATTAATCCAAACCAAAGCAATCTTGTGCATTTCAGCAATGTGGAATGGTACACACTAGAACCAACACAGCAGGTCTCTGAAACATCAATGTACCTTTGGGGTATTGCTGAAAAATTGCTGAGATCAACAGCTAAACTTATTTCCAAATCCAAGTACCCTTTTCATTAAAGAGAGCACTCTAGGGCATATACAGTGTTATCAAAATGCATGTTTCTTCTTACAAGTGTTCCATTCATGCCATAAATATGGTATGAAGAAGAATGAAGGATATAGAGTTTTCATCATTTTGTTTCCTAACTTCAGGTGCATTTCTCTGTTCTCATCATTTTTGTCTGATATACGGATGCATGCAATATTTCCTTCTGTACTGACATTTACGTGACTACCTCCAAGCCATGGAAAACCCACTAAAATATGAAATACTTGCAAGTCTAGACGTGAACTTGTCAGTTTTCTCTTCTTTATATACCATGTACATCATTCCTTAGGACATACACTTTATTGACACAACTTAAGCCTTATTTATTAAAAGAATCATCCATGTTCATTGAGTCCAGTGATTCAAATCATGTAAAAACTGAACATCTTAAGCAACACATGTTCAATAAAAGCAAACAGATGTTTGCAGTCTAAGCCTGCATTAACGGTGGTGGCATGGCAACATATCAAAGGCAAAATGCAACACAGCCAGAATTTCCCACTGGAGTGTTAAGCACAGCTCCATAACTTTGAACCCACAACCCATAGGATATCCCAAACCACGCTGGGCATGTTTCTGTACTTAAGGTAAGAATTCATAATTAACTGCTAATGCCCAAACTCCTCAGCTAAAATTGGATGGAATTTCCTACGAAGGAGACAACTAAGATATGAACACCATAGTAAAACAACTACTCTTTTTACAGAATTAACACAGCAGGAACACTAATGTAGTTTCATACATAGCGAAATTAAATTTGCCCAAAAAAATCCACCTCGGGAAGCCAGATCTGAGGTTTTATATGGAATTTTCCAGGCTAGGCAGCTACAAAACAGAAGTGTTAGAAACTCAGCAGCAGGAGCCCATGCATCCCTGCAGGAGCACAGCAGACAAGTCATGACACTTTCAAACTGATACCCTGAGCACTCTGCAATCCAAGCAGAGCGCTCTCAACCCATTGTAGTGACTGGAACTGTGTATGAGGGGTCAAAAATGGCCTTTTGTTCATATCACTGAATGTGAAGATCATGAATGCTAAATGAAGCTGAACTTAATATAATATCTAATGAAAGCAACTGCCTTTTATTTTGTATGCCATCTCCCTAAATCCAGCTTTCAGAGGGCTAATACAAAAACACCATTGAGTGAAACTACTAAAGAAAAGAGAGTCCAACTTAACCTCTACCCTCTAATGAACCCATAAATGGAAGATCTCAATTTGTACAAGGAAAATCCTGAGTACTAACTGATTATTCACCTAAAAGCAAGTACCAGTTATTCCAGTCTCTGTGCACACAATCACATGAAAATAGTAACTTTAGATTTTAGAAGCATATGAAATTAAACATGTGTTACAATCATAGATACAGATAGATCAGGAAACATTCATCTGCCTTTGTACAGACTTTCAGACTCAAGTACATTTCTAGCTATCTTGCTGAACATAAAATATATTTAACGTGAAAAAAAATTGAAATATGGAACCACACAAAATTTGCAGTGAAATGTTTGTCTTCCCTCAATTACTTGCTACACCATCAAAACCTAGATTTAATGTTAATATTTTTAATGAAAAAAAATCATGAAAACAGCAGGGAAACACATCCTAAGCAGCTGGTAAACTCAGACCCTAACGCATGTCGCATATCTTTAATACCTTCCCCTTATGAGTCTCAAAGCAGTGTGTATTCCAAAGCTCTAACCCTGATAAATGGTTTTGAAATATAACTTGGAATTAACACAAAAAATAATAGATTCAAAGGATGAGCTTTCATAAATAAGACTACTTGCAAGATAAGATAACACAGCACTAGAGAATTTGTGGAGGCTTAATTTTCAGCCCAGTAGTTTTCTGAACTTTTTGGAATGAATAAGCACACAGGAAGATAGGATAAAAACTTCACATCTTCATCACAGACATGCCATGCTTTACATTTCCCAACGCTTTTTAATTAAAATACTTGGATTTTTCCTGTCCTAAACAATTACGTTACACAATAGTGAACAAATATACAGATGTCACAGACTTCTAATCCAGAGCACAATTTAATGTTCTCTCATCTAAGAAAGAGCCTTCTTAAGCCGTTCCTCAGCTTCACACTGTCCAGCTTTTTGCCTCCTTCATTTTGATGACTCTTAAGCACTTATGCTCACAGGAGCTGTAACGAATGCAATGCTAGGCCAGAGGTTTCTCATGGGGAACACGTCATCTCATTTTTAGGTTGTGGTTGCAGACTGCAATCATCATAACTGTATCCTGAAAGTGGCACAGCAGAGCCAAGTGAGGCACTGCAGTACGAGGACAGCTGCTGGGCTAGAAAGCCCAGCTCAGGTTTGGAATTATATTTTTAACTTTAAACTCCAATTACCTTTACCCAAGGCTGAAAGAAGAGAGGCAAGTTTTAAAAAAAGGTTAAAAGAAATTAGGCAACACGTACTTTTTGTGGATCACATGATCTCTGGAGAGCAGTATTAGGCAGATGAACTGGGCAGACAGATAAAGAATGCCCTTCCTAGAATTCTTTATCATTCATCTTCAAAGCAAATATTTTACTTCATGCAATACAGCAAATTCTACAGAAAAAGTGATTTTGTCTTGCTCTCTGGACACCCATTTCTACCTTGAGTTATTCTTAGAGCTCTTGCTTAGAGCTCTTCAACTGCAGATGGCAATTTTCAATTAGGTATGTGCTTCAGGGGAAATAAGGAATTTACTAAGGTCACTTAAGGGCAATGAAATCACACATGCCATATAAAATGCTTACACTACAAAATGATAGCATAATGGAATGGTAAAGCCTTTAACAAAATCGTAAAGGGAGCATGCAACTAGTACAGCATGTTCTTTTATTATCTCAAGCTCTCCAGTTACACCTTTGAAAGGTTAGTCTTTTTTTTTTTTTTTTTAATTGAATAAGTGTAAAGATACCAGAAAGAAACATGATGTACCCAACTGCCTCTTGCCAATGTGTAGGAGCACTCAGCTTCAAACTATATGCAAATCTGAAAATGAAAGCAAAAATGAGGTGATGGATGCAAGTCAAGAAGCCTACAAGAAAAGGTGCCCTAATTTTTTTAGGATGAGCAGATTACTAAATGCGGAAAAACATTGCAGACATTTAGTATGTTCTTTCATTTCTAAACAAAAAAATTATGATACTATATGCTAAATACATAAAGCATTTACTGATTTAAAAGTGACAAATGAACAACAGTTCTTATTAATTAACCCATCAGTAACATAACAGGAAGGCAGAAGATAATTTTGGTTCATTACCAATACTATCAAGTCCAAGACTGCTTTCCTTCAGTCCTGTCTCAGTTACACAACTAAAGCTGGCACTACAGGTGTATGCAGAGACTTCATGTGCTCATTGCCTTTGCCTGGGTTCAACACATTCATCCTCAAAATACACAGCCCAACACAAAACCATTACTGCACTCTAAACACAGTTCTGCCATTAAAACTGATATAAAGGAATCCTTGAATGAATGAAAAAAAAAAAATCTTTAAACCGGGTTAGAATGCCTTTAGCTCTTTCTTTTTTAATCAGGGAATAAAGCTCATCCCCTACGAAACATGGGTTAGAGACCCATGCCTAGGGTAGCAGGCTGATTTGCAGGAGCTCAGGCCAGAGAATGGTCATCCAGTCATAGCTACCAGATTTTCTTATGATTTCAGATAAAGCACAGGGTCTATCCCATATTTTCAATTGCTTTGTTTACTTTGCAATTCTTTTCTCATTATAAACAAGGATAAAATTTCCCTGGGATATATCTCCCAGCCATCAATTCCGGTCTGAAAAGAATTTGCTTTTCGTGCATCCAGGTTAATGGAAACTTGTGCAACACCACAGGCACAGCACCAAGCTGAGGTAAAACCCCGGGGCAGACAGTAGTTTTAGGCAGGTCCCACTGTGACACTGCAAGCTCTGAAGCCACATCATTACACATCTCCTGTGGGTGGCAGAGGCAGGCACTGTGGCTGAAAGGGATGAGAACCAACTCCTCCCCTTGTGTCCCTTGAAAGGGTCACACCCACAGAGCTCACCAAGGGGCAGGCAGGCTGCAGCCTGGGCCAGCCCTGCACCAGCATGGCGACACAGATGGCAGCTCAGATCCTGGGGCACAGTAAGCTCATGTCAACCCAGAATATACTGTAGAGACTTTGAACCACGTTTCTACCTTGCTTTGCACTGGGAAATCAAGACCATAAATGATTGCGACACAGCTAGACAAACTGATGGGGGCAATGCAATTTACTGCAGAGACTTGAAAAAGGTGATTTAAGGGCATGTTTCCCTGGAGTCTTCTCTTGCCCTTTAAATTCACACTTTGATTAGTAACAGCCCTGCTAAAAGTCCTCTCTCTGTGCTCCTTTTCAATTCAAAATAATAAAAATATTCCACAAAACCACCAGGATGAGAAGTGTGACAAGTGAAATTTATGGCTCTGGTCCACCAGCCCTGCTTTCTTTGCCATGGTGGCTTCCACCACAACCAAAGATGATTCATGACAATGAACCCATTAGCTTCAGCCCTGAAATAGGTATTTAGGAACTTGCTATGTACTCTGTGGTGTTGAAGCTCCTATAAGAGTCACTACTGAAACTACTGTAGCTATCCTGTGTCATTCCCATTAAAACCTCACTCAACACTCAAAGTCAGGAGTTAAGAAAAATCTTACACAGAAATGAATGAGAATCTATATGAACACAAGTGACTTTTAATTCTTTCCTTATTCTGAACTAATTTTAACTAGGTAATACTATATTACTAATCTCAGAGAGACATTAATTTATAAAAGTTACAGTTACTTAGAAGGAAGAGGGTTTTTAAATAATAATCATCTTCATTGTAAGCTTCAAATCTCCTAGGCATTTCACTTGCCTGCTTTGACTGCTAGGAAAGATGTAGCTACATCTCCCACTAGTGCATTCACATGCCTGTGCACACATAAATATGAATAACCATGAAAATAAGAGGAAAGTAATCACATGTCTATCATGTTAGAATGTTAGAAAAACCAAAATCATTCTGAAAATACACTCCACCTGTTTCTGACTAGTTCTCTGCACTGGTTTTTTCCTTAGAAGGTACTCCAACAGATCAATTGAAAACATTTTTCCATTCTTATGCTTTACACCATAATGGCAGAAAACTTAAATAAGTTCCACAATGAACATGCTGCTACTTAACAGTAACTGTCCTGAAGAACTGCACAGCAGTATTCTTACACCTATTTGAAACTGGATTTCAACTTTATTTTTCATTATGTCCTGACTAAAATCTTCAGGGAAAAATTTCTCTGTCTTTGTGAAGATTTTACTGGAAGCCTGTTTTAAAAATGTTATCATGCTCTGCAAAGACTTCCTAAGAAATCCAAATCCTTGTTTTGAACGGGGTAATCCCTATTGTAGTAGAACCTGTTCAACTTACATTTCCTATAACAGTACCTGAAGTTTATTTTTTAACTCACTGCAAAATCTTTATTACTACAGGAACTCCCTTTATTCTAACAAACGCATTCCAGCTATACTGACCTAGCTGCATTCACACACATCCAAATAAAATACACCAAACCCCTAGACATGCTAAAGCAGTGCACCTTTTACAAAATGTACATTTTAAGGTTAGAAAAACCCAAAAAAACAATAAACATGTCAAGAACTTCTTTTCCCAGACATACTAGGATGATAATACAGTAGATTTGCAGAGCTTCAGCCAACTGACCAAAGCATCTCAGCTTTATTTCCAGCCTCAGCTCACATCCGTGTTCCATCAGAGCTAAGAAAGTTTGAGAATCTCTTCACTAAAACGAAGGTACATCCGACTTAGGAGCACATGGAATGTCAGATAAGTTACGGGAGTTGCTCCCGCAGCACCGCCCGCTTTGCTCCGCAGCCCCCACGGAACTCACAACCCGTCTTAGGGGGGAACAACAGTTGGAAGGGCCAGTCTCGATCCGACCCTCTCCGCACCCCGACCCCGCCACCCTCCAGCTGCGAGGATCCGCCTGACATACCTGCTTCTCCATTTTTCCCCGGCAGTTTTTTTCTCTTTTCCCGAAGCCGAAGAAGAGGGGGACAGTCCTTCCCTGGCGGGCGCGACGCCGCGGTGCCGCCGCCGGGGGTGTGCTCGGTCCGGTCCTGCCCCCGCCCGCTCTCCCCGCCCGCCGCCGAGCGCGCTCGCCCCTCTCGCACGCACCGACAGCCCTGCCGAGCTCCTCTAGGTCGGACAGGTTTCCTTATATAGGTAAACACAAATTGCATTCCTGGTGACAGAGGCTAACTGGAAGTAAGCTTCGCTTAGTTAACTCCACCGATACCAAATGGATCCGAGTGCCGAAGTTTGCTTAGCACAGCGTGGTGAAGGGTCTCCAGAAGGGAGAACCGTTTCCTTGCAGTAGTTTAGCACCTATGTAGTTATTCCATTTCTTAAAGCCATAGCAATACTGAGTACTATGTTAGCATTACATGAAACACTTGACGATTTTACAGAACACTCAGCCTGCATTTTCATCCTAGAAAGGTGGAGGTGACAAAGGTATGTGTGTGTACTACAAAGTAACAAAGGCATGTACATACACTTTCTGATAATGTTACAATAATTCCCACCATATTGGAGTTTCCATATAACGACTGCCATACATCAAGTGTTATGTGAAAAGGTTAGAAAATGAGGATTGCATTACTGATATCAATGGAAAGATGTAGTGTAAGAAAAGCTTGGTTTACTTTTTCCCAGTTCCTTTTCTATACAATGTAATAGTTACGCATTTGGTGACAGATCTGTCTTTGTCAGAGAAGTGTGATTGAAATATATTAACAGACACACCCCTACCTAAACAGGGAAATAGAGATAGAGGAAGTACCAAGAACAAGCCTATGCTGCACTCTCCAGCACAGTAACATATGTATTTCACATATTTTTTTCATCATCTTGCCTGCTCTCTACTCACTAACCCTTTTCTGCAAATACAACTTGCTTGTCCCAAAGAACTCCAGCAGGCAATTAATTAATTAAGTACAGGGAAAATCATATAATATGTGTCGCTTTATTATATTCAGACACGATTCACTGTTAAGTTATGGCTCTTCCACAAGCTAAAACGTTGTTTATATGCAAGGGGAGTAAGACAGCAAAAAGCATGAGGGTAGGAAAAAAAAGCTGTAAAACAAATGATGGAGGAACACAAAATAAAAATATGAGTGAAGATGAGAAAAGTTTCAAGATTTGATAAAATTATGAGAGGCTGACCAAAAAAAAAAAACCCCAACAAACAATGAGCTCTAAAATTTAGAAATTTTTTCATTCTGTCCCTGGGATATATTGTCTCTAACTCAAAATGCACAAGAGACACAAATTTGTCTTCCTGGTGACCTATGGAGTGTTAGAAACAACAATGTACCACCCAAAAGCTGGAAATTATCCTTATCCACTGGACTACAGCATTTCTTATTGCTGCCCAATATATGACTTGAAGATCATTAAATAATAGACTGCACAGAAAAGCTATTCCTAACGTCCATTCCTAATGGTTTCAATACATCTTTAGTTATAATTTTCCTCTTTCCCTGAGGCATAAACATTCAGCCTCATGATACTGAAGGCGTTTGGCTTAGAAGTTGAGAAAAATGAAAAACAATACCAATAAAAGTTGTAAGACACTCAATAAATACATTTAAAATAGTCTCTCTATACAGTATATAGGGAATCAGTAATATGTGGCCAAGGGCTTGGTGTAATGATCTTCATTCAACTCTTTTGGGACAGATAACTCACTTGTGGCTTCACTGCATAAGAAGAGGATCTTGGCCTTGCCAAGTTCATGCTCCTGCGACAGAGCATTTGCAGTGGACTCCTCAGCCACTAAGTATTCCCTTACCACCAGTGAGCTCGTGATCAGTTCCTGAATGAGTATCAGGTTTTTAGCATGAGTCAAGCCAATTAAAATTCATCAGATTCCCAAAACTGCAACAACAAAGGAATTTTAAGAGGGCTATTAAGATAATAGTAGATTAGATAGTAGATATTACTCCAATTATGGTGGACACTGTCCCTAGGCTAGCACTTTTTCTGTTAGTCAACCCTGACCCCACAATAAACATCACATTCATTTATCTAAAATACTCCCTCAATTAAGGATTTTCCCACCACTTCTTCACTGCCTGTACACGTGCTTTACTTACCCTAGTTTCAAGCTGAAACTCAACTACCTTTCATACGCTATACCTGACATACCCCTTTACCTCCTGACATACTCCTTTACCTCCATCTCTTTAACCAAACATCATATTGTGAATCAGTCAGGGGATTTAGGCTCTTATAGCCAGGCATGAAATCTCATGCTTTAGTTGCTGGCCCCCAAGCTGTGATTTCATTAGATTCCTGGCAAAAGCATGAAAAGTTTCCCTGAGTCCTGTGTATGCTACCTTTGTAACACAGAATCTCTTTGCTTAAAAAAACACTTGTAGTAAAATAATCATACATTCCTCAAACATAAATCAGAATGAAATTTATTTATATTTTCACTGCATCTCTGCTAAAGAATCAACAACAGTTAATCATCCTAATAGATGTCAGTCAGATCTTCTTTATTTCTGAGTTATTTTTTTAAGAAACCTCTATATAATTCTCAAGCAATCCAGCTAATTCTTGAAGCTGAGAGTAACCTAGACTTATTACCCCGATTTACTGTGCTGTCACACATACATATCTGCACGTAATGCTAAGATAACACTAATTATGCTAAAACCATCCTCTCCTCTTCTCCAGGAAGAGGTCTAGTAGATTTGAGCTTGTATTCTGCATCAGAGGGTATAGGAAAAGATCTGAGCAGACATCTAGAATATGTTGGGTTTAATGCTAGGAATTAAAAGATTCATTAGAAAGGAATGCAATTGATGGCAAAGAGTTATTTTCTTCACTATTGTGCTCCAAGCTGCCCTCAGCAAAAGCCCAGCATTAAATAGACACTCTCATTCAGCGTGTCATTAGCTTGTTTCCTGTGCACAATCCATACAAACAGTTTATTGGCATTAGTTTAGTCCCTGCTGTTTAGATAGTAACTATTTGTAAGCCAAATTACCTTTGTCCAACAGAGCCAAGAACCACAGTCCCAGGCAGAACCTTGGTTATAGATCAATGTATTACTGCCTTTCTCTTTACTTCCAGCTGCATGCCTTACTAGTCATACTTGCTTCGTCTCAAATGGTGGTTTGTAAGAAATACTTTCTCTTATGAAAAGACTGATGAATTTTCCCTCTCCCACTTCTGCCCATTTTTTAAATACACAGTTATGTCACTCTTTATGTTGTTGTACCAGAAATGGAAACCTAGTGTAAATTTTCATGGTGAATTTTGATTGCATGGAGTTGGTAAGAGCAGTATTTCCTATACATATATTTCCATAATACCTATTTCTTGTATATAAAACAAAAAAATGTTAGTTTCCAATCATCTTGCCATGAGTCTCTAAATATCTGCCTTGAATTTCTTGCCTATGAAATGCTCAGGCTGAAACACAGCAGATTTAGTCTCCTTTCAGTGAACTCTTACTCAGTAACAAGGTTTGCTTCTGAAGTTCTTTGTAGGCTGAAATTGTCCACACTTGAGTGGCTAAATAAATTGGCTCAATTTAGCCAGGTAAGTATAAAGCAACAGAGATCTCTCAAGTTTCATGGCACAGTGCTATGGCTGCACATTTTCCAGAATCAAGCTGTTAATGCATTCTCAAAGTTCTAATTTCTTCCGTGCAATGGCAACACTTCCTTTCACTTCGATACGGGCAAGATTTCATACCTCATCTTGGTATCTGCATCTTTACATCTTCAGTTTCCCTCAGAGATGTGCATCACTGACATCCCACAATGTAAGTTCTGTTTTGTGGGGTGCAACAAGATCATTCATTCAATAGTTTATTTTTGTTCTCAGCTACATTACCCAGTCCTCAAATCAAGTAACGTGCTCAGCTAGAATGGCAGCAGTGAGTACCTGACAAATGATGCAGATTCAGTTCTAACAGCCTTTGTTTCACATACAAGTCCCTTCAAAGGTATGCAATGTTATAGTGCATCTCTCTTTCTACATCAAAAGGTCTGTTAGCTTAAAAACCTAAAGCCTGAATATATTTCTACGTACAAGTCCACAAGTGCTATTTCCTTACTGCCATTAAATAATTTATACATGCTAATATGCATTGTAAGATACTGTGGCAGTATACACAGATACACATTAACACTCAGGCTTTCAGTTTAGAACCTGAAAAAGCTGTGAACAAAATGCTCTGGTGTTGAGCGCAGTTTTCCCCAAGCAAGCTAACTGCTGGAGAAATCCAGCTGAGTGGGTTTGACTTGGATGGAGTTAACTTTCCTCAGAGCAGCCAGTATGGTTTTGTGTTTTGGCTTTGTGGCTAAAACTGTGTTGATAAGATACTTTTGTTTGGCTATTACTGAAGAGTGCTTGCACCACCTCAACATGCAAAGTTACCTTTTTTTCCCACACTGTCCCACTCCAGTGAGGAGGTCAGGAGCGGGCAAGAAAAGGGAAGTGGACACTACCAGTAATTACAGCTGACCCAAACTGGCCAAAGAGCTGTTTCATACCATGTAGCAAAAATTTATTAAAACCCAAGACAGACTAAGAAGAAGAGGGGTGGCTTCCCAAAATAACCATTGTTTGGAGACTGGCTGGGCATTGGTTTGCCTTGGAGTGTGGTGACTGTGTTACTTTGCTGTGCTTCCCACCACACTCACCTATTACCTGTCTTTGTCTTGACCTATGAGTTTTGTCACTTCTGTTCTTCCTATTTTCTTCCCGTATCTCACTGAGGTGGGGGTGAGAAAGTGAACTGTCCCGTCCAGAGACTAACAGCAGAGAAGCTTTGGAAATTTCTCTTTACTACTCATGAGTTATCCACTTTTACCTAACAGAAGATACTTTAGAGCAGCCTGCGTAAATGCTTCTATCTCATTTTATGGAAAAGTAAAAAATTCATGCTACGTTGCCCTCTGAAGTGGCCCACTGAAGTCATTTCACTTCACCTTGAAATGCACTAGAGGCATCTAAATGACAATCACACATCTGAGAAACAGCTGAAGTAGTTGTCTCTCAGCCACAAGTTCCTTGACTATAACTATGTGCACACAGGTACTTCAGGGAAAACCACTAGATTTCCATGTCAGCAGGTACACTAGCCACAGACTTGGGCCTGAGAGCTATGTAGTCACAGACTGTAATTTATATACTCAGCTAATAGAAGGCACAGGGAGTTGACATGCTATGCTTTTCTTCCAGCAAAGGCAAAGTAAAAACGAATGTAAGAAGCTACATTCATCCAACATTCAGGCTGAAAATGAAAATATTCAAAAAAGAAGAAACTAAAAGGTTAAGTTATTCAGAAGCAGTAACTCACAACTGCACATACCGTGGGCAGCTGAGAATGTACCTTATCTGGGGAACACTAGCTGTACGGATCAGTTAACTTTATGATACAACCCTTACTTTTTATTATTTCCTGATCTGGTGTTCAATTTTACAACCTTAATGCAAGTACTTCGTTAATAAAGTATTACTTATAAAATTTGACCACATTACTTAACATTTACACAGAAACAAAGATGTCAAAACAAGTTAAGGCCAATGACTAAGGGTATTATTTTTACCCTTGGGAAATGAATTGAGCTTTCTTCCTCCCTGGTCTTTCAAAACGCACCATTAAATCAATGTAACACAACAAGTTGCTATCTTTACCCTTGTACCACGTGCTCTTCAGGTTTCAGTAACATGCTTACACTAAACAAGAGCTTTATGTTTTCATTAAATACATTTAAAACTCAAGGTTGTGGTATTAGATGAAGCTATTAGCACACGATCCAGCAAATAGCTATTTGCTTCTGAAGAGTTTAAACACTTTATCCGGAAAAGTTAATGAAGTAATTATAATGTTGTTATTAATGAAGATTAGAGATGGATTTAAATGGCATTTGGAAAATAAACCAGACAATTAAACAGGCTTTCAGAACTGTGTAAACTCCTTAGGGTCTGGGGAAAAAAACTCTCAGAACACCTATACTAAGAAGGACATTTGGAAAACACTTAGTTTTTAATGCCATAGAACTCCAGACAGCAGAAATTATCTTCATGTCAACATCAACACTAGGGATTGTAAGCACTGTGATGCTTAATGCTGACCAGCTGTGGTTGAAGCTTTGTTTTAAAGTCCTCTCAAGATGTCGTTAACTGCAGCACCTTCCATATTAAGCATACTTTGCTAATGATGGGGTAGTAGAAATGTTATTAATGTTTGAACTGACATAAGTATCAGATTAGTTAAATCAGTAACATGATTTTATATGCAGGAGAAGGATGTTGCTGCAAATGAAAGATTCATTGGTAGATGAATTTTTATATTTCATCTTATGTAATACTGCTGAAAATGGAAGAAAGCATGTGTACTGGAAAAACCTAAGTGAGCCCAGAGAGGTGTTCCTGAGCAGGAGTGGGCAGGAAAGGCACTGCGGGACTGCATGTTCACTTGTTTGCCATGAGCGCAGCTTAAAACTCACGGTTTGTTGACACACCTTCCCTAGCACTTTTGGAGGACTCACAGCTTGGCAACTGCATGAATTCACTTTACCTGATCACAAAGGTGAAGTACTGAAAATTGGAGCCCAGCCACCATAAGTGCTTCTGTGGTTTCTGGAAGAAAATTTCTGCTGTTTCTCAGACCCTGAGTATGTGGATCACCTGAAAGAGGTGCACCTCTCTTAACCCTTCAGAGGGGTGACCACACACATGGCTTAAAATGCCAGTTACATTCCTTAAATTAGGAGATATGAGTGCTGGCCATGGAGCATGTGAAAATGAGTTACATGACTAAGAAAATATTGATTAAAATGGATAGTAAGCAGATTATTGTGACTCAAACAGCACTATTTCTTGATAGAACACATGGACTAGTTTGATCCTTAGTTTTAAATGGTCCGTGTCTTCAAGCCTAACTCTGTGTGTAACAACATCAAAACTTAGGAAAAGACAGTAAAGACCAGACAAAAATTTGCATTCTGAGAGACTGGAGTATTTAAAGGAAAGCGTGGAATTTTTTATTTACAGGTCTTATGTGGAAAACCTGAAACACTGCTCAACAGCAAGTTTTGTCATGGAGTTCCCAGATGAGGGAAGAGAAGAAAACCATTTGACAGCACAGAAGGAGAAATGTGTGTATATTGCAAAACCAAATGTTTTTAATAAAAAGTGATCTGTCCCAGTCACTACTTACAGTACACAACGAGCTATTTTTACTCCAAAACTTATTGAAAATAACTAGTTAAAATGCATTTTTAGACTTTGCGTTGATAGAAATGAAAATCAGACATAATACTGGTATACAAAGAACACATATTCAAAGAACTGTATTTAAAAGTAGGGAGGTAATAAATCATGTATCCACATGACAGCTGAGGCCTCACTTAGGATATCCTTTGACCTTCTCACTGTGAAGATGAGAGAGCAGCAAAGATGAAGAACATTAAGAAAGCTGCAAGATATAAGGAACAAGATGGAAAGGACATGTAGTTTAAACAAAAATATGGAACTTTTAAGAAGTTTTCGAGAGAAACAAGATGAAAGAGAGCGACTTGATCGTGGCTGTTCATAGAAAATGTTCACCTAAAACACAACAAATTTAGATTAGATGTAAGGACAAACCTCCAAATAAGAGTTATTCATCAATGGAGAAGTCTGCCAAGAGAAACTTCTGGGATATCAGACGAGGAAATACTTAAAGGGAGATTAGATAGTATACTCAAAATAGTGCAGCAGATAAACCTGTAAAATATGTAAAAGACTGGAGTGGATAACTTCTTTCAGCCTATACTTTGGAGTCTTTGTTTAGGACTTTACATATAAAAATTCCTTTACAGTATTTGGCTTGTGAGAGTAGGAAAGATCCAGTTCTGCTAAGTCTTAAGCACTGTAAAATTCCCTAGCTATGCAAGTAGCCTCTCTGAATTCAGTTTATTTTAACTTAGTTCATATTATTTTATATATATATAATATAGAGTGACCAGAAATACTCAGAAGGTTACCCTCCCTAACTGTCTGAAAATTATTTTGACAGCAAGCAAAGGATTATCTCTGAAGACCAGCAGATAAGAAATAACAGAGGTAAACTTTCATCTACTCTGAAGGAAATATGTCTCCTCCATTCTTCCACTGTCTCCTGCTATCCAAGGCTTGCTACTGAGTGACATCTGAACCTCCTTAAACTGGAGCCCTCTTCCCAAGGATTTTATTACTTTTACCCATTAACACTCTTCTGATGTAGACTTAAATGTTGTGAAATAGCAAGTTCAGGAGATCCATAGGAAAGAAAAGGGGGAGGCTTTATCATGCCAGACCACTCCACCATTATTCTGCTTTTTTGGCCCTGCCACACAGCATCTACACTGTCAGTCACAAACCCAAGGCAAAGGGAAACCTTCACCTTGCCAAGCTACTTGCTCTCTCAATCAGCATTTAACACCTGGCACAGTATGCTGGGATGTGGAGGAATTAAGCTTAAAATCACTTGTCAAGTCAGCTCTCAGGTACATGCGTTACGCGTAACACAACAATCAGCTCTGTGTACGCGGAGGCCACCTTACCCCATAGCAGCATCTTCTGTGATCAGATTCCTGTGATAGGAAAAGTCTTTCCAGACCCATCATACAGCTGCCTCCACTTCTGAGCTATACACTGTTCCTGTACTTGAAATCAGCACTTGGGCTTGGTTTAGCTCAGCTATTTTAGGCATCTGCTTTAGGAATTATGCCCTTTAAGTGCCTATTTTTCTCCGGGGACTGTAAAGTGAATATTGATCGTTGGCTTATACACTTTGTCAGCTGATTCCCACCTCTAGATATTTATTTTTCTGTAAAATTTGGCATCACCTTACCAACTACTGCGAGTAGTCAGACAGTAGGAAAGTAGCACATCTGTCACTGGAGGAATAGAACCAAATCACCAAATAACCTCTAACCAGTCATCTTCACCTCCAGGATCCCTGGAGCCATTATGTGCAATAAAGACAGTTTAGCTATTTGTTCTTTTGACTAAATATAATCACATTTATAAATAATTGCTGGATAGAAGCTGGCTGGTTATCTCACTTTTTATCTTTTCTTATTTTTTTTTGTTTAACTTCACAGGAGTGTTATGACTCTTCTAACTCTTTTTAGTAAAGAAAAGCAAAAAACTAGAATTTTTTCTCGTCTTTTTCTTTTTCAAAGTTCTCCTGAAACACACTGCACTCTTTTCTAAGAAGCAGGAAACTAACAGGTCTGAGAATGTTGTTTCAGACCCACAGTCTGACCAATTCTGAAACTAATTAGAGCTGCATGAATAATTAAAAATAATTTCTCAGTTAAAAAATCTACAGCCTATTGCACAAACATGTTGGCCCAATCCCTGTTAATCACAGAGGTGGAAATAAATGCTCAATTAATGGCAGATACAGAAAAAGAAGTTTAATTAAATCTAACTATTAAGAAACTTAGTCTGTGAGCTGATCTGTAGGTAGGAAAATTTAGTCACTGTCCTTGGGGTTCCATTATTCTGGCAACAACATCTACCTTTTTTCCTTTCCTATTTCCTCTATTGCTTAAACACCTCTTGTTACTCTCTCTTCCAGCAATATTGAAGGTGTAATTGAAGGAAAAAGTGGACAAAATTGTTCAGTCCATTATAGAAAATGATGCAGTACATTTTTTTAATGAATTTGAAATACTACCAGTTGTATCTAAAAATTGAAGGCAGTACTATTTTGTTTTCAATACAGGAGTTTTGAGTTTAAAACAGTGTTAGAATGACAGACTTCATGGAATCAAAAACAAATTTCGTTTACTTTGGGAGCTCACAGGTCAGGGAAAATGGGAGATTTTAAAGAAGTATCTGGTTTTTATAGCTTAGAGATACCAGAATAATGTAAAATGCTTAGAAATTTCTGTGAGCAAGGTGAAGAAGTGAAGGTAATTTTCATTCCCTGAAAATTTCACCTTTTTATGTCAGAATATAAGCTTTCTGCATGCTTTGTCTCCAAACTTGATTGAAAAAAACTAACCTGACCTATTGTGACTTGAAATATACACTACAAAGAGAAGCATCCAAATTTACATAAAAACTTTTAAATACTTGTTATAAATGGATTTTCGGATTCCCCAGAGTTAATTGAAGCAGTCCACAATCTGTTAATTATGTTAATTGTGGGAAGTGGGCCAGCTGGGGGTTCTGTATATTAACAGGGTTATGCCATTAAAATGGGGAACAATGTACTGGGTGCAATATTTGCATGTGACCATCCAGTAGCGTGTGAGAGACTGGGCAAGGGACAGGAACTTTCCGGAATGCCCTGGTAGATGAAGGTGATGTCATCGCGAATGTGGATTGGACAGATACGGACCAATCAGACGAGGCCCCTGGGAAATGATTGGTGAAAAAGACACTGTTGGTATGGTCAACTGACAGCCGGAGAAATGAACCAATCGCGTGAAGGATCCAAAATCCACCAATGGACTTGAAGGACGGGTTATAACAGTTCCCCCCGGGGCTCAGTCCCGTGTTCTCTGCCCTTCGTCATTGACTAGGGAGGGCACTCAGAGCTGTGCGCACGCCATTGCGATCCTCTGCCTTGCCGTAGGGTTCGTGGGCTTATCCCAGGACCCGTTCTTAGTTGCCTGTTCAATAAAGTGTTTGTCTTTCAACTGATTGGGAGTGAGTGGTGTCTCCAGCCGGCCTCACTCTCCTATCAATACTGATTGCATTTTGCATAAAAAATAGTTTATTCCACTGTTGAAGTAATTAAATGTACTTCAGTTAACACATTACAAAGTAAAAATGAGTAATGTTTTCCCTTCCTTAAGAAGCCATATTTCAAAGGCTTCTCTCCTCCTATTCAAAAGGCAGGCGCTTGAAAATGACTTTCACTTTAAAAAGGAAAAAAAAATATTCACTCACTCTTCATTTATATGGTGTTGAAAGTCTGAAATAGGAAGGATACTAATAGAGGGTACTATGACATTTTCATCTGTCATAGGCTTGAAAAAAGTTCAGTGTAGGTACTTAGACCAGTGCCTATAGATTTATATAGGAAACCCTATTATTTGGGGTCATTGAATAACGAAGAAATTATGCTCTGATATTGGAAACAAGGTATTTTAGAGCAGACAGGGAGTTGAAGCTTTAGCTATTTGTGTTTATTGAGTGCTATTTCTTATAATAATTTCATAAGGTTTGCAATATTAACAGTTATCCTAATTGAATTTCCAGTTCAGTTAAATCTGCTCCATGCATGGCATTTTCTTCAATCATCCCAATCACCTTATACTTCTTTACTTGACCAACTGTATGTAATGGCCATGTCCAACAAAATCCACAGCAGACTTCTAAACAGTCAAAATCAGCTCGAGAGTCACTCATCAACATTGAATATGTGATCTTGTGTCAGGATTATTCAAAAAATTATATCTCAGTTCATGTTCAGACCACAACAAAACTTTGCACCTTACTGTTTTCTCTCCCCGGTCTATAACATCTCCCACATTTCCAGGAAGGGATTCCCAACACACTGGTNTCTCCTACTGGTTGCGTGTCTCCTGGATCCTCCCTTTACCTGCACTCCCTTTGGACTGTCGGTTGTTCCCTCCTACCTTTAAAGGACCATGTTACCCTGGACCCTCCGGCCATTTCCCTTCCTGCGCCTTTCGGAGCTAATAAACTCTGGAAGTGTCACTGGAAGTGGCTCTCTCCCTTGCCTCTTTTGTCTCCGGGAACCTGGGAGACCTAAATCATCTAGGTCACCTATGGCAGGGCGCGCCCAGCTTAAGCTGAGCCAGTGCTGCCTGACTACGCGGCTGCCGAGACACTGCTTTTTAATTGCGTGTCTGCGGGAAGGTCACTGCTGCCTCGCATGGGTCCGCAGCCCAGCTAGGCTGACCCCTTCCAGGAGCAGCGACACTGGTACTCTTCAATCCTTTTCCCAGTACAAAGAGTAGAGCAGTAGGTAGCTTTCTCCTGGGCAGCCTCAGTACAACAGCCCAAATGGTTTCTGCAACTGATGTTGAACTCTCTCATCAGCTGGAGCTGCTCTTTGTCGGCGTGAGTGGGTAAGAAGGACCAATATGTATGCCTCAATATACGTCAGAAATGAGGTGAAGAAAAATTCCTATAAAAAACTGTGGTGCCCTGTCCCCAGAGAGGCTTCACCTGGCAGCCAATCAGGGCAGGAAAAACTTCCATGATTAGACTGTGAGCAGCTCCCCACCCTGCCCCCACACACACACACTCATTTGCTGGTGGAGGCAAGTACCCGGAGGCCCGCGAGAAATGCCCGCCAAAAACGACCTCGCAAAGCCGAGTTGGGGGAGGAGTTTGGGAATTCATAAAAGCAGTTAGCTGCAACACCACGACTTCTTTTTTTTGCTTTGGGTCGATTGAAGGGTCAGCTTGGCCCCTTCTGCTCCTGCTTTCACACCCTCTTCTCTGTGGTTCTGTCTCCCTGCCTATGCCTGCTGCTTCGTCCTGCTTTGCCGTTCCCATGAACTAGCTTGTCACCATGAAAATCTCGTGCTCCGCAATCCGCCGCACCAACCTGCTGTAGCACCAGCCTGTAGCGACCAGCCTGTCGCCGCCGCTTGCATCTCTGCCGCCGCATTGCCCGCGGCAACGAGCCCGGAGCAGGAGCCTGTGGCACCCAACTTGCAACTGCCACCGCTCGCAGCCACCGCGCCCTGACTCTGAGAGTCCGCAACTGTTCCAAGAGCGCCCCCGTAGCCACAGCAGCCTGTTTCCCGCCGATGGAAGAAACACGCAGCCTGCTGCTGTTTGGAATTGCGCTCAGCCAGCCACAGGAGCAACGCTCCGCAGTTCGCAGCACGCATGCTGTCTGCTGAGCTGACACCGACAAAGCACCCGGGATTCTGTGGTAACGCTGTCCCCTGTCTTCTGTTTTTTCCTCCCCCCACCTCCTTTAAATAAGAATACTTTTTTTTTTATTTCAATGAATGGTTTCCAGATACAATATTGCCATGTTTGTGCTTGATTTTTCATCAGAAAAATCTATCAAAAGAATCCTTCCTGGCTCTCCCTTTTATAGTGGAACGGGACAGTGGGGATGTGTATAGAGGCTTAAGATTCTTATTGATCCTAGGTGGACAGGCAGCTCCTTACTCTTACCTTTTTATATATCTGCAACTTATTTCTGGTTTGCCAGCAACAGGAACAACCAGTCACCCATTCCTGCTGGGTGGGAGTGCTGGTGGATGGGGTGACCCCAGCTGTTTGTTTGTTGACAGGCTACTGAACTCTTTGGAAAGGAGGTGATGCTGGGGACAGTGGCTTCACCTCTGCAGGGTTCAGCTGGCACATATGTGATAGTTTATGGTTTCCTCTAGAGCCTAAAAAAAATCCCTGTCTAAAATTAAAAAAATTAGCAGGGGGGGCACTTTTTTTTTTCTGTCTGCAGCATATGAATAACAGCAGCAATGGGGAAACTCTGCCCTAGAGCAACAGATGGCACAATGGCTTATTTTTGAAAGTTACATGGATTAACCTGAAAATGCTTTCCAATATTTGTCTTACTTATATATTAAATGGTTCCTTGGCTCAACACATCTTGTCATATTTGTTCCCAAGATATGGACATAATAGATTTTTAAGCTCAAGGACTGTTCAGGCTCAAGGTTTATCCCTGGACAATACCTTCAGGAAAGTTGGGAGAAGGCAGAACTTTCTCTGCTTCAGAGAACGGTGGTGCTAACATGCAGGAAAAAGAAGTTGTATACTGTTTCATAGTTACTCATGTGTCCTAGGTTACAATGTAAGATGTGACCAAAAGCATGTATTCTATTACCATCTTCATGGGCTGTTGGAGCAGGTGGGGCGGTGTTCGTTATCTGCTACCATGACTCATCCTTGATAACTCCCTCCGGGAGCTATCTCTCTTTAATGGGCAATCAAGGACCCTGCCCCATGAGTCACAGATAACTCGCTCTGGACTATCTCCTGTTAATGGGCCCATCAATGCCTTGCCTCATGACTCACCATCCCATTGTGAGATGCTCCACCCAGGAGGAGGAACTGAGAGTTCCCATCTGTATATAATCAGAGGTTTGGAACAGCACAAGCAGCCCTTACCTACGGGACTCCTGGAGGACAAGAGCTACACTGCTGGACCTTCAGGCGAAGACCAGACTCTTTTCTACAGGATCACTGCTTTAACAGGACCACTTCATCCGAACTGCTACCAACACCCTGACCGACAGGGTGCCTGGTTGTATTCTGACTTTGTCAGTGGGGTTTTTTTGTACTATTGTATTTATTTTACTTTCTCCTATTAAATTGTATTTCTGACTTGAAGTGTCTCACTGGTTTGCTTTCAAACCTTTACATCATGTAAAGAAGATAGCTTTTGAGGTGTACTTGCCCTGTTAAAACCCAGGTTAGATGGTTCAGGTGGTACACTGTGACCTCTCTATAATTATCCACAGTACACATTTCCCTGAGGTCCACATGTTCCTGCAGTAGGTTGTGCACATATTTAAAAATTGAGTTTCTGATTTTTTTTTCTTTCTTGTAAGTATGAGATATATGATACATGTGACAAGCCAGCTCATTAGCATGACAGCAAGGTGCCCCAGCATGTATGATACTACAGTTTTAAGACATGGGCGACAGCAAAGTAAAGAGTAAATGCTAGTAAATAGATAACAAAGATAATAATGTTCTGCTTCCCTTTATTTTGGACAGTGAAGACTTTAGAGTTAGTTAGGAATTTTTATTTTTATTTTTTTCTTCTTTCTGGTGTCTGTGGTATGAAGTATGTATCCCTTGGAATTCTTCTTCAGAAACATGTCAGCTTGAGGTTTCTTCTATTTCCAGCAAACAAGAAGATAATTGAAACCCTTCCTGAGTTACAGCTATGTTTCCTGCTGGAGAGACTGACAGATCCAGCAAAACAGAGAGAACACTGAAATGCAAAAGAACATTTGCTGTGTTGTTCCCTTCCTACTTTAAACATATACAGCAATTCCTGGGTCCAGCCTACAGATGCTAAAAGGCAAATAGCAAGATATACCTGAAAAACAGACAGGAGCAGAAACTTCTCTGGTTTTCTGCAGCTTGTGAGAGTACCAAACCCATCAGTCTACAACACAGCACACCAGCCTGGCTGCTGAGGAGCAAGGAGGCATGCAGATCCAATGGCCATTCACCAGCTGATTTCTCTGCTGAAAGTCATTACAGACACCTGCCAGTTGTAGCAGCAAGTTTGTTTGTGCCAGGAACACCTGCCTGGGATGAGTGGTGTGGTTATCCCCACTGTGGGGATTGCCTGGCTTTCCAGATGCTTCTCTGAGAATCTGGGTTCTTCTCTTCTTAGTCCCTTGAGGGTGGGACCTTCATTTTCCCATGTATCTGCACTGAAGCTTACCCCACAGACCAGGTGAACATAATGTAAAGCCCACCTGTGAGACATGGCAACTACAGAAATCTGATATGATCGTAGGGTATAATAGGTTTTTGTCTGATGTGATGGGACACTCAGACTGTGCTGTTAACAGCTAGCTGGGCTGGATTTTTTTTCTTCATCGCAAATGGAAATGTTTATATTTCCAAGAAACAAAAAAAAATTTCACAAAAAAAAAATTATTGGAAAGTGTTTTCCAGACTCCAGACAGACTCTCCTATCAAAGGAAAAAGCCAGCTGCTGGGTAGGGAATACAGAACTGTCAAATCTGTATCTGTGTTTTGCCCATTGCACACTCCTCTGAAAAGGAATCCGTTGGCAAGCAGCAGCACAATTTGCTGCCCCTTGGGGTGTCCAGCAGAGAGCAGGGCAGCCAGAACAGCAGTGCTGTGCTGAACAGGAGTGGGACTCTGTGGGAGCTGGCATGGTATGGCTGAGCTCAGCGAGGAGCTTTCACAGCCTGTCCTTGAGTGTAGGATGCATCTCTTACATGATTGGACACGTATACTTTTATAAGGGTTGGGTATGTAAACTTTAAAGCTACGCAAATTATGAAAATTCTGCCTTTGAGTTGTCTACCAAAATCATACATAGGCTATCCTAAATACAGGTAAGATTTCTCTATGTTTGCAACATACAAAATACTGATCACTGTATTTTACATGATGATAAAAGTGCACTTTTTTTTCCCCCATTTTCATATTGAAAAAGAAAGATCATCTGAGCATCAGATTGTTTCTGTCTTACACGGGAATTATATTCAAATATGCATGCACAAGTAAAGCATGATTATTTAATTCTTTAAGCTGTATTGAGCTCTTTGCAAAACGATTCAAGATTTTGTAATGCTTCTTTTAAGTTTATCGTGAAGAAACTCTCATGATATAAAAACAAGGAAAAAATATTGCCAAATTACTTGGATATTTTTACAATAATAAAGACTGTACTCTGCTATGAGCTAGGAAGACAAGAGATGTAGCTTTCACAGTCTCAGACTAAACACTGAGTCGATCTTTTTGGCTTCTGTTTAAAAATGCTAATTGATTGGAAGAGAAAGATGGAAAGAAAAGACTTCATAATTTAACAGACCAGGGTAAAAACAGCTGCTGCTTTTTGATTATGAATATAGCATTTGCATTTTCTAAATGTATGTTCTTTTTCTCATAAGTTGTGTTACTAAATGCATAGCCTAATGTGTAGGGATGTGAGTGGATAATATACTAGGAGCAAAATTGAAAACATAACATAAAAAGTAAAATAGGGAGATAAGCCTGTATATCATTTATATCCTCAAAAATGTATTCCAAATTCTTTTCTTTTTCTTTTTTCATAAAATAGAAGGGGGAAGAGAATGGCAAATTTTCTTTACATTTTTTTCCAAAAAAAAAAATAGTTGGACCTTTTCTGACTGTAATGAAGCAACTTATTGGGTGGTGGAAGTAGAGAAGGGAAGCATCAGCTGTTTTTAAGAAACTTTTTGCTCTGAGTTCAGACAGGGTCTGAACACTTATGAAGCCACTTCCTGACTGGACACATTTAGCCAGGAAAAACTCTGTGGGAATCACCCAGTCGCCAACATGACAGTTATACCTGTCCACAGAAGAAGCAAGACAGGGTGTTTTGCATGATGTGCTAGTGCAGAAACACCATTTCTGTATTTTAGAATTACAGGGAAATAATCAAGACTTCATTGGAGTGAGCTGAGAGATGAAATAGTCCTTGACACCAGTTAATGCAATCTCAGGACTACAATTTAATTCTCGTGATTGGTCTTTGTAGTCCGGTTTTTAGCCCTGTAGGATCACACATTTGGTACATATGAAGCAGAACTGCTCTCCTGGGGATGTCTACCTTTAACCAAGATGGCTCAGGTGTGCAAGGTGTGCATCAAGCAACATCAAGCTGAGCTTCTCAGTTACCAGGCTTTTTTGGTGGATTCTGCAATCCATGAGTTTGATAATGTCATAATGCCTTCATATTTGCACTTAGAGATGTTTGCTGAAACATCTCTAAGTGACAAGCTGTCATCATTGTGACTTCAATACATTCTGTTTCCTGCCTGTCCTTTGAAGTATCCCCTTTTTATTGACCTGGTAGTTCATAGGTCACACTTTCAAATATGCATCAAGTAGATAATACATCACCCTACATGTACACTTATGAAAGCAGCAATGTTCCCATCGAGTGCAACTGGAGAATCCTGGTCTCACACTAGCACAATAGCCTGGGGCGTAATATTAGAGCTTAATTTGTTTTACATATGGAAGAATTTATAAATGTACCATGCATATTTCCATGCTGTGGCTAGATTTTATGGAAAGACTTCAGAACTAGAGGATAAAAAATATAATGCAGTTCCTGAGAAATTCACTATAAACTGAATGTTGGAAAAAAGCCTTTGCGTAAACAAGAGTACCAATAATGCTCACAGAGTGACTGTAGGGGCATGGAAATCATACAGAAGCAAGAGAAAAAGCCGCCTATGTTAAGTCCCAGGAGGAGAAACACTGCATTTTATCATGAAAAATGAGTCATTTCAGCATGCTGTGCATTAGGCAGTACAGTAATAGACCATGGTCATTTAGATGCCACTGAAAGAAGTTGTTTCCATCATCAAAGTGCTGGTTCACCTTCACTGCACCTCTTTGCCCACTGTTCTGCCACCTTCAAGTCCAGTAATGAAATCTCATAAAATAGAGCAGACACCATCTCAGACTACAGTGCACAAAACTGTCTCATGCTACCTGTGAACAGTCACTGGCATTATGGAATACACATACAGAAATATGCTGCTCCCCCAGCCTCCCATCATGTAGAGCTACTTAGAGGTCTTTAAACGTGTTAATGGTAGTACTTCCTAACTGTCCACTTGTTAGTACTTTAATTTCTCCACTAAATTACTTCACAGACTACACATGTGTTATTGGAATTTACACCTTGGTGGAAAGCACGCCAGGGGAGGCCGAGAGAAGCCATTTATTTATGCTTGCTTTCCACTGCAATCAGCCTGCTCTTTCCTCATTTCGTCTCAAACTTCTCCTCTTTACCTACTTTCATTTTCTGTTTCTCTCACCTGTTTACACCAGGAAGGAGAAAGTCCACAATGAGATAATTAGATTTAAATTGCCCCACCCCATTTAATGTTTCAAGTGGCTGAAGAAAGGACCTTCCTCTGGGACTCAGCTGTATTTATTTTTCGCCACCTGCAGCAGCAGTAACACTGTCTCTTGCAGATTTATTTTCCACCTCCCTGGATGCCCTGGAAAACTGTGCCCCTGTCAGTCACAGCCAGAATGATGCTTGGCCTCTTTGGGAGGATGTCAGCATGGTTGCAGGTGGTGGGGCAGCAGAAGATAACTGAACCTCCAAATGTCATGAGTGAAGCCCCAGGCAGCAGCTTGGAGAGGGACTGGATCATATGAAACCTTGCTCCTCTTCCACAGCTACTGCCCTTCCCCTTATTGCTTCTTACAGATGGGGGACCTAGGACCTCCACACTGCCCCCACACATTAAAAACAAGCTCTGCACCTGACATTTGGCTCCCTCATGTCTCCATGGGGCAATTATTCATGGTTTTCTGAAATGCTTTTAGGTGGATCAATAATTTATTCCAAATATTTTGTTCCATTATTATGAAAAGCAAAACAGGTATATAGTTATTAAATGTTTTGTTTTGTTTTCCAGGAGACCTCACTCTCTTTACATGCTTCTAGTTAATCTTAGAGATGCTAACAGGAACATCCCTGGCTTTACAACAGCATCCATCTCTCAGCAAACCAGCTGCCTCTTTTCACTTGGAGTAAGTCACTCTCACTGCCATTTTCAGAGTGTCATTGCTGCCAGACTTTGGGCTTGTAAACATCACTCTGATTTTCTCTGTCTCCATAATTTCTTTGTTACTTATAAGTATTATTGCAAATTTTTCCTCTCATACAGAACACCGTGAATTGGTCTTAGTAATGCTGGATTAAACTGTTCAGCAAATGTGAATTATAAACCTTCCTGTACATAAGAAGTCAGCTGTAGTTCTAGTCAGGTTTTCCGCATGGACATCTCTTAAGATGTATTTTTAAGCTAACGTGATATTTGTTTCATATGGTTTTGGGATGAGAGTTTTCATCTGATACCTTCATGCTTTGTACTGTATAGTAATTCACTTGGGCTACATTTGCTTTAGGGAGTCAAACCATCCATTTTTCACTCTTGTCCTTCTGACTGAGTGATTTTCCAGATGTGACAAGGAGAACCCAGAAGTGTATAACTAGCCTGAAAGAAAATTAAGAGGATCCATTTCTGGTGTAATCTCTCTTTCTATTATTCTGTAGTATTTCAAACATGGCATAAAAGAGACAAAAACCCACTCCATTTCTATTTGCAAAGCTTTTGTGTCATCCCTAACACTGCCCACAACAGCTTTGATCCCTTGGAAGCTACCTTCAACTCAGGAAATAAAACTATCGACCTCAAGAGGTGTGCAAAATACAATCAATGGGTTTGGAAATCCCATGCATAAGGAAGGAGAGCAGCAGCAAACCACGACAGTGACAAGGAAAATTGCAAAGCCAAATTTGAGTAGCTGGTGAGGTTTTTCAAGGCCCTGATCCAACACAAGTCTGCAGCTCTGCCATGAAGAGGCAATGCCTCCCTTGTGCTTACCTGCCACCAGAACTAGAGCCCAAATGGCCTCACAATGAGACAAGTCAGGGAAGAATTTGAGCTGGAAGACAACTTTCCTGGATGAATTTGCTTCAGAAAGAACTGTTCCTTGACCTTTCCTCACCCTGGCACATCACATGTGGTGCCAACAAAAGAGATGAAGTGGAAACAAAGATTGTGTACCCTCCTTTTGATAGCTGTGTGGATTTATCCTAATGTAAATGAAGCACAAACAAGTAATTGGCCTGAATTTTTTGAAATTACTTCTCTTCTTTGTAAAATTTGATACCAGACAGAGAGAAAACAGCCAGATAAACATACACATAATTCTGGATATACACACATAACATTGTATTAAGGTTATAGACCTTGAAAATCCAGATATCTTAATTTTATAATACTCCATCCTTAACTCATCCTAATCCTGAAACATAGGTACCAACCTTCAGCTCAAAATTCCTTTTTCACCCACCCAACTTGTGCAAGTACAATAATCTCTGTAGACTCAGTTTTCCATAATGAATTTTACATAATATGAAACTTTTTTGTACTCTTGCTTTTCTTTAGGCTTAGTGTCAGCAAATAAATTACAACTAACAGTGAAGACATAACTTAAGACATAATACATACTTAAGTAATAAAAAATACTACTTTTATAGTCTTCTCATACAAATGATTCTGAAGTCAATAACAAACCTCAGTCTTACTTGTGGGACTCCTGCTAGTCTGTAACCACACTTGTGGGAGGACTGGATAGCTACAGAGACACGCCAGTGTGCAGCAGCAGCTGGGCAGGGAAGCTGGCTCAGGTGCCAGAAGCAGTGTCAGTGTCATTCTTCTCAGACAAACTAGCACACCAAGCAAGAGGGCTGTGAGCAACAGGAGCAGAGCTGCATTCCAGCTTCTGCAGCTTCTCATGCAAGACTCTCTATGGGCAGGAACACTGACATCTAAGCTCACCTTTCACTTGCATCCTACCAGTTTAAGACGTCCAGATTGCTTAACTTGGCCACTCAATTCTCAATATTTTGACACACTTTATATCATCCATAAATTTTATTCACACTGCTTTTATATTTACTTTTTCTGTAATTTAAAAAACATTATTTCATAGTCTTGACCCATAACGCATCTCTGCAAAGTCCTATTTGAAATACTTCTATTCAATGATAAATCTTCCATGACACCACTTTGATATATACCAGCTACCAAGTGTCTAAATCCATTTAATTTACACTTAATCAATATCAGATAGTGTTGACTTCTAATCACAATAACATGCAGTTCAGGGCTTTATGAAAGGCAGTTTTTATGGTATGCAAACAATTGCTTTAAGGAAGCAAACTTATCTCATCAGAGGAATGAAACCAGATACACAAGCCACAAAGGCTGGTTGACTCATATTCCCATCTTTTGAATTGTAAATAATTAAATCCCATATCAGCATTCTGACGTTCACTCTACTGTCTAGGACTGATGTCATCCTGGTTGGTCTAATAGCTTCAGTTATTCTGCCTGCCCTTTTCAGCTACTTGTATCACCTTAGCACACACTCTCCTGCCTGGAGCCTCTTTGCCATCAGATAGATAATCCAGGGGTTTTATTTAAATCATACGATATTAATAGATTCATCCAGTCATAAAGAAAAGCATAGGCTTTTCCATATTCTTCACAAAAATCTTTTCCTGAATAGCTGTTTTATTAACTGAAGTAGCATCATGGAAGGCAGAAGTGGCTATGGCTCTAGCACATACAAAAATTCTAATATAGCATGACTATTCAAAATCCTAACCACTGAAATATTTTATTCAAGATGCAGTATTATAAGTATTAATACCTGCTTTTGCAAACAGCCTCACTCTACTTCAAAATGAACAGAATATAAATACTGTAAAGTATATGATGTACAAACAATGACAACAAAAACAAAATCTTTTTTCTAAGTTGTTTTTCCCATAACCACAGAAGTACAATTATGCAAAAAGTCTAAATTCCAGCTTAGCATACTAGAGGGCACAAGCAAAAGAAAATAAGCTCTTAGAGTGGCAGACAGAAAGTTCATTCCTCCCATCTGTAGGCACACAACTCCACAGCAGTGTTAGAAAACAATTCACGATGTTAGCACCTCATTTTCAGCTGCCATCTAAAAACACCAAGTCCATTTAGTCTACCTGACCTCCAGTTATGCCAGGTGCATTCAGCTTTCTTTGGAAAGATCTTCTGTACTTTTTTCTTTAAGGGCACTGGAAGCCCAAGAAGAAAAAGTTCAAAACATCTGGTAAATGTTTCTGTCATTTGATTTTCACTGAAGAGAGATGCAATGGTTAAAATTTAGCCACAACGTATTTTGGTATCAGCCGTAGCATTTTGAATTAACTGCAACCTATTCAAAATCTGGTATTTTCAATTAACTGGAGCTTATTCACATCTGGCAAGCTAGCAAACAGAGAGGGAGAGTGTTACAGCAGCTTAGCGGAAGCCTGCCATGAATACACATTTGGACAGCCTGGGAGAGCATCAGTGTCATTCTGGGAATGTTGCTGGCATGGTAAAAGAAAAACATCAAAGACATTACTGATTTAAAACTGCCTCCAAGAGTGCAATCTGTAGTGACAGGAAATGGAAAAATTAGCCTCAAAGGGACTGTGAAGAGAGAGCTAGTCCAGCATGATAGTGGGTTCCACACATAAAGCTTATGTTTTGTCAAAAAGACTCACAAAAGCAAAATATTTTGCTTTTTTTTTTTGGCTGAAACTCAGAAATAACTCTTCAGGGCAGCTCAGAAACTGCAAGAACCAAACCAAGTTTGGAAGGGACAGCTCAGAAAGGAAGCCTTGTCATCTGCCTGGTACATCTAATATTTTAAAAGGCTACTGTAACCTAGATACCAGCATTTAAAAAACAACAGAAGACTAATAAGGTCTGAAGATGGAACCCTGAAGAGCTCTAAGAAAAAAAGGTTGAGCAGAATAACGATTGGTGAGCTCTGCTCGAGACTATTCCAAACATGCCAAAATAATACTTGTGGCAACCCAGCAGTGCCTTTTTGAAGTTGACATTGCTCTGGTGTGATTGATGGAATCAAAAGCTTCCAATAAACACAGGGGAAGAACAAGGACGCAAGTTTGATCCCAGCGTTGGCTGAGGACTATTATAGTCCATGGTATTACTATGCATGGTTCCATGCCTAAGGCACAAATGTAAATTCTCAAGGAGTATATGTTATTAAGGTTTAATGGGAAGAATTAATTGACAGAGGGTTTTGCAGTAGGAAAATCTATTTATAGGATGTGTTTTTGTAAACCATGGAAACAGACCCGTAAGTTCCTTTAGCAGTTTTTAAGCTGAACAACCTAGCTGCTAAAATGTGTTTTGGGGAAACTGTTTAAGTATTCAGGGACAATATACAGAGTACATTTCATGTTACAGTCTGAATCCAATCACTACACAGAGCCCTGTAAGAGCACTTCAGTACAATATATCATGCTGTTTACTCTTTAGCATTTGAATATTGCTCCACAAAAATTAATTTCCTATACGGAAGACCAGACATTGGTTACACTCCAATTTAACTTAGCTGCACACTTCTGGGGCATTCCCCTTTGTCCTAGGCCAACCAGAGATCAACTTGAAAAAGCTGAAGGAGACACTATGCTAAATTTCATGTGATTCGATGAACTCTTCCAGCCTCCAGGGATGTGAGAATGGTGCAAAAGAGCTGTAGTAAGGCTGAATTTTTGATCTACCACTCCTTGCTAATTCACATGATCTATTCCTATAGAAACAAAATAATGTGCATACACAGTCGGTTCTTGTATTCCTGTTATATTTTGGAGGTATCAATATGGAAAGCAACAACCAAGAGTTTTGGAAAGAAAACTGAATTTCATGTGTATTTCCTTGTGACATAGATACTTATTTTTATAGCTCACCAAACAAACTGTAGGTCTGGGGCATTTTTGGCTATGTCTTGGATTTGTCTGCCAAATTTATAATCACTCTTAGGTTTCCCATGTGTCCAAAAGATCATTCCAAACAGCTGCAGTTTGGCAGCAAACAGGCCCAGGGGCCTGTGTGGGGGTGACCACATCAAGAAACTCTGAGGAAGAAAAAGAGCATATGCTACAGGATGGCAGTGGTTGAGGAGTAAGTGTGCATGTGGGATACAGACAGTCTGGAAAAGCCAAGGGGATCATTCTTACTTCCTGCTGAGAGTCAGTCTGTGCCAATGATCAGGTCAAATGCAGCCACAGTCTGAATGGCATAGGAGGAAAATGGGCTGTGTTAAGGGATGTAGGACACTGGACCACATCTTGCATGTAATTCCACTTGGAAAATCCAAGGCAGTCAAGGAAGGAACATGAATTGGAAACACTACATGCATGTGTGACTATTAAATGGACTAGGTAGACAGCTTGCATGTTTAAAAAAATAAATGCGGACAAAGCCAAATCTTTGCACATGTTCTGAGCAACGGGGCAAATTTCTTCATTATTTGGATCTCTTGAGCGAATGGGTACGTAACAATGTCTCTAGTCATAAAAAAGTAAGAGGACACAAGAGGTAATACTAAAAGAAAGACAAAATTTCCTAGTTTCTATCAGCAAATCTGAATCTATAATCATGTCCTTTTTTTTATATCTTGAAGCAAGAAAAGGGAACCAGAAGTTGCTGTGAGCAAATTGTACAATAGATATGCTTTTCAACAGCATTGCCCTTGAAGTTGCCAGGGCAGAGATGTTGTACTTTGCATTAAAAAACAACCCTTTTTCTCACAGTACAAATAATACAAAACTCTGGGCCATGGTGCAAACAAAGCCAAGCATATTTTGGTCTGATTCATGTTAAGTCAGTTTTTTTTCTATTCAAACTTATTGGCAGTAAAGTCCAAGTTTGCTAATTGTTTCAGGCAATCTTCTCAAGATTAGCTTCTATGTTTTACCTGTTATTCACCTAAACAAAGTGTAGATCTCAATTCCCTGACGTTTTTTAAAAAGTTTGTACATGACTCTAATTTGGTTATGCAATGCCATTTTTTCCTCCCCGATGGGGAATTTTTTTTACAGTGTTGGAGCATTTAACATTGAATTACATAGAAAGTATTGCCTGAACATGATATTGTACTAGATCTTCAGACAATGAAAACATTATGAAACCTTTATAGGCATCATTCCCACCAGAAAATATTTTCCATATTAAATGTTGCCCTATTTTTACTCCAAAGTCCAATCAATATTGTTAAAAAAAGTAAATATAAATGTATTTTCCAAACAGTTGACAAAAAAGAATGGGCAAGTGTGTTACACATATAAGACTCCAAAGAAAAGACACAAATCTTTAGATTTTGATTATTATTCCTAACACTGTACTTAGAAGAACGTTCCACCATCACAAAATTGAGAGGAAATCAGTTCAGCTGGGGAGAACTTTTGAGATCACAAGGGCCAAAGATACTAAAACAGGCAGAGACATAAACAGGTATAATTAGTACATAAATATTTGTATATTGCCATTTTTAGACCAGCATAATCAATTTAAAAGAGTCTTAATCAGTGTAACTGAAGTGTTGATAATATGCAACAAAATATAAAGTGAACTGCTGCTCAGGCTGTCCAAAAACGTCTCCTCCACCTCACTGGTCCCATACCCTGAACTTGCATTCCTGTACGCATCAACAGACTGGCATTAGGATTAAGAGATTCAGACCAAATTGAAATATGCAGGTTCTTTGACTTTAGGTTATGCTCTAGCATGTACCCTCATACTTACAGAACTATGTGTTAAGAGTGTCTCCGTTCACCTTTAAGCCTTTAAACCTGCCCTCAGTCACACTGATTCAGCACAGTCCTTTTTGCCTCTTCATAGGTAAGTTCCAGTGATGCAGCCAAGAAACAGAGAAGCCTACCGTACTCTAGTTCAGCACATTATTTCTGTTGCTGTCTCCAAAATAAATGTTTGAAGAGACTTGAAATATGCAAGTGCTAAATAGCACAAACAATGGTAACAGCAGGACATCTGAAACACTGCTGCTTCCACATTTACTGAGAGCCCTCAGGTCCTGATAATTGTTCCTGGTCCTCAAAAAGTATTCTCAGAACATTCTTCAGAACCTGTTCCAGTGAAACACTGACACAAGTTGCCAATAGAGGTGGTAGATGGCCTGATCCTTGAAAACATTCAACATTAGGTTAGATGGGACTGCGAGCAACATGGTGTAGTTGAAGACGTCCCTGCTGATTGCTGAGGTGTTGGGCTAGATGACCTTTAAAAGGTCCCTTCCAACTATTCTATGATTCTATGAACATACAAAGATGAATGCGGGAGTTAATTTTTTAGTAGAAGTAGCTGGTTTTGGTAAACACCTGAGTCAAGATACTGTTTACTTTAGTTTACATGGCTTTTTCCCCCTCCATTACTTTAACAGGAGAACTGTGCTTTTCATTAAAAGCTAACTTTAAAGATTTTCAGCAAGTAGGGTAATGTGCATATATTTGATATAACTAATTACTCCATGTTTTTAAGCAGCCACTATAGGTATACATTTTGCTAAGTAAATCTGAAATACCAGTAGTACAAACAGCAGTAACAGAGGTGGATCATTTGATAAAATAAGAAATCTTTCTTAAGTAATGCTAGGAAATTTCAGTCATTGAGAGGAAAAATCTTTAATATATAATAGTGCTTTTCTGCTGTAACATAATCTTGAGAAAATAGGGAAAACTCATTAGTAATTTAAAAATAATATTAAGGAATGGCTCATTTCAGTTGTCTGAAGATGCACTCCATCTTCCCTGCTGCATTCAATTTTCATTATTGCACGAATTTAACACACCAAAAAAGTTATGAAGACTAAACTTTACTTTCAGTGTTGATTCTTTCAGGAAGGAGATGAATTGAATAGATTATGGAGAGGAATCTTATCATACCATTTTCTAGGCATAAGATGGAAATTTTTTTGTCCCATTTATGTACCAGTATATTATGAGTTCCTTTTTTAAAAAAAAAAAAATATATATATATACACACACATATATATAGTATCCATGGTTTCATAATATTTTCCCTTCTTTACCTCATATGGAAGAGAAACTCTGACACAACTTACTAAACAGGGCAGAGGGTCTGATTCAGGCATGGGACATAAAACAAAATATGCCAATAGTTACAAGTGTTTCAGATTTTTACCCTATCTCCAGCAAAGGGAGTGCAGCAGGAGTTGAGGACAGATGAGGACAATGTGGCTGAACTAATTTGCTGCATTAAGCAGACATAGTGACTCCAAGCTGAGGAGGGCTGAGTGACAGACATCGCATGACAAGACACCGATTTTCTCATACAACTCAAGCACACAAATTTCAAACTGTCAAGAACTTCAGGATACTTGTGGTGCTTCAAAAATGAGGAACATAAAGGGAGTAGCTGTTGCCACTGTTGTAAACTAAAAGTACCAGGAGATACGGGCAAAACGTAGTTAACTCCTTTTCCAGCTCCACCATCTTAGCCTGGATTTCTTTAAGCTGTTGTCTGACCTAGTTCATGAAGACGAATGCAGGCAACATGAAATCAGACAAAACCTCTGGTTACATCCCTGATGGTTGCAGAATGGTAGAAGTGTGCACATTTAAAAAGTTGGAGGCAAAGCACTGTTGCCATTACCATCACCTGGATGCCAACATTGCCAACAATGTATAGCTGGATTGCAGCACATACCATCACACTTGCATGCTAAGAGTGAGCAATTTTTTTAAGAGTATAACCTGCACAAACAAGGATCTATTTATTAGTCATATTATAAAAAATTTAAGTGCCTTCCTAAGCAGTTGGAGACAGAAATCTGAAGTATATGAGCACTTGAGGATCTGATGAGCAATCAAATACTAACACAGAAGGGTTTTCCCTCTGCCCAAAATTGTTCAATACCGTGGGTCATGTTATAATGGTACCATAGTACAGAATTTTAGAATTATGCTTCTTTAAGTTATTATTTCTGTGGTGAGAGGACTGGTAATGTTTGTCAGCCATCCTGGGACTTACTGCTTTTGTAGTTAGAAGTCGATAAGAGTTTACTCAACAAATTAGTAGTTCATTTTAACTCCCTTTTTTGCAAGTTTGGGGTCAGCAAACAGATGTAATTTTATTTGCTTCCACAGATTGCTTTCACTTTTGTTATGCTTCAATAAAATGTCTAGGTACAGCTCTGGGTGTTTGCTCAGTTGTAATGAATTAAGTGATTGAACACAGGATTTTAGTAAACCTACGAAAAGAACAGCAGAAAACTTCATAGTAGTGCAGTCAGATTCCACTAACTCCTAATAAAAATGCACCCTTAACAATTTTTGTCCAAGTTGATGCCTGTGAACACCACAATGCATCTTTAAAGAACTAAAAACGAACCCCCAAACCAAGCTTTCAAACAGGCTACATCAACAGCAATAGCACTTGCCACCTGGTGTTTCTGTCATTTCTTCCCTCTTTTTCTATGTCTTCTTGTGCATTTGATGAGCCAAACCAAGAGGATGACGTCCTTGAGTGACATGGTTCCCTGAGCTGCCCAAGGGCAGGGAATCCCTAACAAATCCATTCCCTGACTGATGGGAAAATTACAGCAATCGAATGGAGAAATGGTATGGTAGGATTCATCTTGGCTACATTTCTTGCCTTCCACTTTTCAGTTTATGCAAGACATTACATTATTTCAAAATTTGTTGAACTGCAAATAAGCCTGCTTGCTGGTAAATTATATAAAATGTGATCCATAGCAGGAATATAATATTATGTTAATAAGGTAAAAATATGGTTTTATGACTTGGGAGTTGCTATACCACACCATTTCTAAATCCTCGATAATTGCAGATTTTTTATAATTTATATAACATATTCAGTATATTGCTTTATAAATCCTCTTGAACTCAACTGCAGTTTTAGGACTGCAAAATAAAATTTCCAAATACTCAACATAAAGTATCCAGTATAGTTGAATTAACATCTCTCTGCATATTGGAAGTTCAGCAGAGTAATCATGTATGCAGTTGCCTCAGCTGCTTGGGTCAGGGCTGTTCCACGGTGCAGGATGTGATGCATCTCAGAAGGAAAGTAGATGCCACAAAAGGGGAAGATTCAATCTTGTCTCAGACATAGGAGTGCCACTTCTTCAGCTCATTAAACCAATAGTTTGAAAGTATCCTTTCTTATCTTAGAATTATAAAGCATAAGACACTCAGAAGTGAACCTCAGCAATAATATAAAACTACCAAATGCTAAAATGACTCAGCTGAAGTTCATGGGAAAAAGGTCAGTTAAAGGACTGCATATCTGTGAAGAGATCATATTTGAACTATTTCCATATCTCCTGACAGATGTCAATAAAACCAAAGCTTGGTTACACTACGTTTCTTCCCAATTGCCTACTGACATCGATTTGATGCTGAAAAGAAAGATTATAGAGGATTTAACTGACCAAGAAACTCACTCAACTTTGCCATGCTTGCAATAATTATAGAAAAGGAGGTCATGACATCCTGTAGGTGAGAAGTGCTCTGAAGGAATAAGACCTATAGGGGTAATGGAAATTTGCAGAAACCAGTTGAAACACTTACGCTAAAGATAAACAGCTACACAACTTCTTATAGAAGTCCTACCAGATATAAATCTATTAAATCACTTCTGTGGCTTTTTCACCATGAATACTTTGTTGATATGAGTATCCACAATATCATCATATCATATCAATCTCTAAATTAACTGTATGCTGAGAACTCCATAGCTGACATTCTCGGTAGAGCCACATTGTTATTACCAATTGCTTTAAACACGTTATAAAAGTTCAGTAGAAATCAAGTCCTACTATGACAGAAATGTAAGAGATGCCCTTGAACATGTTAAGAGCAATTTTTTCCAGTTTGTGATTCACCAGCTTCTGCAACCTTTGTAGAGTAAGTACTCCATTAACTGCTTTCGTAGAGATGGAATTTGCTCAGAACTCAAGCTCAGCAGGAGAGCAGAATAGGATTCTTAAGTAATTTTTTCAGTGTATATCTAAATATAATACTTGACCACTTGGAAATATAAATGACACAAGGTTTCTGAAGTGATATAGTTATAACTTTTTACTCACACATGTATTTTGCTTTAAAATACATTTAAAAGATTATAATTTTTAACATGTTATGCAGTTATGAATATTCTTCATCTCAATGTACTTTTAAGAGACTCCAGCTTAGGATCTACTCATGTAAATTTCCACCTCTTTAATAATTAATCTTTTACAATTACAGTACCAAAGCTGCACAATTTCCCTGCATCAGCCACAGAATGAAACAAAACAACCCAAGTGCTGCAAGTATCCCATTGCAAACAGCTTGACAGCTCTATACACTGGTTGAAAGTTACTAGAGCTCCATTTATTTTTAGGACAACTTCAGTCTTCCTTATTGGAATTCCATTTATTACAGTCAAAAGAATACAATTCTGATCACTGCAACTAATTAGCAACTTAAAGTAAACAGAAAAAGAAAGGCTGAAAGACAGCAGTTATTAACTTTATTTGCATGACTAGGGAAGGAAAGAATTATCTAAGGCTTCATCCATTTTTCCATTAAGGCCTAATTTAAGACATTGAGTCATAAATACATTATAGGAGAACAATTTACAAGTAGAAATGAGTCTCCAAATGTTTCAAAAATAAGTCAGTTGCAACAACAAATTACTGAATACCCCAAGGATGTCTACTTCCCTTATTTGCCACCACCTACCATTGCAATTCATACACAGGGGGAAGATACAGATACATTACTTACAATACCGCATTTATGATTTGGTTTTTGCTGTGTTTACAAAGTTATATTCATTCATATAAGACTAATAGACAACCTCACAGATGGATGAGGTACAAAAGTGGGTTATTTCATCAGAATGTAGACACAATATTTTCTTAAATGATGCCACCAAACCCCAGCCCTAATTCTGCAGGTAAATTGAGGACATCTCTCACCTACTCAGTTCCCTTCAATGCCTCAGTTTTTCCTAATTTAATATTAAAGCTTGCCCAAAACATTGCACTGTATTTTTTTGTTTTAAGCTTGAAAACAAATAGGAAAAAAAAGGCAAGAGATTTTGCACACTGAAATGTCCTGAAGATGCTACTTTATGTGATCTGCCAGACAAATGTAGGCAATATGTGGATTAAAGACTCCCACTCTATTTAGCCTCTGGCCTGAGTATTCAATCAAAACCCAGCAGGTAACTGAATAAGCATATCAAGGAAAATTAACTTTTAATTTTCTATAGTGGGCTAATCATGAGTACAAACTGTTTAAGTGTTTGACAATCAGAGTGTCCTCTTTCATTGTTTCACTTGGGAAAAAAAAGATCCTTAAGATGTCATACACCCAGATATTTGAAATTTGAACTTGAAATTAAGATAGGTGATTCTGACACTGGAGAAGACTGAATTCCACTGTGTTATCAATTTACATGAAGAGAGATTGCAAAATGTCATCTCCAGACCAGAGGGCAGGACAACATTCTTCAATCAAAAGAGAAAACATGTCAACTTCTGAAATGTTAATATCTAAACAATCTTGCACATTGATTTTTGCAGTTACAAGGAAAAGTGTCTGACTTTCCTAAGTCAAACAGCAAAATTTTAACCCTTGCTCAGGAATTTGTGGTTTTTTGTTAGATAGTTGATGGGTTAAGCCACTTCTTCACATAAATTCCCAATTTATTTAAACATTTCCCAACTAAGATGTCTAAATTTGAACAAAGTTTATGATCCTGTGCCTCCTTCTTAGGTTATGAGATCAAAACAAAGCACGTAGAAAACTTAAAAATAATCAGGGACTTACTCCTACCTCTCTTAAGTCATAACTGCAAATTAATTATTTTTAAAACTTTAAAGATAGGTTCTTTTAAATGCTTGAAAAGTTAAAAAGTGTGCATATCTTCTACCTGCCTAGCTAAAAAGGAATTATGTTAATAATCTTATATTTAATGCTGTGCCTCTTTACTGGAATGCTTCCATCATACTCTACAAACAATATGAAAATGTATCAAGTAAGACTCCAGAGGCTCAGCAAAAATGACTTGCATGACAGTCTTAAGCTGCACCAGGGGAAATTCAGGTTAGACATTCGAAAAAAATTCGTCACTGAAAGAGTGATTGCACACTGGAATCATCTGCCCAGGGAGGTGGTGGAGTCACTGTCCCTGGACGTGTTTAAAAAAAGACTGAATGTGGCACTCAGTGCCATGGTTTAGTTGATGAGGAGGTGTTAAGTCATCGATTGGACCAGATGATCTCAAAGGTCTTTTGCAACATAGTTCATTCTGTGATTATGTGATAGGAGAGGTTTCATAAAGCTGGAGAGGACTTCAACTCTGCCATGCACCTGGAGACAGTTCAGAATTGTCTCCCCACAAGAGGAGAAAGCCTAAAACAGCTTTATATATTTCAGTTAGAGGTGAGTACTCATACATCCATATTTGTGTGTAGAGGTGTGTCTAGACATAGACATACACATTTAGTCTGCATATGTAGTATATGGTGATATATATACACCTCATGGATTTGTATCCATATCACACACATTCTCACAAACGCTTGGCATTTTAATATATTCCCTCATAACTGAGCACAGTGCATAACTTTCTTAACCATTTGATTTCTTCTTTTTAAGTACACAAAGAAAAGCATGAAGCAACTTAACATCAAAATGATCTCCTGGAAAAATAATCTTTTTGTTGTAAATAAAGTGTGCAAAAGATCGTCTTTTTTCCATATTCTTTCTCTCCAGAGCTGCGCACATTCTTTCTACCCCAAGTTTCTTCCTAATTTTGCTGAGGATCTCAAAAGTAGATCTCTGTTTGAAAGTGAGGTTATGCTACAGCAGCATTTTGACTGCTCAGCAAGTACTAATGACCAGCCTACTTACCAAACTTCCTTGTCCCAATTTTTCCTCCTCTGGCCAGCTTTGTTTGGTGTGATCAATGCAGTCAGTATTATCTTGCTTCATCACTACTGCCACTCTCACCTTACAAGTTGGTTTTTTTCAACTTTCTTTCTGCCAGCACCTCTTGCCTACCCATCTCCAGCTATTACTACTCTTGCTCTTAGCTTAAAAGTTGTGCCCCACAAAGTGCTCGCAGCTTTCAAAGTCGCTTCCTTTCCCTGGCATTCACTCTCAGATCTACCTGTCAGCAGAGTTCCTCAGTGACCAGCACTCACCCTTCCTGCAAGCCATTCTCTCCACCAGCACTCCTGTTCTGCCATCCCTGTCCCATGAGGTGATGCAGTATTGCACACTGCTGATTGCAGCTTCCATGCCTGGCTCCCCAGTGTTTAGTAAGTTTGGCACCTTGTGACAGACAAGACACCTGCCATGTAGGTACTTAACTCCGAGCTCTTTCCACCTAGAACTCACAGCCCTGAATCCTCAGCTCTGTAATTGCAAAGGGTTTCCCCTCCCCCCTTAACAATTAAGAGACTGCATTGCTAATGTTTGTGGAATAGTGCTGCCTCTCCAGTGATGAAAGTGATTGGGAATGAAGGGCATACTTCATCTCCAGACATGAGAAACAATGGATGCACTGTTGTCCCCGCTGTGTTCTACTTGCCATCTCCAGATTCCCACCTTAAGGTTTTACCTCATTTTGCTAAAACTGTGCCATGGACTTTTCTTACTGCTAGGTTTGCTATTCTTACTACTTTGTAACTAATTTAAATGGTTTTATGAAATATTTCTGGCAAATACACCCATATCTCCCATGATACCACTGTGCACCCAGGCTTGCAAAGCATAGAAGTGTATGGGGAGAGGCAAAATTCGTTGATGGCTACTCTCATCTGTTCTAATGGACTTATGTTCAAGATTATTTGGCTCATTAGAACAGCTGAGAATCTGCCACAGTATCCCTAATCTTTGTTAGCAGATGTCTGTCTTTGGACCATATGTTGGGTGTAATCACTTTCAGTTGCCATTTCTACTGCATGGTGAGCAATTTGGCAACTACTTCCTCTCATCTGAGAGGCATCTGGCACAGACAAAAGCAAACCCTATGGATTTTTCTAGCAAATAGAAAGATATTGAAAACAAATTATGAATATCAAAGACTGTATCTGGAATGAGCAGATAGTGCTTCCACAGCTATTTGCATATTTATCTTTAATTATTTAGTTTTCTGTATGCAGAAAATTAATTTATTATAGAAAATTCATAATATACAAAAATATTGAGATGTTTGACTGCACAGAAAGTGAACAGCAATTTCATCGTATCATGATTTTTATTAAAACAATGGTACTAATATTGTTCTGGGGTTCAAGACTTTCCCCCACCTGCCATACAGTGGCATTATATTTCATGCCACAAATTTGCACTTCACTATCACCAGAGTGTATTGGTCTTTCTGTATCACTTCTGTATCTTTTGACTAGGAGCACAAAATAAGTAAATCTTGTGGAGAATTAGTAATTAATGCTATGGAATCAAATCAACTGTATGAAGTGTTTAATGTTTGTGATGAAATATATGAGGACAGTGAAACTGCTCATAAATATTCCTCACAATCTCTTTTGACAATTTTCAAATATTTCTCAGAATTTAGAGTTAAATTTCTTTCAGTTTTGACTAACTCATTTGATAGACAGACATAAACCAAACGAGTGCTATTCATACTGTTTCCTTCTACTTGGTTATTATGTTTCATATCAGGTGTTACCATTGCTATTGTACTATAAAAGCACTGATATTTCATGCAGCAAAGATTAGTAGCAATTTGTCCTTTAAGGTTTCTTTTTGTTTTAAAGGGTTTTGTTGCTAGAGGAATGTTTCTTTCAGACACACCATACAAAAGCATTTTGATGCCCTATAAGGCAAAGCTCCAATTTATAACAGTTTAAATAAATCTTCCCTTTCTCTCATGCAATAAAAACCTGCTGTGTTACTGGCATAGCTGTGAATACCTTAGGGACTTCTGCCATCTGAGCTATGCCAGAGACACAGCTTACTTCTACACCTCTTTGACCAGTATTATTATTATTATTATTATGAAAGAAATGTGGTCTGTGGGAACAACTTCTGCTCAAGAGTTTAATTTCCTGATTGAGGCTCAGATTCTGATTTCCAAGCACAGTGACACAAATCCAGTATAATATCAAACACCAGGATGATTCCAAATCCCATGTCTATAGAGGAAAGTTGCTCAGTAGATTGCACACAAATGTAAATGAGAGCAGAATCTGAACTGCTGATGAGAGAGAACCACAGAGATTCACTTGTTCGAAACTTCACAGATTGCAGGCAGACTACTCAGTGTGTCTAAAGGTGGCAGACACATGTAAACATTTAGAACAAACACACTCACTGATGTTTTAATCAAATTTTGGTTCAAATTTTATTGAAATAAGCTTAAGAATTCTCAACATCGTTAATTGTTCAGTTCTGTGTCTACAGCATGGGATGGGAGAAAGAGACACAGGATGATGAGGGCATATTGGGGAAAGCATCCCAGGAGCTTGTTTCCTTAGCAATCTACAAAGCAAATGAAGGTAATGTGAAACTTCAAATCTTACAATATCTGCTTTATTAGTCTTTAGTTTCTTGTTACTCTTTTCTCATTAGAAAACTCTTAAACACTGAAGCCTCTATATAGCTCCTTCACTTCTTTCAAATCCCTTTCTCTAAACTCTGAGGTGTGTATTAGGCTTCAAGCTTGGTACATGAATTAGTTCCTTGTGATACTGTCCCACAGAGGGTATTTTACTGATCTAATAAAACCACAATGAAATTACTGTACACAACCTAATACTGAAGCCAAATTATTGATTTTTAGGGCTTCATTTCCAACCCTAAAGTGGCAGCATGCTTGAAATCCATGCAACTATATGTGTCTTTGGCAAAGAACCAGCCAGCCATAGCGACATACTGTTCAAGCATTACATTTTCACCACTGCTCCAAGAGCCAGGAAATGATGTGTGCTTGTGGGTACATGTAGTATAGATGCCACTCAATCATACTCCACCTCTCTAATGATTTTTATTGAACTGTTGTTTTTTAAACATTGAGATGCCAGGACAGTAAGAAGGATGATGAAGCCTCAGTGGGGACATGACAAAAAGGTAATTTAGTACTATAATTTGATGTCAGTCTCAAAGTGTCATTTCTCCAGTTTGAGGGGCTTGGGAGGAAGCTTAAGTATCTGATACAGAAAATAACACAACCTAACCAGTCTTGTCTGTGCTACAGTATTAATTTATACATTAATCTTTCTTCAATATAAGGAAATGTTTGAAATTTACCCTGTGAATATTTGTTCATGAGGGATTTTATACCATAGTGACTGCATCCATGACTGATCCAAAAAATTGCTTAAACTTCAATAAACTTGAAATGAAAGTGCAATAGTTCATTCATAAAACTAATTGCTGGGAAATTTTGTAATATACTATTGGAGGAAGATTTCAGTGTTCACATATAATAGAAAGCATTCAGAAAACATGAAATAGCAAAGCAGAAACAATGCCTAGGAAAAAAAAGGTCAAGAACTCATATCCCATCCTGAAATATATTCCTAAAGGAATAGCTTAAGTGCTATATGAAACTGAACTACTTCCCTTTTCTTTTAACCCTCTGAAAACAGTGGAATATAAGACGAGAAAGAATTAGTGGCAAAGTGTGTAGTATGAAGTTAAATAGAAGAAACAAAGTAAAGTGAAGAAAATAGACAACAGTAGAACTTCTGTGCAATTTGGATCTCTGATGTAATTTTCTTAATTTAGTTTTCTTATTCACTTAAATCCCCTTATTTCCAGGAAACCATTGCAAATGATTTGATTTGACAATTTTCCAACCAGTCTTTTACTCACAGCAACATATCAATGTCTCTAAGGAGGCTTAGTTTTTATATGAAAACAAATTTTGGACCTGGATGGATTAATAGAGAAGGTCTCAATTCATAAAAAAATTACATGCATGTATCAAACAAGATGTTCTACTTTCTTGCTACCTAGACACAGATTAGCCACTATTACTTGTCAGCTTCATGAAAGAAGCAGCTAAATTGCCTATGCAGTACTCAAGGTACACAAAAAATAAAGTTTATAAAATGAATACATAAAGAGTGTTTCACAGATATTCATGGGAGTAGAACAAAAAACTAGCAGAAGAGGACATTTTGCAAACGTTTATAGAAACCAATGGTAGCGAAACGCACTGTCCTGTACTTAGGGCGTACAGCCTAAAAGAAAGACATGCCTTCAGAGTATTTATCTAATTGCCATGATGGTTCATATGAAGTTAAAAGTGTCACTTGGTCTCTTCTGCTTATAGAACTTACCCTCAAAAAAAGTTAAAGCACCAGAATTGAGTTTGGACAGAAGTAAGGGAGCTGTAATGACTCATTGTTGGAAGAAGCAGTAAGGTATGCTATTATCTTCTATCAAATCTCTCAATGGATGTTTAGTGCATCTGTTTGGTTTCAAGACACGACTTTTATTGTCTTCTAAGTACAAGAGCTGTCTGCAAACCTCTGAAAATACTTTTCATAATGGTCCTATCACACTGTGTATTATGATTTTAAATATTTACCCCTTCTCCGATTCTAGAGCCTGTGCTGTTTTTTCAGACAGATGGTTACCTTTCCATACATGAGGAAAAGATTAAGGAAAACTCAAGTCATATCTCAAATGCTTGTTCTCCCACTCTCATTCATAATATTATGTGTAAATCAAAGCAAAGTGGATTTTGAGTCTGGAAACTCCCATATATAATTTTCTGATTACGACTGAAAGTCAGACATTCTGAAATTATCTCTAGTTCAAAGCTCCCTTTATTTTATAATGCTTGCAACATTTCTTCATTACTTATAAGGAAATCAGCTGAAGAACAGCTATCTATAAATGGAAGCGGTAATCTGCTTATGATGGAAAATCAGAGACCCATAGCCTGTCTTCCATAGGCAACAGTAATCTCAGTCCATTCATCCTGAAGATTTAAAACATCAGGCATGGATTAACAGTATTCTAACTCTAGGAATTACCTCTCAATTTCACTTAATTAGAGTCTGAATTCAATATACAGTTCCATGTTGAGTAAGCAAAAATAAGATAACAAATATGCAGCTTGTCAGTTCCAATGAACCTGGACTGCAGAGAGCTGAGAGCATATAGTCTCCCATACAGCTATGAAAATTACAGATTGAAGCATGAAAGATTACATATTGTTAAGCAGTGTCAAACCACATTGGCAGTTCTCGCATGTCAAATGTGTAATTATATAAGGATTATTGCTAGAAAAGTACAAGATCTGGGTGATTTGAGTGCCAACCCAGCCATCCATTTGAAAACACTTAGGGTATATGTAGTTTGGATTAAAAAACCCCTGTGTTTCAATGAATCTGATTTTTTTGTGGCTGGTTTTTGTGATGTATCTCTGGTACCGTACTGCTGTCTCTAAAGGACACTCCTCCAACCTGGTAGCATCATCCTGTGAATGTCTGAGGTTTAAGGCATACACACACAGGAGCTCACTGATTCTGGCATGCCACACCAGCACCTATACACTAGCACGAAGCAAAACAGCCCTTGCTTCAGATTTTCTTGCCTTTGTCAGTACAAAACAGAGTTACAATTCTGTTTTAAATAGGATGCTCACATTTATGATTTTTCAGTGGTGCTGTGAAAGAGTACTACCCATAGCTATGGCAAAATAACACAGGGTGGAGAAATGGAAAATAAGGTTGTAGAGAGATGCATCTGGACCAGTTGGGGATCAAGAAGAGAAATGAAACCTGTCGTAAGGCTAAATTTCATAAAAATGGCTGAGCTGGAAGACAGACCTCACCACCATCTGCACAGGTATATTTCTGGTCCTGTGACTAAACGTGAGTTTACAGGGGCCTGTGAACTACCAGGTGACCTCAAGCTGAATTTTAGTGGTCACTTGTTATAAGAAGAAGTTATTAACTTTTTATTCAGTTTAAAATATTGAGAATATTATCCCAAACATTTTACTACAAGTACATAAATTATAGATGTTACTTTTAGGGCAAATAGATGGCTATTTCTTCACAGAAAGAACATCATTACATCAATCTGAACATAAATGAAGCAGAACTCGAATCTTCACAGGTGTTATCAAAAGAGAAGAAAAATGGAAAATCAGAACCAAAACAACAGTAGACTCTTTTCTTGGAAAAATCCTCATTTTTCTCCAACCAGGATTTTCAAGGCTTTTTAGACAGGGCTAGAAGCTGAATCCAAGTTAACACCAGAATTTTCAGGCTTCTTCCCTGGAGACTGGTATCTTGGAAACATGGATCAGGGACTGCCATCATCTGTCTTCTCCAGCTACTGTCTTCACACCAGGATGTCTCACCAAGAACAGTGACAGGTGCCAGACAAGCCAGAGGGATCAGTCTCCATCTCCAAAACAGACTCACTGTGTGGACATGCCAAGGGTGGTCACTTCTTTCTTTTTTCTTTTACAAGACGTATCTGGCAACAATTCTCACTTCAAAGCCAGTTTTCTGGGAAGGCATGTTACAATTTTCCCTGAACTCCTGTGATGATTTGAATTTATTGTTTTGCATTGTATTAGTGAGCCACTCCCAGCAAAGCAAAGTTTCTCACCTGCACTCCCTGGCAATGGTCTGCGACATGGTCTGAATGAAGGTTGCCAAGAACTTGGCTCGGTTACTCCCAAAGTGTCGAGTGCCATCTGTGATGGGGATATACACTAGGGTATCCCCTCTTTCAACTGCTATCCCAAATTACAAGAATCTGCCATACTCCCATATATCCTGTATAATATCTGTCAACTGCACAAGGCTGTGAATACATTAGGGAGCCCCACAGTGTGTAGGAAAATTAATTATACCCAAATTGATCATTTGTATCCAGCATTGTCAAGATATCTCACCAAATCATCCTATTTTCCAAAAATCATGGAACCAGATTTACCTCTTTAAGTTTGCTTTCATTAGGAAAGCGCATTTAAAGGTAAATAGAACTTATCTCCCTAGTAGAATTTTGTTATTAAAAAGATCTTACCTGTATTGACAGGGCAGCCATGAGCAGCCTTGTCCCAGACCATTTGTCTTATGATCAGTATTTCCTAGCAGCTATTATTTGGGGTTTTCAGGCCCATATGTCAGGCCCAGTGTTTGAACACCCCTGCACAAATGAGATCCAACCTTGCCAGCTTGCTCAAGGCTTTTTTCAGTCAGTGAGTATCCCCAGGACTGGAGTTTTCATGGAGTGTCCAGGCAGGATAAAAATTTGTATCCTCATAATCAAGATTTCCCATGTTCCACCTGGTGTTGACTTCCTCTCCTATCCGTGAAACCACTGGTAGAAATTCTGTCATGTAGCAGTAAAATCAAATTATTATCATAAAGCAATCCACATTTAGATATCAATGCTCTCAGGAAACCAGTTATTTTAGCAATGTTTTTTAGTCATGTGTAAAACATAATGAGTACCACTAGAGTCCTATTTTTCCATATTATTGATAAGAGTTTTGCAAATGTTTGGCCTTTCACATTGGTTAACTCAATGGTTAACTAATTGGTTACCATTTTTAGGTATGTGCTAGAATGCATAGAAGCCTACATATTTATGCTTATAGGGTTATTTGACTAAATGAGGTATAATATTTTCCATATCTTACTTGAAGTCTTCTTTGGGGTAAAAAGAAGTCTTTTTCAACATTGCATGTTTGGTCTTAATTCACAGAAGGATGGCATGAGATGCTTCAGAGAGAATTTAGATTTAAACTAATCAGGAACCAAACAATAAGACTTACCAGAAATTATCTGGTATTTCTCATCCTTTTTTTCCAGGACTGTGATGTTCAGTAATTTGGTGAGTAACTACACACAGCACAAAAAAAGGGCGGAAAAATCATACTAAGGCTTCTTTGGAACTCACATACCAGATAACATTGCTCTTTAATTAAAAGTGGTGATCAATATAAAGCAAAGTGTTAATTTGTGTTTGATTTTTTTCAGGTACCAACAGCTGTATCCCACCCCAGCATAAAGAGGCACAGTTTTGTAGCACTGTCAGTCAAGCAGAAACAGCAGATTGTGCTCTTTCAGTGAATTCTACAAAGAAGTTCTGGTAAAGGCATCTTACGGAAACTGTTTTGTGTAGTTTTGTGTTGAGGGAGAAGATGTAACCAGTGTGCCTGGCAGATGGGCAGAAGCTCAGGGAGGAAACACCAGATACTGATGGAGCAGACACACAACATGTAAGGCCAGTGCTGTGCATTGTCCTCTTGTGCTGCCCCTTTTCCCACCAGACCATTTTGCCTTTCCCTCTGGTTGATCCCCTGCTGGGGGCACCAAGCCACAGAGACCTCATGGAGCTGGCACACGACGTCCGTGCTGCCACCCCCCAGGGCAAGGGACATGGTGTCATTCCAATGAGACCACAGCAGTCCTACCCCCAGTCAGGAGCATCTCTTCTGATACATCCTCACATTTGTAAATCCTCAGCCTAAAGAATTTCTGGCAAATTACTAGGAACTTTTACACACTTGATTTGCCATAAAGATGCCATATATGTCAATATTTGATACGATGCTGTGTAGAGGCCTTTTCCAACAGCCTTTCAAATGGTGAATCATCTCAGGATCATAATTTTGGCCTCACTGCATTAATATTAAAATTCTTAGGTGAACATAGCTAATAAATAACATGGTTATGTTCCCATGATATTTGTTTGTTCTGTTCAGTCTGCTCATGAGCCACATTCCTCTCTTTTTCTCCACTGCTCTGAGTATGAGCCACTTTTAGCAGAGGCTTTCTTACTCAGTATTTATAGCTCATATAAACCCCCTATTGTTCCTTTACACATGATAAAAATATTTAAGGATTGGCAATTGCATGCAGTTTAATGGGTATCCTCAACAGTCACTGTGATATTTAAAGAAAATAATTGTCCTGTACTTCTAGCCCAAGCTTGTCTGACTTTTGTAGAGATCTACTCTCTTTACCTCATGATTCCACAAGCTTCTATAAGTCCTTGGTGAAACTTTCTTTGATAAAGACCCTTCCCAAACTCAACACTTCTTTTCAAAAGCTTTAGAGTTGGCTGACTTCAAGAAGTCAAGAATGAATATAAGAAACATAGCAAAATGCCAGCTGCAGGCTGTAATAAAGAATTAGGGAATTAAAACAACTACTGACTCACTCAAGATTATTTCAAGTGTTCATGTATTCACATATTTCCAATTTTTCTTCAAAAACAAAGGCTGGTTAATAGCTTCTATATCTATGTTTATTTTCTGAATTTTAAACATAGAGTTCTGCCAACAAATGGAAGTAACAGTTAAATAAAAATAAAAATAAAAAATTAAGCTGTTAAAAATTAATTGCATAGTTTTTTTTATTTCCAGATTCACCATAGTTTCTGGGGATAAGTTTTCATCTTGACCTTCACAGTTTATAGGCTCAGGAATTTTCGTGAGTGTCCAGATGTCTCAGAGCATCAGATCCACAAGGCCTTAAAGGGAAACAGCATTCATATAGCGCTGCTTTGTTCTGTTGGAAAAATAAAAAAGCCTCTAATGAGTGTCTTATGTGTGACAACCAACACGGCTCATTATTTGCAAATTGGGAGTGTTGGAAGTTCATTTAATATTAATGTCATTTTGATACCTGCTTATTAATTTAGTCATCGCTTTCAAATTCTTTGTTACTTGTCTCTCGTGTGCTTTGTAGCATACTAAGTTACTTTCTGTTAATAAATAACGAATGTATGTGTGTGCTGCAGGGACATGGGACCCTCACGGAAGCAACTCTGCTACACATCAGAGAGACAGGACAACTTGCAGACAGTAGTTCATGTCACTTTCATTAAACATCTTTGTCCAAGATAGGATGTAGGGACCTTTGGGAATGCTTTTTTTTTCCAGTTACCTACAGAGTGTATTTAGATAGGTGTTTCAGACTATTTTTATTGACCAAAAGTGTAAATAATAGGGGTTTCCAGATATTCAGTGTTCCTGACCTTTCTTTGCCCCGAATATTTGTTGGCTTTTCCCACAAGTTTGTTAGCAAACCCTCCACAAATAATATGTTTCTCAGCTAAAGACTTTTCCAGTCTTATTAGAGTGCAGATTTCTTCACAAATTATTTTTTCTAAACCTGTTCCAGTACACTAATACCAATTAATTCAGTCTTTACTTCCTTTGGTATTCCCAGTACAGCACAAGAAACTTTGAATTACATCTCTATGAAACCAATGTTACTTTGATAAACGAAGCATTTTCTCATTAGCAAAAAGTACTCATGCATATGATAAAATCTCCAGCAGGGTTAGCAGCTGTTTATTAATGGCTGTTGGCTTGTTGATACAGACATTTATGTTTAAACATGAGCCAACACATTACTGCAATGGGTATATCTGCTCCTGTGTTTTCCATTTCATCCATGCATATCAGATCATATTCCTGTTTCTTTTACCATTTGAGTTATTGCAGACAGGGAGCTACTCCTATTAAACTCAAGCAACCACACCAGTGTAATACTAGATAAAAATGAAAAAACAGACAAAGCCCATATTTTTAATGCACAAACATTTGCCATACATTATGGGTGCTTTATGCTTTTCCTGTTTATTTTCTAGGTATATCTTCTGAGATCTGATACACTAAAGTATTCAAAATTATATTGATGAATTATTCAACAACTCTCTTAACTATGATTTATCTGAAAGCAGAAAGAATTCATCACCAGCAGAGCTAAAATAAACACACTCTTATGACTCTAAGATTAAATTGCTGACATAAACAGAATCTGAAATTCCTTCATACAGTGCTCTACATGAACATCAGCAGAGAAAGGAATATTTTCTTGTAGGGGCTGCAAGAGTGCAGAGACAGTTTCTCAGCAAAGATCATACCTCTTCTTCTTTCACAGGGGTAGCAGAAGAACTATGTATCTAAAAATTTCCTCCAGTTGTATTTCTGACAATAAATGGTGACATAAATGGGAATTCACAGGTATTCCTAAAGGTTTCATATAAAGCAGTTAATAAAAAGTGCAGTTACCAAGGTTGTCTTGATGCCAGTTTTCAGCAATGAGTAAAATCTGTAGTATACAGGAGTTATATATTTTTTTTATTTAACTTTACCTGGCATGCTTTTAATTGGCCCCTGAGGAACAAGTTACAACCAGTGAATCCAGTCATCCCCTGGGTCCTGTAACCAGGGGTACACAGTTCAGCTTTAGTTCCGTGCTTCATAATTAGGCATCCGTGATGAATACACACACGAGATTGAAACACAGGATTCCATTGTGCTTTCACTTATTTGCAAACGCGAAAAGTTTATTTTTAAGCTCAGCATTGTATAGGGGGTCTTTTCTTTCCCTCCTGTCACATGAAATGCCAGAGAGGGATGGTTATTCTGGAGAGCCTTTTTAGTTGCATGTGAACAGCATAGAAATTAAGTCCCAGGCCAAACATTTTAGGATTTGAAACAGGAAAAAAAATGATAGAAAACCAAAAACAAGACAAAAGTATTTTTCTGCAGTAGGAGTTTTTAAAAAATTAATATAATTCTATTGACTTACTTCATACTTATGACAGCATAAGGAAGTGTAGGACTGGTGGATTTACAGTGCAGTGCATTAGCCCAGTACACTTCTTTATGTTTTTGTACATTTTCCTGTCTGTTTCAAGAAGTTCTCACAGCTCCACATATATCTGTCAGATCTAGGTCTGGCTTTCAGGCATGGGAGCTGTTTAAATCCAAGGCCTGAATTAAGTCAAACATCTAGTGACTGGTGAAAAGTTATTATCATTAAATATAAACTTGTTTTCTTTTTTCAAATAAGATTTTTTTTTCTCAGTTATCTTTCCAAAGTTTTCATAATATTTGTCAAAGTTTGATTTATCAAAACACAGCTGCTGGTGGAAAAGACAAATATATATATTTAATGTAATTATTTGAAAATATTAGAACTTTAAAAGCAACTCTCTAGGACATCGTGTTTGGCTACAAGTACATATTCTCACAAAATAATTTTTAAAGTACAATTTTAGTCTGAAAAGTTTATATCTCAGCCACTTCATCTCTGCTATATTCCTCATCTACTTGCTGGAATAACCTTATCCACATGACTGTTTTCATCTTGTCTCAACTCTTCTCAAACTCCCTCACCCTATAAATCTGCACAGCCTATAACAATGGTACTTTTATCTGGGATATTATTTTAGATACGACCGAGATACTCATCGTAATAGCAGTAAGCACTGTAAGCCTTTTAAAATCTTGCACAAAATCCTGCTCTTTCAATTTAAGTTATTACTCCATTACCTCTTTCATAATCTTCCTCTCCAGAGCTTAGCCTTGGGACATGAGAAATACTTAGTCACTTGAAGTATTAGATTGGCGCATTTCCTAGAACAGAACATAAAATACTTTCGCTTCTGAAATAAACAAAAGAGAGCAACCAACAAACTACATGTTTTAAAAATTGTGAAATACTGGATTTTGTGTGACCTTCCCTCTCTTCTGGAGTGCACACTGGGGCACACATTCTCTTTCCTGATGAAGCACAGAGGATTTCAGAAGCAATGAAAAGCAATTTGTTGTGATATTAACTGCTACAATAGCATGCCTTCCAAGGAAATGTTTTCCTTTAAAATTATTACTGCAAAATATTAGATGCATGTTTAACTTCATATTAATCAGTAGTCCCATTGTCTTCAAGTGCAGTCTCTGTAAAATAGAGCCTACATTTCTGTTCTGCTGTTATACGCAGATGCGACTCCTTAATAGTATAACAAGACATTAGGAAAGAAAAATCAAATTTCTCTCAAATGGATATGTTAAAATGTAATGCCTGAATTGACAGGACCTCCTGTGCCTTAGAATAAAGAAATGGAAGGTATGGAGAAAGTGTACTTATAAAAGATAATTTCAGCAAAATGCATCCCCAAACTTGTAATCCTGGTTAGTACAAATGTGTGGCAACCTTTTTTTTCCTAGAATGTTGAGAGTTTATTTCTGGTTTAAGGTTTTAAAATTATTTTTCATGAACTCTCAGATGTCAGAATATGCTGAATAATATTCCAATGTTCAAAAATTCCCTCTGGTATTGGAAGAACAAAACACAGAAGAAAGTAAATCCTCAATATTCAAGCAAACATAACAAAATCAGACCTTTATTATGCACATCAATGTTTTCAAATACCTTTGTATACAGACATATAAAATTTTTTTCCTTATAATCTATTAAAAAAAAAAATCAAAGATAGCAAAGGGCACCTTCTGACATGGAGTGTAATACATGTTTTCCAAATATTTTTCTGACTTTCAACTGTTAGCATTTTAAAAAAAAAAAAAAAATCCAAATTGGATTTTTCTATTTTTGCAAGACCATAATAAGAAACAAACAAAATAAAACCAACAATAACCATAAAACCATTAACTTGACCATAAAGTATTTTTGACTTACCTAATCAAAATTTCTGAAGGCCAGAGAAGTCTTAGCCTGCTACGCTAATTCTTTAGTCCAGAGCTTTACTAAAGGACTTTATTGTTCTTCTTCTTAAAATTAAAATTTAAAAGAAGGGGAGAAAGAATTTAAATAAAGAGTTTTCCAAAGAGATGTCTAAGGGCATTTTAAAATTTACTATCCTGTGGCAACAAAGCAATTCTAAGGTACAAAACCCCATTATCTCTATCAGAAACAAAATATGTAATACAAATTAATCTTCAGATATTTTTTCATTCACATTTTCTTGAAACAAATTTATGTCACATCTTCTTAAGTCTCTTGGATTTATTTATTTCAGAGTAAATTACCAAGCCTTGAAGCTTGTGGCTTGTACTTTATTTTTCTCTCCTAAGAGCAGTTACACACGGTAACATAATTTTCAAATGCCCTCTTCCCAAAGCCTATTTGGGTTGCCATTTATCATTTGCATATATAACAAAAACTTACAACACAAGAGGGCATTTTTTGATGAAAAACTGGCAAGTCTTTGTTTTAGGAGCCTGTGAACATGGATTCAGTTTAAATATGAAGCTTTCACAGACTTTTTGTTGTCGTTGTTAAATCATCTGCTCTGGAGTCACTGTCCAACAGCTGTGATAGGGATTCACAGTGGCTAAACCATTATTTAAGGGAAATGTGAGTCTCTGTGTGTCATACATTAGAGTGAAAAGCATGAAACATCCATTTATAAAAATCTATTTTTACTGTGACAGAAGTAGATCAAAACTCAAGAGTATATATAACAGCTGTGATGCATTTAATGCACTGTTCTATCCTTTTTAAACTTGGTTTGAAATAATGTGTGAGAGGAGGCTGTTAGTGTAACTGGTATAAAGGGGGTTTTGACTGAAAAATATTTTGTTTAGAGAGTGGTGAGGCAAAACACAACAACTATCTTCCTATGTTAAACAAAATAAACCATGCCACTTAGAAGGCAAAATTGACTTTTTTTCTTATTCCTGAAGGTTATTCCTAATTATATTCAATGAAAGAGAATCACGTTTTTGACACAAGCAGGACTACAGAAGTTTGATGGTCTTAATTAACAAGAGCTAAATTAAAGCATTAGGAAAGAATGTAGCTTTCCAAAATGGTATTTTTGGTCCATTCAGTTCAAATCTCTGCTGATTTAGAAGACAGTTTGCTCACTTGCTTGCATTCTTTAGCTAGGATTTGTGCAAGCAAATATGAATAATAGAGGAATGCCATTACTGCTGGTTTGGAAGACAGCTGAAAGAAGCCAAATCACTACAAAAGGAAGCAATGCAGATCAGATTTCTGAAAGAATTATTTTTCTAACCATGGCTGGAGAGTTAACATTGAAAGCAAATGTTAAAAGCTTTGAACAGTTGTGTGTCTTTACCTGGACTAGATTATACCATTGTAAGAGGAAAATTACTCAAACAAATTAATCCTGTTTACCTAACCATCACTGAAAACAGAATTAAAAGAACTGAGATGCATTTATTTTTTAAATGAAATATTTACATTTAAGATATGATTGACATCATTTTTAAGGCAGTCCTGCTGAAACTTTGTTAAGACTGGTTTGGAGAAATAATATTTGCCCATCATGTTGCACATTTTCATCACTCAAAAGCACAATATTAATTTACTTGGGCCTACTCGTATACCCTGGTCTTCTGGAAACAGAATTTTGAAGGAAGTGAGTCCAAACAGGCTGGGTCAGGATACTGTCTGGATACTACAGAGTGGCTTCAAGAGAAAGCATAAGCCAGTAAACCGCTTTTGTGCCTACCAGTTAATTGCTGTGGAGTCCTAACCTCTCAGGGGATTCCTCTCCAGTAAGGCATTGCAAGTCCAAAGCAAGGATGTAGGCTGCCCCTGGCCTTTAAGGATCCCTGGGACAAAAGGATACCAGAGACTGAGACAAAAATGAACCATTTTTTATAACAGGCCACCCATACATAACCAACCAAGGTGATGACCATAAAATATTTCTGTACCAGCCTTGTTGAGGACATAAACTTTATCCTTACAGTCTTTGCAATGCCATGCACAGCGGCCAAGATCTTTTTGAATAATGGAGGCCAGATATCAAAGGCAGGAGAGCTGCACAATTACCCTGTCATAACAGCTTCTTCTCCCTCTTCTGCCTCCAAGAAAATAGTTCTAAGCAAGGACTGACTCTCCTACTCCCGAAAGAGTCACCCTGGCTACTCACCAGCAGAGGCAGTGCTGGCTTTCCCTGCCTGCCCTCATGACTTCCCATGTAGTCCCACAACTGGTTATCCCTGAGAGAGGTTCTGTAGATTGGATACTGTCTTGGCAAAGGCACAAAGCACAGGTCCCTCATTTTGCAGGGGTATAGTCTAACCACTACTTGAAAGAGACATTGCCCACCCTGCCAGCCCAATGTTCAAAAGTTGGCTACAACTGCAATTTTTGTGCAGTGCTCCACCCAGGTGGCAGTAGCAAGAGATTCTTCTAAAACACCCAAGGCCCATCAGGTGCCACATAGCTTAATATTTTAAGATTCTGTATTTTAAATGGGATTAGGTATGAAAGACTTAATTGAGTTGCTCAGGGGAAGACGGCAAGAGAAAACGTGCATCACATTTAGGCTTAATATAGGCTAGGCAGGTACTGGATGGGGATTTTTCAGAGAATATGTTTCCATTGTCCACCAAGATTAATCTCAAATGCTGTTTGGCAAGTGAGAACAAGAGGCATCTGAATTATTGTTTTAATTGAAGCACCTGAAATATACGGTAATCCAACAGGAACTGAGACTCTCCATGCAGGTCAGCATTTGTTGGGTGACAGAGAGCTAGCAAGGAGTAAGAGAACTAGTGGTCTCACAAAATGTAGTAGTCTCACAGGTCACAGAGATACTGTAAGATGAAGACTTCAGGGTATAGATTTATAGCTGTAAATTAGTCAATAGAATGTATGGATGAAATGGTGGGATGATGACTTATCACTTTGGGTGTGCAGAGTCAGATGAACTGTCTGCTGTCCTCTTTAGTTACTCAGGACTTAGAATTATGCTCTCCTGCTTGTCTTTTCATGTTCTATACTATGTAAACTAAAGTAAGACTACACACAATTTTCATGTTTTAATTCCAACTGAATAGTAAATTTGACAAAATTGTTTCACAAGGAAGAAATTCGCAGATGTCACAGAGAACTTCCACTAGTTTTAAATGACAGAATCATCCAGGATTTCACCCACTGAGAAATCCAACAATAAAAAGCTCTGGTGAACAGTAAAAACAGAAAAAAACTCTCCATGGAAGTATCAAAATAATATTTTTTACATAATATACCATCCTATTGGAAGCGTGTCAGAATTTATGTATATCACAGAAGAGGAAAGGCATTTAAATTCTCATTTTAGATTCATGCTAGAGCCTGTTCTGAATAATTCAGTTTTAATGGGACCTTACTGACTTGAGTTGAAAGGTCGAGGGCCACTCGTGATCCTTGGCATGACATTTCTCTGTAAACCATACTGCCTTGTAAAACCATAATCTATTCTGAACTACAAAAATTGGCACAACTTTTCCACCTTGGCCAAAGAGGCTCAAAAAGTTCAGGTGACCTTTTGATCCCCAGCAAGAGAGGACAGGCAGTAGAGCTGTAAGTGCAGTGAATAACTATGCTCTTTTTGTAATGCCTGCAGTAACAGTAAGGACACCATCTTCTTCACAGGCATGGGATTCTGGCCTCTTGGAAAACTTTACAGGAAAATTTAATCTACTGTTTCCATTCAGCCTATTTATATAATAATTTTTTAATAAAATGACGGATGTTTTACAAGAAAGCAGACATGAGTTAGACATGCCACATGATTTAGAAGCTAGCAAAGCAGCTTTAATTTAATTTTATTTCATTTCAGACAAGTAACGTGGTATTTAAAAGCTATGATCACCTCAGTCACTTAAATATGAAAAACATTAGGCAATTTGGGGTTATTTAAAGGACCTACTATCTCAGGATTTCTAACAATGCACAAAAAAGATAGAAATGCCAGACAGTATAAACCACTGCTGCTCATTAATGACCTCACATCAAAGAGGTGTATTTATGTGTGATAAATACTTGTTCTCATAGGTGAGGTCTCAGGTTATGTTTCCCTGCTTTACATTTGTCTCCCTGCCCCAGACTATTTCTTGTAAGGACAGAACCCGAATACACAGCATCATTCCCCATTTTCCACAGAAAGGAGACCCAAATACAGGGGTCAGGAAAGACACAAATGATGCATGGACCAGAACGACAGGGCATGCATGGTATGCCCCAGCAGAAAAGTTAGACACAGTTTGAAATATTAGTAGGAAACAAACTGGTGAAAACTCATTTGGTTTGTAATGTCTGAAGTGCCCATCAAAAGTGAGTTTCCACAATAACAGCTTGTCACTAAACCCAGCCTCTCAGAATGGGGCTCTGCAGGAAGAAACCTCACTCAAGCAAAGATTTGGCTCTCAACATTTGAAAAATTCTTCAATATCCACTTTATAGTCAATGAAAAAATAATCTAGAAAAACCTGGAGCACTGGCATCATAATAGGTACATCCCTAAATTCAGTGAGCTAAGCTAATTTAATTTTATCCCTTCTTTAATGTATCAATTGAAGGAATCCCTTAATCAGTGAAATATAATATTAAAGAAAAATAGAAGCTTCAATATTAACTCAGTGTAGCATATAAGAAAACTTCACAAACCACAGCTGTGGGTCCCCAGGATTTCCGAATTCAAGACCACATGAGTTTCAACTTTCAAATCATATTATTATTTCATTATGCTGAAATATTTAAGATGTTACTACACTTCCTCTTCAGTCTTGGAGACAGATGGAAGAAAAAGAGGAGAAACTACCAAAGAGATGAGTGGAAAGTATTATTGCACTGCACAACAAATACTATCATCACCATTTAAAACTGTCTCTTTTCTCTGCATGTCAAATGAGAGGATGCTTGCAAATTTCAAAATTAGAGCTTCTATTGGCAGTTTTTTTTCATTTTTACTCCTTGCTTCTGTGTCACTGTAAACCTATTACATCTGAAGTTACAGGGTTACTAACAACTTCATTTCAACACATTAAGGAGAAAAATACTCTTTTCTTTTTGTTTGGCCTCTGAAAGAGTTTTTAATGCCTCCCTTATCTATATGCATTGTTTATAAATATGCATTATTCAGTACCTAATTTGGATAGTGATGGACCAAAAAAATTTTCATGCATCCCATTTATAGCACCTCTGAGAAAATTACTTTGTCAGAGACACCACTAACATTATCACTGAAAAAGTTACTTTTGCTGAGCAATGGGTCAAAAACCTCAAAGACATCTGCTCAAAATACCTATGTGTGTATTAGAATAAAACTAACAGAAATATAGAAATAGTTTCCTTAGAAACCTGAGGCAGATTTAGTGAGCTTTAGTCAAATCAATATTGTTGCCAGAACAAATATTCTGGATACATTGATTTAGTGATTTGTTTTGCTGCAAAGTTCCATTGGAAGATTTCTAGCTACAGACTATCCCATTTATTTGCTGGACTAAGTGCAGGAATATCAGTTTTTCCCATGCTAAATTACAACAGCAGAGAGGAAAGGTCTTTCCATTCAGAAGAACATTCTGCATAAACTACTTCAAAAAGGCTTCCTTTGAAACTTTATTTCCTTTTTGTTTAATTTGGTATGGCCAATATGAAATTTGAATAAAGATGTGAAAGCCTTACAGGAAAATGTGTGATGCTTCTAGTCCATAAATGACGGTTTTAAGCCTCTTATTTTTCTTTTTTATTCCCTTTGTTACCATACTATTGTCAAAAGCACTGGGGAATGGATCCATACCCTAAAACCCTGAAGGAATCTTAGCTATTTGCTGAGCACACACAGCAGTACACAGCCAGCATTTGTCTTGCGTCGTGCAAGGTTGCCTCTCTTCACAAACACAACAATATACTTTATGTCTACAAACATCTACACCCCACTATAAAGGTCTTTGACAACATCAACAAAGTGCCCAAGACGTGATGAGACAGATTGCCAATATGCTTCATGACTCAGTGACCCGTTGTAACTGGCATACATGGCCCTGTGCTCTTTTTTCCATTAAGTATATCGCCTGTAGAACTCCACCACAGCACCGGCTAAATCAGTTCAATCCTGATGCTTTACTTCACTTCTGACCTGGGACTTTCAGTGAATTTTGGTGTGGACCTATGGATCTCTGCTATTTCAGTCCAAGTGCAGGTTCAGCAGAGTGACTAAGTGTGCTGGTTATCCTGAAAGGATCAGTACCTAAAGGATGTGTTTGCACGGTGCAGTGGGTTATGGTGCATGATCCCCTTGTCCGGCATCGACCCAGCTTGTTCCCAATTGGAAACAATATACTCAGAAGTGAATTTGGCTGCTTTGCTCCTGGAATAGAGATTGGCCACTTTCCAAGGCATCCTGCAGTCCTAAGGAGATCTACTACTCTGCTGTGAGGCATGGGGACTCGTGACTTTCCCTACAGACGCAGGAACTGTAAGAACCCATTACTTCTCCTACACAATGTCCCCTGCCTCTGTGTGTGTGTGTGTATGAGCACAGGAAGATGTCTATAGTTCATTTAGTGCTAAATAGTTGACCCAGTTTTAAAGTTTTTAAATTGACCCTCTGCCTTCTCAGTGTGGTGGAAGGTCAGCAATCCTCCAAGGGCTCCGTGCAGTCCAGCATCTTTTTTGTCAGATGGCCATACAGATGGGGCAGCAAAACAGTGGTTATGGTTTGGGAGAGCGGTGAAAAGGGAAAGCTGCCCCCATCCTGGTAATCTTTCACTTTTTGATGACGAGGCAAAAAGTTGGCTTGAGACTCTATGGTGTAATGCAGGAAACAAACTGAACAAAATTACTAGATCTAGGAAGTGCTGAAAGGTGTTTACAACTATCACTCATTCCAAGTAAAGTGTCTCAGCCTTAAACTTCACCCAACTGGACCAAGCTGGTGACAGTGACTCAAGGGAGACGGTGAGAATGCCTGTCATGGGAGGCACAAGTCACACAGCTCCCATGGGTGGATAAGACACAAGATGCTGGAGGTGACAGTGCTGGCAGACATGGTGCCACCCTGACAACATACTGAGAGAAATGGGTCTCCGGAAAAGGCTGACAATGAGCACTGCACACCAACCTCAGGCTCCATCCCTGGGGAGGCACAAAGCCACGAGCTGTGGATGGCTCATCTGCACTCATGTGAGGCAAAATGCTGATTAGCAGCTTCAGCTTTTTCAGTCTGGATCTCAACTGGGATAGTGTTCAAAGGCAGAAATATGATGGACTAAAAATAGCTGTCAAAAGCAGAAGTTGGAAGCCAGTATCGTGTCTGGGGTTATTCAGACTAGTGAATGTGTTATGAGAGTCTAGGGAATTATAGAGCTAACTCTCCTAAGGCATTCCTCCTAAGGCAAACAGTAAAACTCCTGTGATAGGAAATTAAAACATCAAATTGGAGCCTAATCATCTCAGCAGTTTGAGAAAAGAGCTTAATATCTTGACTTTCATTTTATAATTTGTTCTTGATTAAAAGGAAGATTAATTACACACCTGTGTGACTAGAATTGATTCAGACCGTATAGGAAAGGAAGAAAAAGTCAGTTTTGTGGATATTTTTAAATCTAAATTTATTCCTTCCTTATTTACAGTGACAAATGGATTACATGACAAAAGCATGCTTAGTTTTAGTACCATAATGACATATTTTCCTCAGTTCCCATATCAACTTTTCTACAGTAACATACTTTATAGAAGAGACTGCAGCACACCAGATAATATTGCTGGCTAAATCGCACCCCCCTAACAACCACCTCTCTACTACACACTAGAAGAATTGAGAAATTAAAGATCTTTGCCCCTTCCCATTAGAGAAGATGTCCAAAGTAAACCATGAGTTGCCAGCAACTTTCCTTTTAGGGTTTAACCCACACTCATCCAAAGTCCCCAGTGTTTGCCCTCCTTTTGCTTTATTAACCTAACAAAGTTGCACAGAATGCATCTGTGCACAAGCTTGAACAGGCCAGGGATGTGCTGACAACTTATCCTGTGGCCAAACACAGCATTAGCTCTTCTTCATTTTGCAGTGCTCCAAGCCTCCCCCACACAGCTATGAATGCAGTTCCCTGCAGGAGCACAAGCCCCAGCTCCCACTGCTGCTCTTCCCATTTCAGATGGTATTTGGTGTAACTCCATCCTGTCCACTCTCCTAAAACAGTTTCTCTGTTCAGGCTTTCTGTGTTCAAGCATCAGCAAACTTTGTGGTGAAATTCCAGGATGAGATAGCTGTTTCTGTCTCATTTCAGAGAATTTTAGGAGCCACTGTTGAAGCTGTGGAAACAAACAAGGACCTCTTTAAAAGGTCTGACTTATCATATTGCCGTTAAATGTGGACTGACCACCATTAATCCACAGAAAATTGGTACAAATCTCTTGCAATAAGAAAATAGGTGTGGAGGAAATAGCAGCTTTGCAAAATTGAAACCTGTGTTTAATTTTCTAACAGGGTGAGTTTATGAACCTGATTCCTATAATTAATGCCTATACACACAGTTCCCTGTCCTGAGTTCCATCCAATACAAACATTGGTTTTCCAGCAAGGGAGAAAGCTGTGATATGTGCTGCAGCAAGAAGGCCAAGCACAAGAGAAGAGTGCACACTACCCAGATAGTGCAGGCTATACAAGACAACCTTGCTGTCCCTCCCATTAAAAAAAAAAAAAAAAAAGTTTACTTTTAGTAGGTAGGTCTTGATCTAGGAAAAGAATGGGGAAACAATGGTATATTGCCCAGATATAGCCTGCAAATTCATTTCATTTAACCTCTGACATCTTTCTCTTCTGATTTATACGGTGCTTATGAAAAGAGTATGCAGTTCCCAGATAGATAGATAGACAGATAGATAGATAGATAGATAGATAGATAGATGCAATTTTCCAGTTGATTTGTTTGTTCCTTTCTACCCAGCAGTTGCTGCTGTCATTCCTTCATCCTTCTCCTCTGCTCTCGTTACTCCTTTCCATTACATTTCTCCTCTTGCCATTTTCATTCTAAACTGGATACAAAACCAAAACCATTTATTCTCAATGTATTAAAAACATTAAAAATGTATATGCAAAGTAAATTCTCCCCAATATATAGTAACTTGCTACATAGAACACTAATCACAGAATATAAAGTCTATCTTTAAAAAGTTCTAAAAACAGTGAGGTTTTCTTACAACATTCATTTGCCATTGACATTAGCCCTGTTAGAAAAAGTAAAGTAACTATAAATAAACTAGTCGATATCTTAAAAGGGAGTGCTATTAGAGCTAGCTGTTGAGTGCTTGGGTTTTCACTCCTGAGGCTATACAGCAGTAAGCCCCCTATTAAAGTTGTGTTTTCTGAGATCTCAGTGAACAGCATGAAATTCCAAAGATGTAAGCCATGGCTTACATTTTTAGTACTCTATGCACTTGTTTGGATGTAAGTAGAATATGTCCCTTTCAGCTTTTGCAGTCTGGATCTCACAGAGGGTTCATCAAAAACTCTCCCATAGAGGTGTATAATTTATAACATCAGTCAGTGAGCAACTGGGTCCAGGTGCAAGGGACCAGGTAGTAAATCTAAATGTCTGAGATTTGCCAATAGCTTGTTACTTTATGACATTGGGCAAAATATTTCACTATTCTTTATGTGCATATGTAGAGTAATTTGTGACTGCCTGCTACCAGAATTTAACTGATTACATATGAAATATTTAGATCATGTTTAGTAAAACAAAGTTGATTCTGAGATTTCAAATACTGAGATCAGAGTCAAACTGAAAATACATTTACTTTTCAGCTATGGAAAAAAAAAAGAAATTGTATTGTATGCTGAACAACAAACCATCACTTTGCATGCTGAAAGACTGTCTCTTTAGCACTATGATTTATTTAGAAAGGAAACAAGTGTTCTGGATAAGCAACCCACTCTTCATAAATATTAACAGTATTAACTATCAGGCAAGATAAATCCATGGTGCTGTAAGTGAACCTTACTTTAAGGTCAAAGCCATCCCTCTGGCTATTGCTTGCAAAATGTGTGAGACAGGGGAACATTTTTTTTTCCACTCTATTTCTCTCTCTGTCTTTTTAACTTATTTGACCACCCTAGGCTCAAAGCTTGCACTTTGAGATGAGTGTACTTTCCAGATGGCTTCTCCCAGCCTTTCTAATAGGAGGAATTTTCTCTTTGAAGTGTATACAAACCATCATTTAAGTCTAAAGAAAAACACTGGCTGAGCGATGTCAGTTTTATGATGCTGTTTATTACCAGCTATATTATCCCAGTTTGAGGCAAGGATTACCAACACTTACAGGTAATCCACTCAGATCACTGCCATACCAAATGAGGACAGCACAAGGTTATACCAATTTAATAATTTTCATTTCAATAATAATTTCACATAAGAAAACTACAAAGTGACATTAACATATGACTTTAATAAAAAAGCAGGTTTCTTGTAGCTCTCATGTTGAAAGCCAGGAGGTGAAAGGTAGAGAACACAAAGCTCGTTCAGAAGTACAGGGAAACTGGGAGTACTAAGCATCTCCTGTGTTTCTCCAGCCTCTGCAGAATCAGGGTCACTTCACATATCAACCCTCAGTAAATCAGATCAGTGAAACTGAAATTGAGTATTAATGAAAATTCAGAAATAATGTCATATAGTGAGATTTGCTCGGCCACATCAAGCACATTTCTAGAATTCATATCTAACTGAACACAATAGAAATAGTTTCTTAATTGCTGAATTTACAATCTGAGTTGTCACACAATTTAGGAAGTAATGGACCTGTATGTTAGGACACAAATATCCTGAACATGTTTTCCTAGTTTTCAGGCACATATTCTTCTAAACAGGTCAGACACCACCCCTGTGGCTCCCCAGGTAGTATCACTGAGATCATCATGGGATGTGTGTTGTGAACATCTGCCTAATTCATGACATCAGCCATGGAAAAGATGGTTCAAAACCCAAGCGAGCAAGTTTTACAAACATTCCCACAAAAGCTGCAATACACAAATCACCAGAAGACTGAACTTTCAAGTGACAAAGAAAGAGCAATTTGGCATATGCAAAATACAGTATGCTGACAAAGATAAAGAGAAACCTCCAAGTGAGACTGGGGAGACAGGCATGAACAGTTGATAAAATCCCTCTCCTACCCATCCTCATATAAGAAATACAATACAACAAGTTATTCCTACCTCTACAATAGCTCTTTCACAAAAAAGTCTATTTTCTTTAATATCTAGGATGAATACATTACTCTCAAGAGTCACTAGCATGCTCTCCCAGCCCTAGCTCTGCTGTGCAACCAGACATCTAGCACTGAATAATTTAGGGGGCCTAATTTGTAGAAGGGGGTGGGAAGAGGTAAAGAAAACTAATAACTCCAGCAGTCCCCCTCAACCATCTCCTAAAAAGGGTCAAAGTGCATCTGCCCTGAAAAATCCAGGCCATGTCTTGCCTGAATTCCTGACATTTGCAGAATTCCAGACACATTAGGAGACCATTAATGACAAGAAAAAGCACTGACCCTGTGCAGTACAAACAGCAATCATCAAAACCATTGCCAAGTTTATGTCCCACGATGCACACTTTCTTAAGTGAAATGGTTCTGATAAGCAAAGCCATGGCAGCTAAGGAAAGCAAAGCATGGCAGAGAAGTTCTTTGGTGAGTTATCTCTCTTGGGCTGCCAGGAGGTGCAGGAGATTCCTCAAGGCTGAAGTCATCTGAGCTGAGAGAAGGTCCTCAGCATGGGAATGACACACCTTTATTATCACCAGTCTCCAGCCTGAGAGGAAACCACCCTACGAGCTAGCGAGTTATCTGTACCTTCTCCTAAACTTTTCTCCTCTTCTCTCACTCCTTCACTAAAGCATGTTATCAATGAAAACACAAACAAAACCCAATTTAGACTAGAAGAATCTTTCCTTTTTCTGTTTTTCTTTTTTCTTCAAAAGAGAGCCAGCAGAATTTCAAACATCTTACGACTGGTGATGAGAACATGAAGGGAACATTTCACAGTATGTGGCAAACATAAATTTTTAATTTAAAGCAAATAGCAGTTTCACAAAAAAAATTCCTTCTGGCATAGGCTAAAATGGTTACAGAACCCTGAAAACCAGTACCAGCCATATACGTACTGATGTGACAGGAGGCAAGCTGTCACCAGCTTGAAGGCACTGACTGGATTCATAATCCTAAATTAATGTATATGGGGATAATTCATTAAATGCATTCAACTTTTATATGTTATGTCAAAGAACCTATTTTCTTAATTGCCATAACTGCCAGGAGGCACACAGTAACATATTAAGATGCTGGCTACAATCCACTGTTTGCATCTCTGGAAAACTATTGAAAATATTGTGAAAGGTGCAAAAGAAAGGATCTGAGGCGTAGAAAATATCTTCAAGAGGCAGAAATAAAGACTGAGCTTAACAAGGAGAAGACTGACAGACGACACGGCTGCACACAGTTATGTCATGGAGAAAAACAGCAGGCTCATTAATTGAAGAGCATAATCCTCAGTGGTCAGAAGCTGATGCCAGATAAAGTTAAATTGAAAGTAATCGTTTGTTTGGACTTCGTCAATCATCGACAAAAAGCTATCAAAGCAAACCTTCCCTAATTTCAGATCAAAACCGGATGCCTTTTTGGAAGGCATGTTTAACTTAAACAGGAAGCAATGTGTTCAACATGGATAACGGGATGAAGTGCAGCAGCTTGCGAGATACAGAGAGCAGACCACATTATCGCCTTCCAGCTCTGGGCTTTGTGAATCCCCGAGTTTTTTGGTGGACTTGGTAGACACTGCCATCAACCCTTTTTATGCATTTCACAAGGCTGGCTTGACCTCCGCGCACACGCTGGTCTGCACTGTGCATTCTTTGCATGAACCTTTCCTCAGCCCATGTCAGAAGCAACTTGTTAGTTCACTAAAAATTCATTTGAACAAATCTAGCAAAAAATAAAGACAAATAAATCAGCTGTGAAACCTGTGGCTCAGAACCTAATTTTCAAAATATGTGTGAGTTGGTGACATGAAAATCAATTTCCTCTGGAATGTGGCTCTCCTCAGCAAGGGCTATTTCAATGCCAATGTGCTCTCTCACATCATTTGGTTTGGCTGTGATACTATTAAATGGAAGTGGCAAGATTTTTTTCCTTCCACAGTGGCTAAAAAACCCTAATTTTCTGAAGTGACTGAGCAGGGTTTAAGGTCTAGGAGGGTTTAATAGCATTAATATGTGTGTTTTGGAAGAAACAAGGCCTAATATTTTCAATGTAAAAAACAGGGAATATTAGATTACAGTGACTGAGAAGAGCAGTTGGGAGAAGATTCAGAGACTTGAAAACACAGCTATGCTAAAGCTGTAAATGCAATTCTGAGAAGTGATGAACCAAACAAACAAAATAACCAAAACAACCAACTATCAATGGAGTTGCAAGGAATGGGGCAGAGGGAAATCAAGCCTCATCCCTGCAGTGGGCTTCCTGCAGGGCAGCACAATGCAAAACGTCCCTTTCCCTCAGGGCAGGCAGAGGCAGCACATGGGGAAAAGCAGCAGCAAAACCCCAGCAAGGCTGGGAGCCCCCAGTGAGCAGACACCGTCTGCTCCACACACTAGCTCAAGAAATTCATGCCAACAGCGTGTTTTCTGAAGGGGTTTAGGGTTGCACGTGGTGCCCCTTAAGGATAAAGGACATATTTGTATCCAAACATTTGAAATGCCACTCTTCAGACCCAAGCGCAACAAGAGAGAGCAAAAAAATAGAAAAAAAAAAATTAAAAAAACCCAACCAACCAACCAACCAAAAAACCATATATATACACAAAAGAACAAACAAAGAATGAAGAAGAAAATGTGAGGGAAAGGAATATATAATGAGAAATCTTTCCTGTTCTTGCTGAGCCCACAAATCCTCAGGACCACCCTGGATATAAGTGAAAACATGCCAAAAAGAAAAGAGGAAATGCTTTTCACAGAGAAGTTACATTTCACCTCTCAGTTTTAGAAGTGCCAGGCTGCCATTTTCAGAACTTACATAAGAACTCTTTTTTACCCTCACTTTTCATTAGTTATGAATCATTTTCTATTAGCAATCTATTTTTAAAAATTATGACAAGAATCACCTCTCAGAAAGCAGCATCTGTCACATCCATTTCTAAAGGCAAATTTGTTTCATCCCATTCTGAATCCTGGTTAGTAAACAAATCCATAAATCCATTTTGACAATGTCATCAGATCAAGCACTGGCTTTTTGAGGGTGGGGGGTGGGGGGCATGACAGGACAAGAAACAACTTCAGAGGAATAACAGAAGATGAAAAATTCTTTTTAAATGAAGTGAGAGAAAACATGAACAGTTCAGAGAAAAATAATTATTAAAACCCACACCAACCTCATTTCTCTTTATCCAGCAGCATTTGAATTGGGTCTGTTTCCACCAGGAGTGAAGCTTTCCATATTTCATATGGGGAAAAAAATTCCTTCCCAGTTACACAGCTATGATGATTTTTTTTTTTTTTAGTTTTGGGGTTCTTTTTGTTTTGGTTTGTTTTTTTGTTAGGTTTTTTTTTCTGGTTTGATTTGGGGTTTTTTTTGTGCCAAATCCAATACAGAAAATCAGTCACCTTCCTTCATTCATCTGAGGGGAAACACTCGAAACATAGTCTTTTCCTTTGGTTGAGGACAAGGAGGGAGCCTGCAATACAAAGCAGCAAGTTCACAATACCTGTGGTCTGAGTGCATACGCTTCATGAGACATTCATATGGGGTTAAAACACACACATGTCCTACATATTTTTTTCTGGCAAGGGGCTACATGACATTTTCCATTCTAAAAGATTTGTAGAAGATTTTATAAAAATTAGCTTCCTTTAAAATGAAAAAAACTAGCAACAACTAAAAAACTAGAAGTGTTACAATTTTTAAAAAATCCTGGATTAAGGAAATGGCCTTTTTTATGCCATGAAGTTTAGCTAAACTAGAAATTTTCACAAGTCTATATGTAGCCTCATAGGCTTTTCTAGGGAAACACCGAGTCAAGAGCAATAAATTAAACAGGGACATTTGGAGTATGCCTATACCAGTAAATGACACAAGGGGATGCTCCCAGGCACTGCAATTTGGCCATGTGTACCGTTCACTTCTGGTGTGGTTTTGGCTTACACCATAGGGAACATTCACAAAATATTTCCAGGAGTAATTTGGAAGTCAGCTTGGGTCCATTGCTAGCAGGTGGTCTGCATGGCTGTTTTGGAGAGTAGGAACAGCTAAGAGCTGCTGAGCGTGGGGCTGGGCAACGGCTGGCCCTGCTGAGTGCACCAGTCTGGACCTCGTGCCAGACTGATGCTGTTTCTAAGCAAAGCACACTCTGTGAGCAGCACATCTAGAGCTGCTCTTTCTGTCATCAGAGAATGAGAGCCTCCATAACAAGCTATGTCAAGCTTTTCCCACAATCTCTGTCATGCAGTCCCAATGCCTCCCACATCCTCTAGGATGAGGAAGGAGAAGAAAGCTCAGCTCCCTGTTCCCCGCCCACAGACCCCACACAAAGCCCAAACCGCCCCCTCGGCCAACAGTCGGCCAAATTCACTCATCCCCTTATTCCTAGCGGGAGAAAGCACAACAGGAGTCACTTGCTCACTGCTTAAATAAAAAGTTACATATGCTACGGGAGTGATTATAGTTTGACAACACACATTTCATTTTACTTTTTATACTAATGTTGGAAATTTTGCACCAACTCTTTATTAAATTTATAATATTTCGGTTTACAAAGCAAATGTCTGTGAAAGTTACGAAATGCCACATTGAGATTTCTGTGCAAACATTATATATCTACATGTCTGATGTAAGTTTCCTCCTAAACCAGTTTTTTTCCCCCCTTGCAAATTCCTCACTGCCAAATAAATGTATTTCCAGCTGTATCTGTGGGAAAAAAATAGTGTCATGCAATGAATGACCAGCTAGGAAATGCACACCTGTCATAAACTAAAGCGCATCTCATGGGATATATTATGTTCCATTCCCAACTTACTAAGAGAGGATACAATGAAAAAATGGATTGGTGTCAAATGCCAGATGTTTTCAAGCCTCTCTAATAAGGTAAAAATTAAACAACTGCTATGTTCTATATTATAGATATTTTGCAGATGTGTAATTCACATAAACATCAAGTCTGATTTTCATTTACACAGAGGCCTCTTTACACTGCTTTGGCATCACAACATTGCTTAATACTGGCCTCACTTACTTATGTTTGCATTTCATGTTCCTTTTTTCACTGAGAGAGTACAATAACCAATGTCACATAAGCATCCCAGGATAAGGCCCACAGTATGACGGGGAAGACTTTAGCAAGGAGTCTTGAGGGACACCAGAAGGAAAAAGAAGTTGTATTCTCTTTTAGTACATATATTCCATGTAGAACAAGTCTGCTGAGAATGACTTAGGTTCAATTCATCTTTAGTGTACAACTTTGCAAATGTCATTGCATATTTAATTGTAATTGTGATTAATTTGCTCATGAGGAACACAAAATGTTGAGCTGTTTCCATTACCTGCTTAGCCCTTCTCAGGCTCTGCACAAAACCCCATGCATCTAGGGAAAAGAATAATCAAGTAAATCCTGCTTGTACCAAAACAACAGCAGTTTCTCATCTTCCAGATTAATATAAGAGGAAAATTATAATTAGTCAAGGTAACAGGGTAAAACTTTAGCAAAAAAAAAAAATCCAATATTGAACTAAAATAACTACTTAATTCTGTTCCTAACAATCAAAGGGGAAAAAAAAGCTCTTGTGTTCTTTCATAATAAGAGGACTGGTTTATCTAGTTGTTCACAGTTATCATACATGAAGAGACGTGAGATGAAGGATACTTTGGTGCAAATAGTTCTGCTCACAGAAACTCAATATACTTTATTTGTACCTTCATCCCAAGTAACAATTGACAGAACTCTCTATAGTCAGATACACATTTGTAACCCTAAGAATTAAGTAATTTTTAAAAGAAAGAATATTCATTATACAAAGAACTAAAGATGGGAATGTGATTGACAATGCTTATCAGCACCTGTCTCCAGCTATTTCAAATACAGTTTTCTCATTCTCCTCAGACTTGGATATTTGCATTAGTATTGCACTGCAACACAGTCCCTCCACTGGGGACTGCTGCTGGGAAGAAAAGCCTGATAAACCATATGGTTAATAGAAAGAATGCCTGGACTGAAAATTATTATTACTACAGAAGATTAGACAAACACATTCACAGTGTATCATTTTGCCCTTGGAGAAGACTCAAGCATGGTTATTAATGTATTTTATTTCTTTCTCAGCATTCCTGAATTATTATTTATCTTTTAGCCATCTGGTCTGATTGTTAATTTTCCTTAGAGATGGGCAGTCACACTATATGCTTATGGTAACCATCATTCTGGTAAGGTTTTTTTTTTGTTATTATAGGCAGTATCTGTCCAAATTACATTGCACTAGTTGAAAGCATTTGTCCAGAAAACTAACAAGATGTCATGTGATAATCCTGATTTAAATGTTGTGAGTTTTCTTGCTATGTTACAAACTGCTTGGAAAAAGCGAGTGTTAGTCAAACCCCCACGTTCAGCTGTATTTGGAAGAGAGATTTGTGAACTGTAGAGAAGTCTGATCTGGTTTCTTGCTTAATTTCTTGTTCATTTTGTGAATAAATTCAAAATTACAAGGAGGGAATCGCTTTTCACATGCGTGGAGCATAAGGATCAAGGCTGCCACCTGCTCATGGACAGCATATGCACAAGTAACCTCAAATATGGGCTGACAGGGCAAGGAGAGCCCAGGAGACATCAACAGTTGAGCTACAAACACCATTCCAGTAATCCAAGATGCTGTGCAATATGCATGTGGGATATGTCCAATACTATGTAATGTACCCTAGAAATCACACATAAGTCCTCTTCCTCCTGATGTAGTCTAAGCTGCAGGATATCTAAAGAACAGCTATTTCCTCCTTTTGCACATTTCAGCATCCATGTTAGTCTGTGATCTCAATATTTTCATAATTTTTCTGTAACTTTTCTCTCGTTTGCTTACCTATTATGTCTCCATTTCTCTATTCTTCTCCAAACTTTTCTTTAATACTTGCTCTGCCACTTGTTAACCTTTTCTTCAAAACATCTTTCTTCCCTGTGAAAGAATGGGGATAATTTCACGGCATGACGCAGCATTATCCAAATGCAGGCTCTGGAATGGAGAGGCAGTGTCTGGATGCATTAGCATGCACTCCCAAACTAAAGTTCATTTGCTAGATACACCTCAGAGAGCTGTTAGTACAGCTGCTTGTGGTGGCCATCCCTTGGTATTTCATGCTAGTGAAACATTGCTGCACCTCGCTGTGTCAGCAGACACTGAGCAGACCTGCCTCAAGTGCTCAGTCCAGGGATCACCTGTTTTTATTAAAACAATAAGCATTCTCAATTCACTCAGGCACAAAAAGAGCTTCAAGAGTATAATGCTGGTTGAGATACAGGTCATAGGATCAAAACAAAATACACAGGCATTGTCCCTTCTATATCCTTCTCTCTACAACACCAGCACCGAACAATTAAATACCAATAACAAATAGCCTGTACCCATCACAGTAACACTTTACTCAGTGGAGGCATTGAAGAGGGCAAAAGCTGCATGTCTTGCCATCTTTCAGAAGAACTTAGCCAGAGTCAGGAGGGTGCCATAGGTTGGACCTGTGGATCCTGCTACCCCACCAAAGATGGGCACCAGTCACCATATCTCCTGCAGTGCCCAGCTCCCCTGCAGCTTCCTCGTGTAGCAGCACCAGCATCACGAAGCATTTGGTGAGCAGATACTCCACCAAAAGTTGTTCTTCAGTAGGAACACCAGCAGTCACCATTTCCTCATTCCCCTTCATTTCTGTAGACAACTGCCTTAGGCAATCACATCATTTAGAGAGCCCTGCATTTTGACTTCCACCTACTCCTTTTCCCAGCAACTCACTGAGCCCCTGGCCACCCAGACACCTCTCCCATGAGCCTTCCTAGCCAGGAAAAACTGCTGTTTGGGGGCCCCAGAACAGACCCAGCTTTTAAGATCCAGCAGCAACAACAACAAAATTATTTGGAAAGGGTTTTAAGTACATCTGGTCCTCTAATGAGTTTGTAGCATGGCCTCTTCAATGCAACTGAGGGGACAGAAGTGAGCAGGAATCAAAGGACCCCTTTGTCCCATGAGAGCACCAAATACAATATATCACCAAACCTCATCTGTCTTAATAGCTTCCCTTCCCAAACACACCCTGGGCCTTGTAAAGCAAAAAGAGTCATTAGACCACCAGCCTCACCTTAAGGAAGTTTACTGTTGATCTGTAATCTCTTGGGTTTTATCTCTGAGAAAAGAGCAGTGGCACGTCTGGAGGAACCTCTGTCTACATCAATCCCTACGGCCCTGTTTGCTTACCCCCACTGTGAGCCTCCTTGAGAGCTAAACTGCAAACAAACCAGCTCCTACTTTCAATAAAATTCAAAGAAAGTCTTGCTGAGATGTAATGGGAATCTAAAGTGCCACAACAAAACCCATGCATTCCAGTCCTTAGCATGGGTATTTAAATGGGATGTCTATTACTTTAACTTGCTAGCTTTAAAGAGCATTCCAGTTCTTAATACAGCAGTATTTTTATTCTGAATATGATTGTTCTTACCAAAAAGGAGGAACAGATGGACTTTCTGCTCAATATTGTAAAGCAATTTAGCTCACTCATATTGACTGGGTCAATATTGAACTCCTGAGCTTGAATGCTATCAGGGAGTGAGGCCCTCTCAGAAATCCCCCCTTCAAAACCATGGTATTTCATGATGTGTGTAGCTCTGCATGTCTTAAATGAAGCATTCAAGAGTAAAGAAGAGAGGGATTTTGGAATCTGCTCTGTGATTATTATCACCTTTCTATTGGATTGATCAATTATCACACATCACCTCCCAAGCAAAATAGATGACTAGTCTTTTTGCATAAACATGTATCTGCATTCTAGCAATACAAAGCTTAATCAGCAAAAAAACCCTACTGAAACCTGTGTTACTAAATCACACAGAGGAAGCAGAATAGAAAGTTTAACAAAGATTGTTTTACCTAAGCTTGTTCAAATAGAAAGAAAACCAAAACAGGTGGATATGTGACAACCGTAACTGATATAAACAGAGTTTGTAATTTCAACTCAGTATACAAGATATAAGTATCTTCTTTGTAAAGAAGAAATCTGATGAAATCTTAAAAAAAAAAAAAAATCTGTTTATCAAGTTCATTGTGCATAGAACCAGAAGTAAATGGTTTTAAACTGAAGCAATGAGGTTCATGTTGGATGGTAGGTCCTGTGAAGAACTTGAGAAAGACTGCCTAAGGAAACTCAGAGATTTCTATCACTGTAATTCCTGAGAACAAGTTAGATAAATTTGACAAGACATATATAATATATTCACCCAGGTCTTCTTGGCTCAGGAAGGAAAAAATAATTTATTCAGGGCTGATCACTGTTCTGTGTTATCACAGTAGTGATATTAATTTTGATTTACAGAGTATTTACTACCTGGCATTTAAGAAACACACAGCATGTGCTTGCATTTATGCAGCTTCCTTTCTTATTTAACAGACAAGAAAACAGCAGAAAAATTGTTTCATTACAGCCTTTAACAAATCTATAGCAAAGTCAACAATTCAGGAGTTTCAGCACCCATTCTCATGTTCACTAGTGGGATTTAATATGATGGGCTAGCAGACATAGGTCAGTTTCTAGAGATAACCCAGAAATTCTTTGCTACTCATGGATTGTTTCAAATGAAATATCATTTAAAGTTTTATTTCATTCACCTATGGCAGCTGAACTTGCAAAAATATTTCCTCTACCATCATCTTGACATCACAAAAGAAGTCTCAAAAGACTTCTACCAACAGCTTCGTTATCTAACTGTGGTGATGCTACATGTCACATGTGATGGAATAGGGAAATGCAGAACTCAGGTTTTACAAGCGAACTTGAAGGGAAAAAATAATTAAAAATATCTTTTAGTGCTTTATGCAACGTTAGCTTCTAAATTGATTCAAAATAAATTTTTCAGATTTTATCAAATGGACTCATAAAATTACTTAATATCAAGTCATTAAGAAGAATTTTTTTTTTTTTTTAGATCCTATGCTTCCCCTTACTTTTTCTGCAAAAGCAACATGGTCAATAAGTGGAAGGCTTTGATTCTCCCACAGACTTATATTAGAGGTCAACTCAGCTGCATTTGTTTTTTAGAAAACAGAAACATACTTTCAAATCTTTAAGTTCTTCTTAGAAATGGTTTATTATTTAAAGAATCATATTTGATAGATGAATTGTGATAAAGTGTACTAAGAACCAAACACAGAAACATAATGATGAATTGTGCACACATAATAAAGAACTTGCAGACAAAAAGCTTTGAAAGCAAAAATAAAATAGCAAGAATTGAAGAGCTATTAATAGGACATGTGGAAAGTTCTGAGATAAGATAAACCTGAAATACTTTGAAGTGTGCACTGAAGTCAATGAAACAATCTTCACTTCACTCTGCTTCACCAGCAACATCTGTTTAGAGTCCTTCCTAACTATGTGCACCCTAGGAATATATTTTCCTGAAAAGTAGTTTGCTGAATTGAATGCTGGGAGGGTGGAAAACCTCATTATTTTATTAGAAACCTGAACTTCTTGGATCTGTCTCTTTGGCTACGTTTGCCAAGGAGTATAATGCACTGGAAGAATAATTTTAAAATCAAGGAACATTTATCCAGCAATGACATAATTTTCCATTTTGGTTATAAATGTTTTAAGGTATTTCTAGGTTTGCTGTTACAGTTCTTTGGTTTAGTACCATCGTTGTATCCTATCACATAATAAATATTAGCATGCACAATGTATCAGTTTGTGTAAACTGCTGTACATATTTCAGCACCTACCTTCAGTAGCCTTGTCCAGGTAATGAGCTAATCATAACTGTACTAAAGCCTGTACATTTGAGCTTTTGTATTTTTTTTTTTATTATCTCTCTTTAAGTTGTTCTTAATCTAACTCCTTCATAAAGCAGCCCTCATTATGAGTGCCAGTAAAGAATGTTCCTAGGAGTACAGTCTGTGTGGAAGCTGCGGTCCATTTCTGTGCAAGGACACCTCAGGCCATATTTTATGGGTTTTGGTTCCTGGGCTACACCTGACAAAATGGATTTAGGTACTTAGGGCCTAAAGGAAGCAGGAAGAAATTGATTCTTAGGAGCAATATTTACAAACCAACACGCTGTGGAGGTTGACCTTTCCTTTTCTCAGGCACATTTAAGACCGCAGCCTGAAATTCCAGCAAGAACTGAGCTCATGTCTTTGGGCACGAGAGCAGTGACTTCCTCCTTAATAGTACTTCCATTATTGCAATAAAGTCATCAGTAGTTGTGTCTACCTCATTGCAAGACATGGTTAGAGCTCCATTTGAGGTACTTTAAGCCACAACTCAAATTTTGCCAGAGACAGTCTTAACCAGACATTCCTCAGTCAGGGAGAGAGACAGAGACTGATCACTTTCCATCCTTCACATGGATCAGAATAAAAGGCATGTATTGGGAGAGGCACTGATGTGCTGCATTTAAGGAAGGAAAACAGAATTAAGACCAAGACCTGCCAACACACCCTGTGAAACACCTGCTGAAGACCATGGTCCAACATGGAGTGTATGACCTGGAGTCTGGTGTCATAGGCTCCAAGACTAATTCTGCTACAGAACACGATGGACAATTTGGTAACTATAACTGTGTGAACACCTCACTTTTCCAGCCTGTAAAACTGAGATAGTTCAATCAAGCTAATCTGTAAAGTATTTTGATATCTAGAGAAGTGTATGCTGTGGAGGAGCTCACATTATCTTGTGCCTGCTTTGAATGGGAACTGGATCTAGCTCATGCTGCAATTCATTTGGGTTGCCTGGTTTGGAGGCATCCAATATCAAAACTCATGGCAGGCCTGGGCTGTTTGGGACCTGACCTGGTAAGAGCAAACTTATCTGCTTGAGAGAGATTTTATGTGATGCGATCTGGCGTGGCGCACGTGCGTGTGAAGTTGCCTTACCCAGGCACAGAAAGCATCAGCCTTCCTGATCCGGAGGGATGAGCGGCACAGAAGGTCTCTCGCTCAGCACCACAGAGGTGCAAGCAGGGGTCGATCGTGGCTTCACAACTCCTAAGACCAGGACTGCTAAGTTTTGTTTCCCACAAATATTCCAGCAGCAGCATTTCACTCTTTCCCTTCAGGCAGTCCCTGACTGCGGTCCAACACCAAGGGAAGGGATAATAAGGACATTTCCACGGAGGGAATGTATGCTGTTACATAAATGCTTCCATAGGCCTGACTACTGTTTCCTGAGAAAGGAAACTCCATTCATCAAGTCTGTAATAAACTGACATCTCATCAGCAGGGGAAACAAGAGGAAGGTACTTGTGAAGGGAGAAATCTGTCCCCCAACATACATGAACTGTTTCCCTTTGCATGCCTAATCTGTGAGGTGACTAAAGTTTCACCCACTAGTGCTATAATACTCACATGGGAAACATTAAGTTAAATATTACAAAATTAAAGTGTAAGAGTTATTGGAAACCAGAGCCGAGCAAAATATTAGAATTTTCATCCTGGGGGAAATTCTAATATTTCAACATTTGTTTTCTTCCAAAATTAGAATGGAAATGTTGAAATACCTCTTATTTCAGAGAATGAACATGTTCTCAGCTACTTTGACATTAAAATGAATTTGACAAAGGTGTTACAACATCTCCTGGGAACTGTTGTTAAGGTACTTTGTACTTAGAACCGTGTTAACAAGGGATATTTCATTTGGGTTATTGAACCAGAGCTGTAAAAAAATGCTTGGGGTCAGGCAGAACTTTAAATTCTTTTTTGTTTTCTTTGAGGTTATTTAACCCTTGTATTCTCTTTATCAAAAGAAAAAAAAAACACCAAACAAACAAACAAATGACAAAGAAAAGAAAAACAAACTTGTTTTGTTCTGAAAGGGAAACAAGTTTTGCAAACATTCCATTTTGATGACACTCAACAGTGTTCTGGATTTTATTTCTGATCCTCATAAATTGTTCTTTTTATGGTTAAGTTTCAAAATGAGAAAACTAATTTTGTTTCACATGTTGCTGCCAAGAGTAATTAATATGGATTCAGTAAATCACTTAGATTGATCCACAACTGAATTTGTCAAGAAAATAAATCACTGAAAAAAATTTATCTCATTTTTTAAAATATCTTCATAGGCTTCCTTCTTTGATTATGTGCCCCCATAGTTGATCTTCAAGCTAGGAAGTTGAAGTCCTCTCCTGGTATACTTCAACACTGATACCTTAGCAAGTAGCATCCTGGAAACTTACTATTTTTGTCTCTTGAGGAGGAATAACTCTTTTGTGTTGGTATTGTGTTGCTGGGTGCTGCTTGCTGGGTAGATCACTTCTTTTATTGGAGTACTGCTGGTGTGCTGGCTGAAGTCTGTGGACTTAGTGAGTGATGGAAGTATGAGCAGAATGGAAAAATGTTGGGGAAAAAGTGCCCTTATGGAGGTGAAAAGGTATCTTGCTGCAATTAAATGCATACTAAAGCACTTGAGAAGCAAAAAGGGGGATCTCACTGTTCAGATTCTTTTTGCAGATTTAATCACATTAGAAATTTTCCACTTATTCACAGATCATTCATTGATCTTCTGATGTTAGTTTAGTTGGCTGGTATTTTCTAAGGTCTCAGGCCATTTTTTCTGTTAAGTAAATAGGACCTGAGACCTCAGATGTCTATATATACACTTTTTTTAAAAAATTCCTGTCCATATTTTTTTGCTGTTCTCATACAAAGGCTAAAGGTTAGGGTTTTAATTTAAACATAATATTTTCATGGTTCATAAGAAAATCTGTATTGGTTTACATTTTTGGCAACTTTCATTATACCCTAGTGATTCCTAGAAGTCCTTTTACTTTCCTGCTGGTGAGAGATACTTTCCATAAAATAACACAGTATAAAAATAGTAATTATTAACTCACTGTGATGTATTTTCTTAAGGTGTAGAGAGTGTATCCAAAGGAATAAACATATTCACTGTCCAGTTTTGTGGCCATGTTTCCCAGTTAAAAATCATTATGTTGTAAAAATGTGCTTTAAAACCAGCATTAGAAGTTTCACTAATGAGAAAGACAGGAGATAATCCTAGTTACTTGTAACAGCCCCACATCCCGTATGTCTGACAGACAACTACACTTCAGCTTTTAAAGGGGATTTAAGGAGAATTTTAAAGGATCTGTGCACTGCAGAAAGGTTCCACTTTGAAAACAACTCTAAAAATAATTTCAGAAACTCCAGCTCTCTGCTCTGACACATTATCTAGGTTGATACCTGCGTAAAGTATATTTAAAAGCTGCAGATATTTTATATTTAGTATACTGATGCAAAAGAATTTTTTGTATCTTTTTTCCTGAAGGATGTTTGAGTTGTCACAAAAGTGTGGATTCAGCAAATTCTAAATAATGCACATAAAAAGCCAGGCCCATACACCCAGGCCCACCCACCACACCTTACCTCTGCACAGTGCTGTTCAACTGAGCTATGATCTAGAAGATACCTTACATATATGTAAAAGGCTCTGTGACTGGGGAAGGTTAGCGACTGATGTGAAACAGGGCGACCTTCACACAGACTGCCTGAGTTGAAGATGGGCATTGTGGATGAAAGGTGAACCTGCCCAAATTACAGGAATTCCTCTAAGCTAACTTCATGTCCTGCATACCTTTGCTGACTGTAAGTGTAAATACAGAAGAGTGGCACTTGTTCCCAACAGGGACTTAACTTTATACCCCTGAAACACACTGTGCTTGCTGCCACGAGCCTTCCTAGGCTCCAGAAGCTTAGCCTATTGATTAGACTAAGGGAGGCTCAAACCTTTGCAAAATATCCCTATGTCTTGCTGTATTTAAGAAGGCATTTCTGCAGGACCATCACATGCCCAGTTTGTGTATGAATCTCTGAGAAGTGTAAATGAATAGTACTGTTGCAGGGGGTTTTGTTGGGGCTATTCAGTATTGATACATGTATTTTTGGTTTTTTGTGGAATTCACCTCAAGAAAGAAATGGAATTTTATCCCATTAATTCTTTTATAATCTCTTGGAATTACTTTTCTTCACCAAATCTTTTGAATGTTCATATCAAATGGAGGTACTCTAAGACTGGAATACATTAACAGACTGAGAATATTTAAAATTGTATATGCCTGTCTTTACTGAACACTTACTGGCATGAAGAAACCTAGAATTTACAGAACAAAAACAGATAAGAGAAATGGATAGTTTTAATAGCGTGAGATGTGCAGATTTTACAGAAATATACCCTATAACATATTATATGTCACCAAGAAAAAAAGTTGATAAATTTTCTGTACCTATTTAGTGCAGACAAATTTCTAATAATTTCTTAAGTTGCTTGAAAAGACATCTACCGAAAATTACCTCCAGAGACATCTCATGTTACTTTGAAGTAGAAATCAGAACTGTGAGAAAAGATTCAGAGCAAAAGACAATACTGGTAATCTTTCACATAAAAAAAATTCACCCAGAGATCCAAAGCAAGTAGTAGTATATACATTTTACAGATGGGGAAATGCATAAGCAAGAAAAAGGAGCATTAGCCTATTTGCTTAAGTTTTTTTATTTCCTTCCCACTGGATTTCTGCTTGGATGTGTACTCCAACATGTAGCTGTAGGGTCTGCAGAACAGCATACAGGGAAGTCAAATATTAAAGCAGATTAACTAGTGTGAAATGGTGAAGATTATGAATGGAAACTCTACATTAAAGTATGCAATGGAACACTGTGGATAAAAAGCTTTAAAGGAAATTATTATTAGCAGGATAACATTATGAGAATCTAAGACAAATGCTGTGATTTCATACAGTGCATTTAACTAGAGGTCTAAAAGGTTGTGCCTGCCTTAATATTTTTATCAGTAAGTGAAATTAAAAAAATCAAAATCAGGCTTAGCAGAAAATAAATTCCTGCCTTCCTAACAACAGAACTTTACATGCTTCTCTAGGAATAGCAATGGCACATGTTCATCAGAGACTGTGCAATTCTCACAAGTAAAAGCCCAAAGTCAATAGCTTTGTCACACTGGAAAAGAGAAAAAATAACTGTTCATAGGCTGGACATATATACTAGAGGTTGCATAGTCACAGCCTACTAACGAATACAGAGACCTTGCCTCAGATTTTGAGAGAGGCAGAAGCAGACCTGAACTGTTTTAGTTAAAAAGAATGAATACCCAGCTATTCCTCACATTCATATATTCTGTTTTACTTCTTGTATTCCAAATTCCTGTCCCTTTATTTAAACTATTTCCACTGCTCTAATTTTTCTAATCTTCCTTTCTTTTATAACTACTTTGTCTGGACATGCTGAACAAGTTATTCCTATTTATTGACTTCAGTCTGTGAGGCAAATTCTGAACATGTCAAAACAACTCATACAGATTGAGTCAGATAATGTGTCTGGTATCATATTTTGCAGAATACTTAAGTTACACATGTAAACACACACACACACTGTGAGCTAATTTTTTGAGATATATTCACTTTAATATGGCTTCCAAATTCAAATATTTTCCAAAAAAAATCATGTGTCCTTTAATCTACTGATCTTTATGTCAAGCAACTATGAGTATAAAATGAGTATTGTGTATAGTCTGTATCATATCAGAACCAGCTGGCTTGAAAATTTCTCTAGGGATGTATGAGGAAAAAAAAATCCTTTAAAAGAAAATAATTCTAAGAATCCAGTATGACTCTTAATGAAGAATCTTTCAAAATGATTTTATAACCTAGGTCATGTTATATCTGAAATGATAAGCCATGTTATATGGAAATTATATGGGCAAAGCAGTAAAAAATCTAAGCCAAAGATAGTAAATGATCTGTTCTAAAAGCTAAAATCTTGAATGGACCATTGCCATAAAATGACACTTGCAGGAATGAGGGAAGAATATCAGATGTGTTTCATCTTCTAATACTCCAGGTATGAAAGATAAATTGTTCTTTTCATAATGTAACTTCAATTTCAACAATTTAAAATACTTCCAGAGGAAAAAGTGTGTAGTCAAGAGTTCCAACACGTAGTTATTGCTATGCCCTTAACACATGAGCTCAGATACTTGAATATTCTGCTTTTAGGGGAAGAAAAAAATGCTGCTCTTTACATGTAGAGTTTCCATGTAACTAAGCTTTTTTTTTTTCTTTTATCCTTTTATTTCTGTAAAATGCTGCACATTTCCATCTTATGTAATTTGGAGAAACAAAACCATCAATACAATGTGTTGCCTGAATGATTCAGAACAACTACTCCTTTCTGTTCCAACCACGGTAAAGCTGCCTTGGGAAGCAATATCAGCTTGGGCAGCACCCAGAAAAAATATATCCACAGAGAGAGAAAGCAGCTGTGGCCCCCCAAAGCCAAATTCAGCTCAGGAAAAGCAGAAATCTAAAGCATCAATGAAAATAAGGTAAATATCTTGTCGCTGCAATCCAGTTCGCAAATTCTAGATCTTCTAAGTATTGTGAGAGGACATCCTGTCTAATCCCCAAACTACCAATTCTTCTTCACTACTGAACTGAGAAGTATTTTAGCCTTTGCAAAATCCAGTTCCTATACTTTTCACTACAAATAGCTCTTGCATTTTGCAACTCAAATTCTTCCTACCATTTGTGACCTTTTGAACTTCTTTCTGCATATTGCTTAGACCTGCTTTCTTCTTATTCTTGACCTTTCTTCCACCTCTCTCCTATTATTTTTCACACAGGCAAGACCACAAAGGCACAAAGGCTGAGATTTTAAATCTGAAACACTTCTGCCAGACTGCACCTTCCAGTGAGGCATTTGCGCAGCTTGGTAACGTGCCTTAACAATAACTATTAGGAGCTAGGTTGCAAGAGCTCATTTTCAGTTAACAGTCTGTCTAAGCTCCTGTAAAACTGTTAAGTTATAAATCACTTCACTCTGTTGTTATTAAAAAAAAAAGTGGTAGGACACAATTAGCAGTATAATTATAGAATTATTACGCTCCACAAATTATACACCCAGGTCCCCGCCACATGTAGCTGCAGGGCTCCAGTGCAGCCAGGGAATTTTTTTCTTCTAAAGCAACAGATGTGTCAAGACAGATTAGAAAGATTTTCCAGATGCATATGATTTTAGAGGGGTTCTTTTATTTTTTTCCTTTTGCTGGCAAACCCGTTTTATCTTTTGAGATATCTTCTCTGAGAAAATGTAAAAATCAAGATATGGTAAAGATGTAAATGAAGACTGTGAAGTTCAGCTTAAGACTCCAAAATTTAGCAAACTTAGCTTGCATCTTGAAGTGAGGATGCTTGTGTGACAGTAAGATGAGCCCACCATCACAGAGGGACCTGAAGGCCAGCTGGCTTCTTTTTTCAGAAGAAATCCCTCTGAATGCTGAACATATACGACCTGCTCTGAAGAAGATTGGAGTCACTTGCTGATGCCACTGCTGCAGCTAAGGACCCTCTTCTGCAAAGCAGAGCCCACCAGGCCTGCCTGCCACACACTGGCTGCCACAGACTGTGTGCACCTGACTTCTGTTTACAGGAACATAAACATGAACGCAGGTAGGCAGAGAAATTAACCAACTGACACGCAAGAAAAGTCAGAAGTTGGTCACCTTTTACAAAACCTGACATTTCCAAGAAGGTATTAGGATCACCTGAGTTATCTAGTCACCTAAACAAATTTGACACACTACCTTTGCCCTAATCACAACACTGAAGCAGATATGCAAAATTGGATCCAGTCTTTCCTTTTATGAGAGAGGATGAGGGAGAAAATAACAATTATTTTTTTGCCCTCATGGTGAGACAGCTGCTTAAGTCTGTTCTAATAATAAAAAATCAGGAGTCACCAGGATGGATTTTCATTCTAAAAGAGCAAAAAACAAAAGCAGCAAATGCTGCATCCCACACACCTTTGGTAACTCCCCTTCTGAGACTCAATGGTGTCTTTGAGGAACCTGAGGCAGAGGAGAGACAAAGGAACGTGTACAAAAGCAGCATTTCAAATATGTCCAGGGAGACAGCAGTTTAAACTGCAGCAGGATTTCCAGGCTGCAGTGGGCTGTGGAGTACTTCTGTCAGAAGATCGCCTGTCTCACTGTCTGGGTTCAGTTTTCTGCATAGCTCCATGCTATAATTAGGCTGATAGCTGTGCACTTATTTTAATGAGTAGCAAAGCAGCTGCTGGAATTGCCTATAGCTGAATTGGAGTGTCAGCTTATAAATTACAGTTCTATTGCCTACACATTGGAGCTTCAAGTCCTAAAGACGTTTCTCTGCAATTTGCTAATTATTGTAATTTTGATAATTTGATATGACCACCTCTTTACCAAATAAAAAATATATTGAAGAGTTTTACTAGTTTAAACTGGCTCAGGAGTTAAAAAGAAAAGCATTTAGCACTTCCACCATGGTTTTCAGTGTGTGAGTGCTGAGGGAACAAGAGGGTACTCAACTGTTCATTCAGCTGTCTGCTCTGTAAAGAAATGGCAGTCTAGCAGAAATGCCTACACAGATGAAGAGATAATTTTATTATAAGGAAGTGAATTTTCAGTCTGCTCCTCTTCCAGGCATTTGCTATTTTTTTCTCATTTTTTTTGGTAATGCCCAAAGAAAAGTGGCTTCTTCGAGCATCTCTCACTGGCAGCCACTGCAGCAGAGTGGCACAGCCCTGCTCCAGCAGCAAGCCCCTGAATGAGGAGCTCAGGAATCTGCTCTTATCCATCAAACCCTCAGTGACCTTCACCTGCCCTCGCTTTCTGCAGTTCAAGCCCTCATCACTCTGGCACCCCTGCTATATATTCAGTAGAATTCATGTCAGGGGTATGATTGCATCCCAAGGAGGGATTTCAGAGAAGTTAGCACTGTGTTTCAGCTGTGGATATCTATTTTAAAAAGCCAACACCAGCATGCCCCAGACATTTGTAGGGTGACTTCCTATTTAAGCCTTATCAGCTTCACCACGATCCAAAATAGAAGACAGCAGCCTCACTAACACGGGACCTTGGCACTCCGTGGTGTTGAGCTGTTATTCCGTCACTGCCCGGGGGTCAGGCCACCAGACCGAGTTTTCCAGTGACCAAATCTAGACGGACTGACACCCAGCCATCTGCTTCCCTCCCCTGACCTTCTCAGGGCCTGAAATATTTATAAATAAAGGTCAGTAGGATTCTAGCACAGTATTCTCTGTCTAGAAAAAAGAGAGGAAAGCACATCATTGAGCTTGTATATCCAGAGTAAACCAGAGCTCATTCCCTCTTAATTAACACCTCACCACTCTCTCCCCTCATCAAAAAAACCATCAAGGAACTAATAGTCTGCTCTTGCCAATTCTTATTAAATTATCTGGAAGCTCACACCAGATTATCACAGTGGCTCCATCTGGTCATATAAACCACTCTCCCTAAGTTCTTGCCCTCTGGAAAAGTCATCTGTTCCTACTGTGAGAAGAGTGGCAGCCCACCTCACACAGTAGTGGTGTGGTGCCTGATGGAATGGTATCCACCATTGGTTGTACCCTAATAAACACCCATAGTCCCAACTCCCTGGCATCTGGCACTGGATACCAGGGTGAGCTGTCAAACCCTGCCCAGCAAAGGGTATTTTGCACAAGGGGTTTTTCCACCCCTTGGGCAAAACACAAGCAGAGCCATTTGGGACTTACAGTTCTTCAAGTCCTTTTCGGTGTGTACCTAAGAATCAAGAGTCTCTTTAAGAAAACAGCCTTTTTTTATTGTAACCACGTTCCTTTTACAATATTACAGCATGTAAGTATGGATGCACAGTAGTTATAAAGCCAGCAAAAATCAAGGGTGAATGATCTGTATCAGCAGCAGGAATACTTCTTCTCTGCTTAGTCATGAAGTCTGCCCCTAAGATGACAGGAAAAGGAGCATGATCAGGATCATCTAAGCTCAGGCATCTTCTCTGAGCTTGGACTGCAACTGGTACCTCAGCCATGATCTCATCGAGCTGAGGGGGAGTGGCAGTGGCAGAAGGAAGTGTAGTGACAAAGAAGGCTTGCTCTACATTTTTCTGGTTCCCACTAGACTAGGTTTTCTAGTCTTTTCTTTCAAAGCAGATTAAAAGATGTATACCAAATCACATAATAGGTATATGAAGAAATCCCAACTGTTCCTGGTGCCCTCTTTAGGTACTTTAACTGTTCTAGGAGTAATGATAAAAAAAGCCCCAAAGAATTGCAGATTGTTATTTGCTTTTCACACTGCACTTCAGTAAAGATTATTCATTGTCAAGATTAATGCAAACCAAACCAGACTATTAAATTGTGAATTAGCAAAACGGGTCATTATCTGCAAAGGGCTTTGTAACAACTTCTTATGCGTCCTTTCTCACACACAGATTGAGCTGCTGCGTGCCTGTCTCTGTAAGCCTGGGGATAGCCAGCAAAATCCCCACGGCTGGCTGCTCCACAGGCATGGGAATGCAGAACTCTGTACATTCTGATGGGGTAGTTAAAAAAAACAACCCTAGGCAAACTGTGATTTTTGGTTTTGACATGCATTATATTATTCCTGTCTAAAACCTTTTTTTCTCAGTAATTACCCCCAAAATTATTACTTGGAGATTTTATTTCAAAATAATGAATCTGAGAAACACTTTGCTATTAGTTTTCTAATTAATTGTGGTAGAAATCCTGTTTACGCTGGAAAATTTGGCCAATAAATTAAATAGAAGAAGCCGCCAAAATTATTCTTACCTTTAAAAATAATTAATCACTCATGCACACTGAAAAAAAATGCTAGGAGTTTTAATTATTTCTTCATAGCTTGTATCTTAAGTCTGCAATACCAGGTATATAGAAAAAAACAAACCAATCCCCCTGCACTCTGTCTCTTCCCAGCTTTCACTGTTATTTATTAAAAGAGAGAATAAGTAAAACTGCAATGAATGCTCTTGCACTTAAATTTTATTGAAAGAATTTGGAAGACAAAATTGATTCAAAACACCTAGGACAAATCTACACAGAAATCTCTGTAGATTAAACCCAGAAATATGCGTGAATTCATTTTTTCATTAGTTTTGGATAATCAAATAAAAATTGCATTTCATGGTCTCATTCCCATCTTTGCTGGATATGGACCAAAGTAAGTCCTCACTTGTAGTGAGAAGCCCAAATTTCCAAACTGGGCCTTGCTCTTAGCTCCTTAGAAAACCCCAGTGACCTAACCTTTGGACATTACCAGTTTTCATCTAAATGTGTACTTTGAACTCACATTTTGCACCAGTAATCTACAAGATTAGCACCAGACCATGCAGGATGATAGTTTGAATGAATTTTGCAGTCACGCTGGGTAGCTTTCACAACTGGACATTACTGCCTATGAAAATGGCATTAACAAACATTGCCATTGATGGTTGGCATCAAATCATCAGCCTCATTAAATCTCTTCTCTACAGAAGTTAAGGAGGTCTTGAAAGCATAAATGAAAGCTGATTTTGAGTAAGAGGGAAAAGATCAGATGAAAATGCATAATTATACGAAGGAAATGATTTCAAAATTGTTGGTTATTTCTAAGGACTTTGCCAATTCCACTTTTTTTGACCCTCTTCCTCTCCTATTTTGCGAATAATCTAGAAATCTCAAAGACAACTCTTAGAAATTTGTAGAAATCTCACTTTTCAACTTGAGTCTGGAGGGAGATGGGTTTTCATTTAGTAGCATTATGACTTCTTTCTATGAAAAGTTACTGGCATATAAAGTTAATCTGTGAATTGGTGTCTAGCAATGCATGAAGCGGGAAATTTTCCCTAAAGAAGTTCAACTGAAGTGTACAAAAACAATTTAAAACTCTGAAATTAGTATTTCAGAAGCTATATGTTTTGATATGAAAATGAGATGTAAATGACACAAAATATGATAATTTTTTTTGCTCTGTAACAGCCCTTCCAAATTTTTGAAAGCTATGTGGCCAAATCAACTTATTCCAATTACAGAAGAAGAGCACAACAGCAAGAGCTGCACTTGCAAAATACATTCCTTTAAAATGGCAAATAAAACTGTCTGACTGAAATTCTCGGACTGAAGGGGTAAACAAGGAAAAGGAAGTTGTAAGGATGGAATGATATCTGCAGCAGCACTTAGCAAGGATGAACAAGTTGCAGTGAGAAACTAAAGGACCACTTCCTTTTCTAAAGAGAAACTAAATCAGAGTAATTAGCTTTGATGTTGATGGGAAATCACTGTATGCTTTGAAACACTGGGACCTAATAGGCTGCCATTCGACTGGAATCACAATGGTCTGAATGTGAGGAGAGAGGTGTATGGGCAGAAGAGTTCATACGGACAAAGTACAGACAGGGTTGCCCCCACTGATGTAAAAAAGGAAGCAGGACAGCTGCAGTTCAAACCAGTTACCCACTGGATTTCATGGCTATTGTTAATAACACTTTGTAAAGAATATTTATTTAGTGTTAATTAAAAAATTCAGCTCTGAGGGGAAAAAAAGCAGATGCAAAATTAATGTCTCTGTAGAGATTGAAGTGGTCCATTTGGAATTTCAAAGGCAGGAAATTCATGAAAACAATCATACAGTGGAACTGTCAAGCATTCAGTAATATCAGTTACTTAAGGAAAAGGCTCTATCTCAGAGGCAGAGTCTGTCACTGATTGCTACACATATTTAATGGTAACTTATTCAACAATTCGTGTCCATACACGCAACAGGACTACCCAGTATGTGAGCTGCTATTATTGAAAATGTTCTCTTTATTACCAGAATATATTGATAAGTGCTATAGCTAAGCACACACTGTAGTATGGAGTGTACACTACACACTCTAAAGAAAAACTCCTGCCAGGCTTAATATCTGTATGGGGTTTTTAATTTATGAAAGAACTGCAACAGGCAATAATGAATAGACTATAACACCAATTAGTTATTTTTATTAACAAACTATCAATTTGATCCATTCTGACAACCATGAATTGTTGCTGGTTGATCAGTGAGTCCTACTTCCTCAGAAGCAAGGCAGGACTAAATTCTGCCACAAAGCCAAATAGCAGGGTAAAACTTTATGTTAGATTTGCTTTCCCCTCTATAATTAGCTAAAATAATTCTATTGTTGTTGTTGCCATTCTTCTCTGACCAGTTCACCTTATTTTAGTATATTTCTCTTTCTAGCTTGCCTAAATAGGGATATCATTTACCCCTATTACACATAGGGATGGGCCAAGAAAAAAAAACATTATTTGCCCCATATGTTACTTGTGATGTATCTCAAACTACAGCATCATCCAGATTACATAAAAAGCCCTGTCAGATGCCAGATGCTAATGGGTAACTCTTCTCAGTACTTTGGAACAGTCTTGGTGTCCCCCCACTATTTCCCTTCTTGAAGGAAGGAGGAGCATCTGTCAGAACTAAGCTCATATTTTTCTGATTTAGTGGAAGCAGATTATGGTCCCTAACTTTCTTTGAGCAACCCTTTACATTACCTGTACCCTTCTTTACTCTGATCTACCACCACCATGGGAACAACATATCCTAGGTTTACCAGCATCACCTTCTACTACTTCAGCCTAAGTCTAAAGACAAATGCATACACATTTTTAGCAGGACTGTCTACTTTGCAAGATTCAAAGAAGGGGTTTTAGATACAAGCACAGAAAGAATAGACAAATGACTAAGTCATAACTTGAATGAAATCCTCAGCCATACTTGAGCTCCTGCAAAGCTGCTTCTGCTCCACTCTGGCAGAACTTCTATCTTGCCTCTCCTGCTGTAGGTCCTGGGACCTTGAATTCAGATACATTCCTACCTCCCCAATTGCTCCCTTTCTTCTGGAGTCAAGTTTTCCTGCTAATTCAAGTGCCCCTTGACAATCTACCTAGATCAGTTTTTCAGACTATTCAGCAGGATTTCTCCAGCCCTGCTTTGCTCATAGCCATCCAGGAACACATGATCCAAATATGAACACTGATGGGATTGGTAAACTTGCATGTTTAAGACTACTCTCCTTAGTCAGCCCTGATGTCTGCGTCCACTCAGTGCAGATCACTCCTTTGGTCCACTAGAGATTACTAAAACATTCATATTAAATGTCATACCATGCATACATTTTGTCTAGCTTGTGATCTGGGTCCCTTGACAACTTTCTGCAGAGACCACACAGTGCTTTCAAATAGCTGAGAAACACTCCAAGAAGTTAGGAAGAGAAATCCAGGTCTACAGGACCACACTGAAGATCCATTTAATTCAGAAGATGATTTGAGAGCAGTAAATATTTTGGAACAGAGTAAGAAACAAGGGAAAGCAGACAGAGATCTTTCCGTTGTATATTCTACTTGTTCCTGGCCCTGCACAATCCAAGACTTTCTGAGCCAAAGGTCACATCAGCATCTTAACGTTTAATAGGCCTGGGAGGAGAGTTCTTCCATGAACTTGTCTCATTGCTGTGCCTGGAAATGCTAGAAAGGCAAGCTCTCCTCCAGTCATTTGCTTTTACTGGGGTTTCCATGACACAGGAGGCAGTGAAATGCATAAGATGTTTCAGCACTTCAGAAGATAAGTACCTGGAAAACAGACAGCTGACTCAGCTTCAGTCTGGATGAGAGCTCGGTGCTGCTGTTAGGTGGAAGAAAGCCTTTCAAGGGTAAACCACAAGCCTGGAATTAAATTTAAACTGAATGTATCTGCCAGGCTCTGATTACAAACCACTGTTCGTAATAACATTCGAGGCAGCTTTCTCAGCTGCCAGATGCCCAAGCAACAACACCCCGAAAATCCACCCAAGAAGCAGATGCATAATTGCAGAGCACAAATAGTAATAGCCAACCTCACCCACCCTTTTACCACACCAGAGCAGAGCTCAGCAGAGGGACCAGTCATTAGTTTCAGCCAGCCTAAGCTGTAAGGTTAAGGGTGTTGGGTTAAACAGTCCAGTGGTGGTGTAATGTACAGGGTTGCCTACCAGAGTTGCTTCAAGCAGTGGGCAGCATGAGGTTGTAGTTGAAGATCCAACTGATCCAGCTACTGAAGGCAGTGCTGACTGGCCCAAACCTGGCACCCTGCAGAGCCCAAGGCAGAATATGATGGCAGTGGTTTCCTCCATCCATTACAAGGAGTCAGAGTCTTTGCAGCTACACAGCAAGATTCAGGTTTGCAAACAAACACACAGCACTGACAATATATGAGACAGCCCTGAGGGGAAGAGAGCATACAAATGCTCCTAAAGAAGTCAAGTCTATGTGAGACTCCATTCCAGGACGAAGGATGAGTATTTCCTTCTGTGTGGCTGCAAAAACATTTGTGGCCATGCAACAAGCCTGTAGATGGACTTAACAGGTCATGAGAAAGTACCGAAAATATTTTTTTTTTCTGAAAAAATTTTTTTCATAAAGTGGTGACACCTAGACACCCAGATTTCTCAAGTCAGCATGTGGGTACAAAGCCAGAGTCCCTGAAGAGCTTGGTCTCAGATTCTAACCAGACAGAAATGCAGGAGGAGTCAGAGGCGCAAAGAACTCATCTGGAGTCCAAAAGGCCCAAAATCATAGAGAAGAAAAGTGACCCTGATTCTCCTGAATTCCAGTCTATTTCCCAGTGTACGCAGTCCCAGGCTCTGCACAAAATTCAAGACATATGAAGGACAAAGAATTATAAAACCTGACACTAATGAAGATAAACAATGGACAATACTGAAAAGTGGATGTATGTGGCATAAACTCAACAGAGCCAAGAAAATCACAGAGAATCCTTTCTACTAACACAAATAGATTAAACTGATGTATATTTGTACAAGTCTTCTCCAAGAGCAATTGCTTGAGCCCATGCTCTAATGCAAACCAAATGCAAAGGGAAATTGTGTGACAAAGGCCCATAGAAAACAATAAATAAACATACACACACACACGCACACACACACACATATATATACCTATGTATATATATATGTATATATGTATTTAAATGAATACTCAAGAGACATCTCTTGGAAATCACTCTTGAACTCTTCTTTCCAGGATAAGGAAGTTTTGAAGTCATGACTTTTAAAAAACTGTGCTTTGAAAAAAACCCAAAGAACTCGCTCATAATATTTGACATTATGGGTAGCTGTATTTATTTTCAGTCCTTTCCCACTCCTGATAGATGGGTGCCTTGTCCTTTGAGGATTTATTCAACATCAAGATAGCTTAAAAAATCATTTAGCTGCACATCAGCAATTGGGTTGAGTGTTCATCACACCTTTCTGCTTAGCTTTCAAATATTTGCAGCAGGAACCACTTGGTTGTACATATGGAAAATAAAATCCTAGCACATAGTAGGAGACTGTACAATATGCTCAGTTGCTCAGCCATAGCAAAGCAGTCTTTGTAGCACAGTTCAAGGTTTGCCATTGCAGCAGCAAAATAAATCATTTAGGATTATATTGGGAACACCAAATTTCTGTCCTAAAAAATAAAAGATGGTCACAAAAAGGCTGACCCAGCATTCCTCCAAGCCCTTCTTGGGAGGGTGGCAATACAAGGATGGATCCCAAGTATAACTAGTATAACTATTAATATATAATTATTTTCCAGTGATGGAAACTTTAAGCCTAATCCAAAAAAAAGCATAGAGAATCTGGTTTGGAACAAATTCCAGAACTGCATCATGCCCAACATATGAATTATTGTAGTGCCCTCATGGATATTTTTAATTCTCCTGTTATATAAAACATAAACATTCAGGAAAAATGGGAGGAAGATCCTCATTTTATAGAGAGCCTGCTGATTCCCAAAAGACTGGAAATGCATTTCAAGAGTGATTTGTCTTAAAGCAAATCTAAGCCATGGCTATTTTTGATGTAGTGACTGAACTCATAACTTATAAAATGAAATAGAAACATTTGTCAGGAATTGCAAACCAATTGTTGAAAGGCGTGCATTTGTCATGGGATGTTAAATATAAATTTACACAAGCATAGAAGGCTTTCCTGTGATGATCCCTTTACAGAAATAGTTAATTAATGTTCAATTCAATTCACTCATGGCAATTAGCAAAGCCAATCGTAGTAAAGTGTCTTTAGCAGCCAGTATTTGTCATCTGGAGACTGCAACAAAACTCAAAAACCCAGTTATGAATATGGGAGTGATTTAAAATTTGTTAATAATACAACGAACAAACCTGATTTCCATCTCTTCAAGGAATCATTGTAATTTTCAGATTGCAGTGCAAAATGAGAGGGAGCACAATGAGTAATCTGTGAGCTACAGAATAATTGCTATACATATAACAGATGTCTGCTGTGACAAGGGGCACATTACGCTCATGTTTATATTAAGAAAGAAGAGGGATTCAACTGTTTTATACGGGAGAGTTGTGGGAAAGATCTCAGAAAGCCTCCTATGAGAAGGTGGGGAATTATAAATATTTGCAAGTGTTTACTCAGGTGCCACTACAGTACACTGGTGAAACACAGCCTGAATGCAAAGGGGAGTGAGGGGGAAAACATCTGATCTGAATGTTACTGGATTCATTTCACTGGTACAGATATTGACTCAGTTCATCTCCCTTGGTCAACACCAGCCCTGAGCCAAAACTTTCATGTTCATGAACATCAGCTGTACAGGCAACAGGACATTTTTCAAAGTAGAATCTTGCTGGAGAAATACTACTAAAAGTAATAACTTCTGAATAATTAGAAACACAGGAAGCAGCTTATCTTCATAAAGGTGGGTGGATCCCAAGCTGTTTGGAGACATGGCCCCAGACACCCTCCTGCTTCCCTTGTGCTAGAATTTAGTATTGAAAGACGCTGATGCCTTTGCTCTTCTTCGACCATCACCCCAACCAGTTTGCAATTCAAAGCCAGGTTCTTCATGGAATGTGAAAAGTCCATCTACCTTTGCATGAGCTGGTACAAGGATTTTGTGGTTTTGGTTGGAGTCCTCTTCAACTTCTGATGGGAGAATGTAAGTATTTCTGTCCTACATGAAAAGAAAAAACAAAAACAAAACAGCAAAGCAGACAATAGACATAAAGGGTAGGATTCAGTTAAACTCACCTACATAAAGTCATATGTATGTGACCTCATGTCAGCTTGGGGCTTCAGGTCCCACCATGTTCAAATTGCCTTATCTGAAAATGCTGTAAGTGATCTCCTGGACAGCTCTCTAATTTCTGCTGAGCTCACTTTACCCACATGGTGACATCTACACACAGACATCTAAATGTAGGTGTCCGAATTTACAAATTGAATATACCTGAATTTTGTCTTTATGAAGGAGAGACTATGAAAACTAGGACACAGGGAGCCTGTTTGTTGAGATGGGCCTTCCCTTCTCACCTGTACCTCTGAGCAGCCAGAGAGACTGAAGTTCTGGAAGTCCTGACAGCAATTACAGCACAGGGCACCCATAATCATTCTCCTCTCTGAAAACTGATCCCATCATATAAAAAATGCAGGAGTCACAACTGGCTGCTTCTCTCCCCTGTTTAGCAACTTTGAGCGGTCCAAATAACACACACTTCATTCCAAAATCTTGCTGTTTAAGTTTGCCCCCTAATGGGAAATAGCTCCAGTGCCCATCAAATTCCTTTCCTCCCAACCATTGCCTGCAGGGAGTGGGTCTGGGAAGGGAATTGTTTCAGAGCACACCCAGTTCCATTTGCCCCCATGGACAGTGGCAGGAAATAATCCCAATTAATTCAGCTTTAGGAACACTGCCATCTGTACTGAAAATCATGAGACCATTGACAGCTGGTGGTTCCTTTGCCCAGTGCTCTATGTGGCTGATAAAAATTACTGTGCTAAATGATTATAAACAAGGGGAGAAAGAAAAAGAAGTTAAGCTCCAATCCAATACACCCCAAGGCTTCCCAAAATATGGCAAGGATATAAGTTCAGTAGCCGAGTATGAACAGTGTTTATTAGCTCTGCTTTTCTTATCATCAATTTCTGATTTCATTTTAAACATCTCCCAGAGGAACTCAAATGAAAAAAAATCAATTTATGTTCCAATGCCAGACAAAACTGGAATAGATAAATGTCCAACCAAGGAAAAAAAGTAAATCCAATCTGCACCTTAGCTCATTGAATGTCTAGGCAAGCATGCTGTATGTTTGGGACACAAAAGATGTGAAATTCCAACTGACTTCAAAAGCAACAGAATCAGGTCTTTCAGGAAACAACCTATAAAAGATATATTCACTAAAACCCACCGGCATAAGCATAACTGTATTTATTTCACAGAGGTTATTGGTATAAAACTGCAGTATCACCAGGTAGCAAAGCAACATTTGGCTCAGTCTCCAATGAAAAAACTGAGAAATGCTGTACATGTAAGATTTGTGGTACCTCATGCCTGCCAGTTCTCTCCATGCTTCTAAAATACCAATTTCAATTGAGACCTGGCAATGTTATGTATATGTAAACAGTCCCAAATTACACGCAGTGCAAAATGTGCCAGGATCAGAAAGCAAACTATTACTAAAAATGGCTTTTTCCTACAAACCAGAAACTATAAGTGGAACTATAAACTCTGAATGCAATCTCATCTCTAATAAGAAACAATTGGCCCTGCACTGTCTCAGTGGCACCAATTAAAATTTTCTTTGTTAGAGATGATAATCACAGGAGGCAGGAAAAGGGACACACAACACTTCTGCTTGACCTTGGAACATCCCATATACATCAGAAGTCAGAACATGAAGCAAAGTGAGAAGATAAAATCTTGTACAGGAGATACAAAATAATATAAAAGCAAATTCCTCTGGAGAGGAAAGAAGCACCTCAGACCAAGCCACATGAGCAAACAGCCAACAGGAAAGTGAGCCATGGCACTGCAGAACATGCAGGAGCCCTGACAGATAATCCAAGTGCCTGGGGATTGTATAGGAATTCAGGACTGCCCACGGCTTGTCTTCTACTGAATTTCATATGAAATGTTTAACAGAATGACTTGCAGCAAAAGCAAGATGGTATTTGCTGAAAGAACCATTCAGTGTGGTTAAAATACCAGGACGGTCAGAGGAATGCAGTAGTCCCCCTTACTCCCTGATCTACCTCATCTGCCTGAGAGTGTAGAGAGGTGAGAGGAAGGAGAACAGGACTTCCAGTTTGCACAGCAGGATATAAGCAATCCTGTGGACTCCTGCTGTAGTACTCCTCTTGTCTGCTATCATCTTTACTGAGGCTGCAAACACAAAGGTCTACACCTACTTTTCAAAATCCAAACCAAACACAACAGACGAGGAAAAGGAAAACTAAAAATAAACTTAAGATCAGTAACTTAGAAGTACGAAACATTGTGGGGAAAAACCAAAATTCTTCTACAGGAATATCATCCTGACAAACTTCAGCTCTAACTCCTTTAATATTTTTATAGGAAGAACATAGCAGCAGTCTGGAAAATGGGGAAAGAAGGAAGCAAATCTAGATGCCGTTTTGCAGCTGCAGGTGTCTGGACCCAGCATTTATACTGAAGAAAAAGGGTATAAAGAGCTTTCAGATCAGAAAAATAGCCTCTTCTGCCCAAGGGGAAGAAGCTACAGATGCTGCAAACCAGCTGTAAGGACAATTTTGACTGAGAACATTCACATGTCATTGGAGAAAGGCCTCTAATCATATACAAAGCAAAGCTGTGGAGAAGCCTTTCAAAAAGAGTAGTGGGACTAGAACTTGAGTCTATAAAGACAAATTTCTCAGGTGTAGGTATCATATGGCTGTCTAAGTTAGCAGTGGGCTGGACAAGGTGATTGAGGTCCTTTCCTATCCATATGTCTCCACATAATGAACACAATGAAAGATGGCAGCTGTGACATAAAGACCACACATCACCATTTCACAGATGTTTTTCTGGTGAGGTAACCTGCTCACATTCATCTAGATAAGTAAAGTTCATCCAAAATAAAGGTAGCTCCTAAAAACCAACAGCAAGGGAATGAAAAAGAGTTGAATCTTCAAAATTTTGATCAAAAATAGTTACGTGGTTAGCAAAGTTTAATTTTCATCCATGACCCTAGTTTCCAGAATGCCAAAATTCATTAAGTCCCAGAGTCAAAATTTGTCCTCAAAAGTGCTTACCAAGTAGCAAATGCAGCCCCATGAGCAGTACATTCTGGGTATCCAGCACGGTAACTTTGAGCCAGAAGCTGGAGTCTGAATTGTGGTATTCAGCTTGGTCCCTCAAACACTGTCACTGTGAGAAAGGCACTCCAGCTCTGCTGCCTTTACCAGTACAGCCATGTCTGTCCTTCCCACAGGCACATTCCTCCCTCTGAAAAATGGAAGGGAGAGGAGGGGCAATGGCAATATTTGGATTAAACTGATTAATCTGGAAGTGATCCAGTTCTAATCAACACTTAAAACCCCATTTTCCCTCCCACTGCCAAAATTAGGCCTTAGTCTCCCAGATCATCCAGCACTAATGAACTCCGATGCATTTTATGGAGCTAATTCATGTATGGCCTGACAAAATGGGAAGAACAATTTCTGTCTTCCAACATATTAAAAAGATCCAAACCAGTTCAATCCAAATCATCACATTTGAAAATATGCTCACCACACTTGCAAAAATTTAGGACCACATTTATTTATTTATTTCCAGGAAATAATGGAAGATTTCTATTAAAAGTTAAATCCCGGGACCACTGTTAGCAGAGTGCACAATGTAGGAGATCTTGGTTCAATGCAGCTTTCAGGAGTTAGATTTTACACTATGCTTCAAGACGTAGTTTGAAACAAATGTCTGGTTATTAGTTGAATCCATTATTATAAAAGTGAGCAATTCTGTAGCAACAGAATATGAACAGCTGAAAGAAATACAGAATCATGAATCCTAAGCAAATAAAAACCTTTCATAAAGGAAACATTCCAAAATATATTTCCAAACAATGGTTGACTGCAACCAAGTAATTCACACCCCGTTGTGAAACAAACAGTAATAATTTCTAGCAGACACTGGGGCTCAGAAGCAAACAATGATCCCCTTTATTTCCCCCTCCTCTTCCAAGCTGGTTTACCAAAAAAAGTGTGATTAAAAGTAGCATATATTAAATAAAAGAACTGAACTCACTTCCAGCTCTAAGGAGAGAGTAGCTTAGTAAATGCATTTTTTCATCAAGTGCTATTTCTAGCAGAACGCTCTTTTAAAAAATCAATCTACCAGCTTCAAAGTCAGCTTAACACTTCAAAAAATCACTTTCTATCAAAACTATTATTGGCATGAGGTTTGGCTATTGCTTTCAGCACTTCTTCCAAAGGCTAGTATGCTGTAACAGAGTGGCTACAAGCTCAGACCCCACATAGGTGACAGTAGCTGTGTACACTAATTTTGCAGTTACTTGGACTTGCATGAATGGGGACAGTGTTCACTTATGCTCTATGCTGAAATCACACACCATTTTGGTCTGAAATTACTTTGCACTTCAATACAATTAATATTTTCTATTAAAACTATACAGCAAATTTGAGCCTTAGTCAGACGATGAATGCTTTGAGTAATTTGAGGCACTCCAATAATAAAACACACAGTGTTTAAAGTGCAGGGTTTTTGCTAAAGCTGTGTGAGTGACAGTTTCCGACACTCTTTTAGACAGGTGGGTATGAGCATCAACAATTAAATGTCAAGCACTGAAGGGCTGCCAAGGGCCCACAGGCTTCCTCCTGGCCCCTCAGGTTTGGGCAGGTGGGGCATCCTTCTCCCCAGGACCTCTCCATTGTAAGGCAGACACCCATGTGTCTGTTTTCTCTCTGACCCAGCCGATGTCAAAGGGAAGAAGTTGGCTCATGGGCAAACCTCAAGCACGTCAGAAGTTTTTGAGGTCTCTTTAATCCCTGAAAAGTTGGGTCAATTTGAGAAATCTATATCCCCATCTGGAATAAAGACCAGTCTGCTACGGGGCCTAAAGCCTTAACAGAAGCAGAATGTCCAGAGATGTTTAGTGGTCTTAGTGTCAGAGAAGAATTANGGGTGTTTCTTTTTGAGTCATTAACATTTTGTAGTTGATCTTTTACTTTGTTGCAAACCCTGAGGCTGTTGGTGTTTTTTTTACCAAACCCATTCACCTGTGGCCGAGCTATGAACTTTGGCATTTCAGAGGTTTGGCTGCCATGAAAAGATTGCATTTATTTTTTGTACTACTTACACTGTTATCATCAGCGTACACATCCTACTGGAAGAAAAACCACCCTGAAGAGGTTAGAGAATGCCGAATTTCTCCGTTCAAGAAAATAAGAGTTTGCTGAAGCCTGATGAGACTGACCCAATTTTACAGAAATCTCAAGAATCTGTTGCTGCCCAGTAATAAAATCATAACAGAAATCCAATAATAAAAGCACTTTAATAAAAAAGTTGTGTGTAAATGCATTGCCAGCTGTTCTAAAATGCCATTCTAAAACTTTTCCTTCTAGAACTTTCTCTGAAAGTTTTTTGTCAAGTTAAAAATTACAGACATGAGAGTTTTTAATGGTAGAAATTTGAAAATTTTTATTGATGCAAATGGTCTATAGCACGCTACATTCCAGACAGATCATTTAAAGTTTCTGTATGACCATGTTTGTTGTCTTTTTTGCTCCCTCTTGCCTTCCATAAATCAAAGTAATTCAATTTTAATGCAGACAGTCCATATATAAGCTGTACAGAGCAAAGACAGACTTTCTTTCTTTCTTTCTTTCTTTCTTTCTTTCTTTCTTTCTCTCATTCATCTATCTATCTATCTATCTATCTATCTATCTATCTATCTATCTATCTACCATTTCCATGGTACTTAGAGCAAAGCGTTGATTGGACACCGAAAGGATGCTACAGAAAGTGAGAGATGACCAATGTGTTGCTTCTGTTGCCTCATTCTAAGCATTACTTAAATTCTGAGGCTGATGTTGTTTAGGAAATTTGTGACTGACAGAATTAATCCCAGGAGTTTGTATTGGTTTCTCTTAGGAAGGTGGCAATGCAACAGCCAGGATGCTAAAAAAAATGATGTCTCTTATTTTTTTGTCTTGTTTGGGAAAAGGAAGCATTTGCCTTTAGTGGTTTTGATTAGCATAACATGACTTCTCTGCTGTGAGGGGCAATATTGACCCTCAAGAGAGAGGGAATAGTGAGTCAAAGCAAAATAAAGTGAGTCTATTTTCCCTGTAGATTTTTAGGCTATGTAGCATTAAGGAACAGCTCTTTGGCTCTTCTACAAGTTCCCTGAAAATCACTACCACGGGCCTTTCCTCTCTTCACCTCTCTGAGCAGGCAAACTGGAAACAACAAAAAGATTTTAGAGAAAAGCCATTCTGTCTCTTACCTCTGTGCATAACTCTCAGATGTTTCAATTCCTTGAATGGAAACATCTTCCAGCTTCCTTGCAGGAAGGAAGAAGCAGCAGCTTATGTCTGTGGAGGCTCCAAAGCGGACCTTGTTTTCCATGCTCTGAATCCCTCAGATATCCAACACAGATAACTGAATGAACCCCATAGACAATCTAATTAGGAAAACGATTATGGACCTGAACAGGTGTGCCAGAAAACGAGGCATCTGTACTCTGACTGCACCCTATTTAAGGAAGGAGAAATAAAAGTTTCAGAAATTTCAAGACAACGAGGGACAAATGGCATTGCATACAAAATTTGCACACCGTATGGAAAAAACCTCTTCAAGCCTTATTTAGGTCTTTTTCTTATCACCCCTCTCCTTCTAAACCCCTAGCATGGAGATTAGGCTCACACAGACCACTTACATCCCCATATCATGCCATCTAAAAATTCAGCTGTATTGAGTGTTCAAGAATATGATTCGGGGAGGAAGAATTTACCACAATGACCATTTGCAGATGGTCTACAGGAAAAAGAAAAATTCAATGGATTCACATTTAGTGAATAAAATACTGAAGCTCTCTCTCTGTGGATGCCAAAGGTAAGTTTAGCTTCTTCCGCTCCATGTGTGTATATAGAAATACAAAACCACACAGGGTTACGACGCAGAAGCTATGCTATGTTTGCTTAACAAATGAAATATAGATACTTAAATGAAAATTGAACAGTCAAGACTTTGTTATCGTAGTAGAGCCAAACGAGTGTAAAAATCCATAGAATAAATAATCTATATAATCCTCTGGTTAAAGTAATTCAACAGAGTAACTCATATAATCTCCAAGAATTTGCTTATGCCTGTCTGCTTGACTAGGTCTCTGTCTTTAATTTAAACTGCAAATAGGATATGCAGTTATCTTCCGAAGGGCTTTGCAATTGCTTTTCTCTAAATTGTTTGTAGGATTGAGCTGGTTCTTAATCTGGATGGGGCGAGATATGTCACACAGAGAGCCTTGTTTGCAATTTCATTTCAGTTTTTTGTAATCAATTTCTTAATAGGATTATATTCAGGGTTCATTCACTTTTCTCAGCACAGTGCCTTAAGTTTTCCTTGGCTGTATGATTTACAGCAAAACTCCTATTCTACTGTGACATAGAATAAAGTTGTTTACTCCTTGTGTGTTTGTTATTATCAGCACTGAGGATAAAAGACATAATGCTGATCATGTCCTTAAAATAATAAAAGATGGAAGAAAAGTCAGATATCATCTCCAAGCCAAGTGTACAGCATGAAGGAGAGATACTCTGACTGCTTAGAAAATATTTAATTCAAAACCCGCAGAAGCCTAAAGTATTAGCAGCCAAAGAAAGGTGGGATCACACTTCTCTGAAATTATTTCATTGCTGATTTCCATAAGAACCAGAGACACCTCTTTGAAAATCCCGATGGACACTGATTGTAACTGCTCCCTCAGCCTGTGACAAACTCCTGAGGGCTGCTACAGAAAGTCCTCAGGCAGAAACCAAGCCATGTTGTTTATTTTTGTTTCTTCTTTTTACATCTTCTGTCCAAGTACTTTGACCCCAAAATTTTAAGGTTTAGAAGACAATAATACTGAGTGTTAGTCAGTCTCTTTAGCAGTTACACACAGTTTATTAGCTACAAAGGCTGTGAGCACCACGTAAGCCAGCACAGGGCTTTGCCATAGAACAGAAGCATAGAATCATGGAATAGTTTTGTTTGGAAGGGACCTTTAAAGGCCATCTATTCCAGCCCCCCTGCCATGAGCAGGGACACCTTCCACTAGAGCAGGTTGCTCAAAGCCTCATTCAGCCTGGCTTTGAACACTCACAGGGATGAGGCATCCACAACTTCCCTGGGCAACCTGTTCCAGTGTCTTCATTGTAAACAAATTCTTCCTTCTATCTAGTCTAAATCTGCTCTCTTTCACTTTAAACCATTCTGCCCTTGTCTGACCTCTACATGCCCTTGCCACAAGTCCACATTCAGCTTCTCATAGGTCCCCTTTAGGTACTGGAAGGTGCTACAGGGTCATCCCAGAGACTTCTCCAGGCAGAACAGTCTCAACTCACAGCCTGTCCTCACAGGAGAGGTGCTCCAGCTCTCTTACCATCTTCATAGCCCACATCTGGACTTGGTCCAGCTGATCCACATCCTTCTTATGTCAGGGCCCCAGAGCTGGACAAAGTACTCCACATGGGTTTTCACCAGAGAGTCCTGTTCCTTTATCTTGATAAAGAACCACAAGGTTTATAGGGAGAGATGGGGATGTACATTTTCATTTTGTAAAGCTGAAGAATTCTTCTATGACTAAACAGTACAGCAGTCTAGAAATATGAAAGGTGTGGGAGCACCAACAAAAAAAATTTTATTAGAGCCATGAGAAACAGGGACTTGCATCAGTATTCCCACTGTTGAGCGTGATTTTATTTTTTTTCCTTGAAATCAATTATTGGAGCACAGATTGCTTCATAGGAAAAAAAAACTGACAGAGCATCTCAAAAACTTTGTTTTCGATTTATTATTATTATTATTACTTTGCAAAGCAACAAAAACTTCTTTTCTTGTTACCTTTAAAACCTATACTTCATGTGATTTTTGTCAGTTTAAAAGCTGCATAAACCTCATCTTGCACAAGGCAAGAAAACAAACAGTACCTCATGAAATTGGTTCAGAGGTATATGATAGAGTTTGTCTTCTCTTGTGGACACCTTCCACTTCATCAAAGCACGCAGGTAGGCAGCCCTTTTTTTTTTCCTTTTCTTTTCCTACCCTTATAACCCTCCATAATATAAGTCCTCATAAAAATTTATGCAGTGGTCCAGCACACCTTCAAGGTGTCTTTTCTCTGAGAACCTCAGCTGTGCCCAAGGACCTAAAGTAAATTAATCAATCCTTCACTAAATGCATGTATTCCTGAAGTTCAAAGTGCTTTCCCAGTTCATTGAACAAATCCTCATTTGCTAGGACATTTCCAGTCACTTAAGTTTAGAAATCCAGCCAATTACTAAAGAGAGGAAAGTTGGTTTATTCCTGTGCTTATCTTCCAGAAGAGCAAACTCTTGCAGACTATACTTTAAAACCTACGAGGGGAAAAAATAAACAGAACATTAAAAAATTTGGAGTCTTTGTGGAAGAAAGGAGCTAATCCTGATTGTGAGACTATTCTGACAGTATAATAAGATAAAATAATTGATCCTTTTAAAGTCATTCTATACATTTCGTATTGTACCTATATATTCACTAGAAAGCATAACTGAATCATTAAAAAAATATGTTACGTAAAATGCAGTGTAAAATGTACATGAACTGGTTAAGGGTCATGTGTCTCAGAGGGTGTTCAGTCTTCAGCATGAACTGAGGAAAAAGGAAAAGAAAAGGCTTTCCTGAGCCAGAAACTCATAGTGGAAAGTGATCAGAAGAGGAGGAGCATTAAACCTCACGGCTGACAGACACTGTTCACCATTGCCTTGAGCTAACACAAGGTCCCTGTGCAGGCAAGGGCAACAGGCTCTACGGCAGTCACCACTCCTTTCACTCAGCTAGAGACCTGAAACTGATTTTTCCAGGTGCAAGGCAGCAGTTTTTTTCTGATGATTAAGAGTATGTGCATGTGTGCAGGCAGGTTTCACACAAGCACACTTGAAGCTTTACCCTTGTGGCAAGAAGAGGGTTGAGTGGTGCATGCGCTACCCTGCATGGAGGTAAGAAAAGCACAGATGCTCAGGCTGACTACCAAGGCAAAGCTCCCAGTCTTAAAAGACATATTTTGAGATTTTTAATATCCATTTCCTACAGACAGGGTCTGAGGTAGACATTTAAATTGAACTTTCATCCTTGACAATACAAAGGTTGTTAAGTAGGGCTTCCAGAAATGTGCACACACCTGTCTCCAAGGGCTTTAAAACTGGCACAGTAATATTTAAATCAGTTGAAAAAGCTACAGGATAAGATAAAATCTCCTCAAGTTAAAGAAGTGAAACTTTGGTTATTCCCTCATTCCCACCCCAACCTTTACTTACCTACAGACATATACTATAAACTGCAATTGTATTAATCATATTTGGAAATTTTCTCTTGCAAATAGCAGTTGTTTCCTCCTCTTGATAGACTAGATTTTTTCTGCTAAAGTTTCATTGTATAAAGCATCTATTTTCAAAGACCACTAACAATTTTAATATTATTTCCTTATACCTTCAGGTGCTCTCATCTGCATTCACACTAGCTCTCACAGCCAACTCTGAAGGCAGACAAGTTCCCTGCAAGGAGGACTGAACGTAGTGTCTTGTACATTTTCAGTAAATACAAATTTCTTAACCATCACTCTGCTGCTTGCGATGGCCAGATTTTAATGTTAAAAGAGAAAAACAGGTTAAAGACACACCTGGAAGAAAGTCTTGGTTTTCAGCACAAATTTACATGGCCAACTTTGCAAATAATAGCCTAGTGTTTCATGTGGTCTTGTTCCAAAAATCCTAGAGGGATTTCAGTTGTTTCCACTCCAAAGAAGCAAAACATTTCATTGCCCTCTGAGATTTCTTACATATTATGTATAAACCTTCAGACACCAAAATGCGTGCAGCAAGCCAAGCATACAAAGTAAATGATGTCTAGTTTGAATTGTTGTGCGCAGTAAGGGACCATGAGAACTAACAAGAGGAATACAAGCTCTTACTCCACCTAGGGCCATGCTTTTCTGCTTTCTTGAGTTCTTTCAGATTATTTAGCAAGGAGCCAAATCAGAATTCACTGGATGGCTATGCCTCTAGGACCAAGAACTCAGCATGGTCCAAAATATCTGAGATAAGGAAAAGAAAGAGAGAGAAGATATTTTTTCTTTACTTGCAAGAAATTATTTCTTGTGCAAGCCATAACCAGCATCTCCGTCCTCTTGAAGACACCTGGGCAACCCTGGCACAGCAGCCTGAAGGACCACACTATTGCTTTTACCCATCTTGCATCTGAAAGAGCACTTTGCTGCTCAGGCAGCATCATGTGCCCTGGAAGGGTTATTTCTAGTTCAAGAGCTGGCCTTTAGGCCAAAATAAAAAGCATATCACTGAAAATTTTGGTTTGGTTTCTTGCAAGTAATCCCACATTTCGTTCCAAATCAAGCAAACACTTGCCAGGACCTAAACCAAAAATTTCAGTCAGCACTGCTGCGCCCCCAAATACACACTCCTTCAGTCAAGTGGTCAGGACTTTTACCTGAGGCATGGAAAATTTAGGTTAAATCTCATTCTCTTTGTAAGGTTATTAATTTTTATCATATGCCTTCTACATGCCTTGTTCTTCAAGTGATAAGGGTTATATGAGCACAGTTCCCTCACTCTCTTGTTCACACCACAAAGCTTTGTGGAAAATACTGGGCTACTGCCTGGAGGAGGAATTGGATTATGTCTCACACTCCCAGCATGTCTCACCTCTCAGTGCATGTCCTGTTGCATACTTGTTTTCCAATATCTGCACATTAATAATGGATGGCATAGCACTACCAGGTCATCCTGAGGAAGATCTGCCTGCAAATACCCTTTAGCCTTGCATTTTATAGCCTGTCCTCAAAAAAACTGGGATGGGAGGAGGAGGGAAAGGAGTTGAAACTCCTGCTCAGGAAAAGAAAGTTGTCAAAACTTGGTCTTCCACATTCCTGCTGGACTGGCTACTGAGCAAATTACAGAGATGCCTGACTCCCTTCTATTCATCTAGCATAAAACAACAGAATGCACGCTACCCAGCAAGTTCAGACACATAGCTTTAGGATGCCAAATCTTCATTTTTCCTTGAAGGAAATAATCCCTCTCCCCAGCCCTGTTTCCAAGGGGATTAAAAAGAATCTGTCAGCCTATCCCTCCAGGCTTGCCTATACAAAAGCAGCACTCCATAAGAGCATTTATCTCTTGAGTCAGAATAGTTTTTCCATCTAGTAAATAATTTTTTTTTTGGTCCTAATAAAGAACCATTCATATTTAATATCTTTAACAAGAACTTTTTAAATAGTTCCAGAAAATAAACCTGCAACAAATATCCTGAGTCTGAGAGTGTTACTGATCTTGCCAAGTCAATCTAGTACATTGTTTTAGAGAGTAAGAAAGATAATATAGACCCTCTGGGTGGGATTTCTTAAATTGGGCTCAGAGGAGAGCAGTTCTAGAGGCAGATGGATAGCAGGGAAACCAGCCCTTCTCCTCTCTGGTCTCTGAGTAGAAAAAATATCCGTATTCCATTCCTGTCCCTCACAGCAGTGACACATCCATGTACTGTAGATCCTGACTCAGATAAAACCCTTACCTTCCAACTCACCATCCTTATTTCACTGTGCTGAGCACAGGATGGCCCCATAAGCCAACACCACGCTGAGCAGTGGGAAAGCTTCTGGGGAGTTCATGGCTGAGAAATGTAGAGCAATGGAAAGCATGAAGTATACAACAGGATAGAACAGAAAAACAAAGATATACACAACACAGAGACAACAAGGCTTCTTTCATAAACAATTTTGTGAAAAGAAGAGATGGATGGAAACGCTAAACAAAGGCTGCAGCACCTGTCCTTAGTACAATGGGATGAGTTGTAAGGAGGGAGGCAATTTCCTATAACACCAGTCCCAAGAAGAAGAGGTTGACACAAAATTAGTAGAGTAAAGGGCTTAACCACTTGCTCAGCAGCTTTCTGTGCAACTTAGTACTGAAATAAGGGATCTTCTAGAAGGACTGGACTTCATCAACAAAGCATTTGTTACCATTCCTGTGCCTGGCTACATCAGTGAGGGGTTCTGGGACTCCCTGTCATGAATAGATGTGCCACTGTCAGTCAGGGCAGCAAAAAGTCACTGGATTATCCTTTAGCCAAAACAAATTAAACCAGAAAACACAATTCAGAAGGCCTTCAGTTGCTGCAGGATCTTAAGCACTGATACCCAGTTTCTGAATGGGAGTCCCAGAGATTTTGTGGAAAGAAAAGATTTGTGGGATGAAAGAGGACAAGAAAGGATTCCTTTGATAGGGATAGGCTCTGAAAAAAATTAAAATGGTGATTTGTCTGAGTAGGTTAAGCATACATATCCCCAAGGCACAAAATGGTGGGCCATTTTGCAATACAAAAATCTCCAAACTCCTGTAGCTGGCTGTTGAACTAGTAGTGGTATAGTTATCCCATCACAGTACTGTGTGAACACAGTAGATTTTAATCAACTGATTGAAAAGGCAAATCTTCTGACATTGTGCCTGATGGTATACCAGTATACCAGCTGGATCTGATCCAGTATTTCCACATATAGCTGTGCTCTGTCTTGTAGATCTACAAAAGTGAGGTTTTTTCCCAGTTCTCCATTTCATAATCTGGGTACACCCCAAGTATCCCTAATGATGTCTCCTGGAAGCATTTCCTCTTTCATGAGCCCTAGAAACCCACTATTAAAAAATAGCTTCTTAGGGACAACTACTAATAAAGTGCTATGTTGAAAAAGTCTGAGTTAAAGAAGACCTTAAGAAAAAGGAACAACAGCTGAGCAAGATTTTTCTTGTGTTCTCAAGAGACCCATGACCACAATGTGATGATCACCTCAGATAGTGCTGGGGGTTCTAGATGGTCATAAGGCACAGGTAACTACTGCAGAGAAAAAAAAGAGTATATATGGTCAATGCAGTATGAGAATTGGTATTGAGCAGCTACAAAGAGAAGGAAGAGTGGTCATTTTTACTCACACAGTCACAAAGACCTGAGTAAGCACTGATGGCTCATAGAATTGCTGAGGCTTGTACCTACCCTCATTTTTGCAGTGGTTCTTCTATGCAGTAGCAGGACCTCTTTAGGAGGTGGCATTTCCCCAGCCTCAACACAGTGGAGCCAGGAATTGAATACACTGCTGTGATTCCCCTCTGTTCCCTGGCACTGCAGAAATACAGACACTTCCACAGACCAGGATTCTTCTCATAGATACACAGCAACAGGATGAAAATGGTCACAAGCTGCTGCAAGGAGCGAAGTCCTGACGAAATACAAGGCAAAAACTTTTCCATCATGACAGTTGATGGAACATGTTGCCCAGAGAAGTTTTGACATCCCTATCTAAAAACTTGGTGAGATTCAGAGAAAGCTGCTCTGGGAAGCTGGCCCTGCTCTGGGCAGGGGCTTGGACCTGATGACCTTGGAGGTCCTTCCCACTGAACTGTGCTGTGAGAGTGCTCTCTGCTCTCCCCTCAGTCCTCACCAAGCACAGCTGTTCCTGGCTGGAACAGGACAGTGCATTTCTCACCCAGCTCCACACTGTCTTCTCATACAGCCAATAACAATTTAGCACTTAGCTCCCAGTCAGCCTGTGAGAGACAAAGCTTAGGCAGCATCTCAAGCACAATCCATGAAGGACCAAGACCCCACTCCCCCTCACAGGTCTGCACAAAGTGAGGGACCTGAAGCTATGATTTGTCCCTTGAGGTCACATTGTATTCCTTGTCCGTTCAACTCTCCATCGCAGCAAAAGCAACGAGGTCTCACTGTGTCTGTCACATCATCCTCACAGCCTCACAGTAACTGTGTGTGGACAGATCCCAGCCTGGGTGGAGACTTCCACATGTGCAAGGCAACTAATGACCTGCAAGTAGAAGTCCTAAAACTCCTGCTTGCACAACTTCTTTCCTCCAAGGCAAAGCTGAAGCAACAGAGGCCATGCTTTGCCTAGCCAGACTTCAGGTCCAAAGAACTGTTTAGATCTGCTTATACCTCCATGTGCTCAGAAGACTTAACATTACCTAAGACCACCTCTTGAAAATGCCAGGATTTGAGCGGCTTACTGGCAATCTTTTTTCCTTCCTTTGTCCCTGATGAAATCTAGCTGTGGTTAATAGTCACATGTTCTGCTGCATTCTCCCTTAGCAGTACTAACACACTACTCAAAAGCCTTCAAGGCTTTATTCCTTTTGATGGGGTTTTGCTGGCCAATACAAAACCTGGATGAAATTACAGCCTGACTGAAAGCCATAGCTCATAATCTTATCTAAAATCCTAGGGCTTCCTGACATGGTAATGAGCTGCTTTGGAATACTCATCCTGATGTTCTACATTGCAAAACATGCAGGGTAACACCCTACTTGGCTAAGACAGAAGGTGATAGGATCAGCAAGGTTGAAGCTGAACCTCCTGCTCTACCATATGTTCCCCCATATGTGCTCTTGTCTTCCATGATAGTGGAGGCCTCAGGAACCACTAATGAAGAATTGCAACCCAATCTTCTTTTCTAGACAGAGCTTCCAAAAGGAGAGATTTGGGGAACTGTGTGCATGCTTCCATCATCCCAGGGCTCTGGATAAGGTGGCCTTCACCGACCTTAAGAGAACAAGATGCCGGTGTGCAATTCAGCTATCCCAAGTGATGCCCGAGACACCACAGCGCAATTAGGGATAGCAGCACAGCTGGGATGCTATCAAAGATGGGACCTTTGCTTTTAAGAAGGTTTGTCTTGAAAGAAAAATAAAGTAAAACCCAAATATTTTGGATAGCTAGGGCAGTAATGTCAGTTAACAAAAATTCTGAAAGGGGACTTTTTGAATTTTTATTTCACGCTGCCTGAAAGTTTATGGTATAAGAAGTCCTTTCTAAACTACTTCATCACATCACAGGATGTTCATCTGAGCCCACCTCATTCACTTTGCTGAACATCTATCTTGCAATACTGAGGTAAATACTGAGAAACATTTTAGGATTGCTCCTGTCTCTGAGAACAGGCATTAGGATGTGGCCCACCTTGTGCTCAGGATGAAAGAAGAGCTGAAAGTAGGGCTAGAGAGTTGCTTTTCCCCAGTTGCCCTTCCAAAACACTGGGAAAGCACCTGAGCCACCCCTGGGGCCGTGCAAGGATTTGTCTGGTGATAATATGTGCAATGTCCTTATATGCCCCCCACAATATCCAGGAACGGATGCCTAAAATAAAGGAAAGTCATTCTAATTGGCACAGATTACCTTAGATGTGAGCCATGAGGACACTTCTTGGGACACTGCGCTTATAATGCCATCAAGCGCTTCAGACACCGCCTGAAAAACACACAAAGGTCTTGCTACTGTTTCTGTCACAGCACACACACTTGCTTTATCCTTGTTCTTTGGACAGCTGAAATCTCAGTTCTCCAAATGACTGTTCTTGCATTCAGTCAAGTGAAATGGTCAGTTGTTACACGAGTCAGTTCTGGCTTGCAGTGCCATCCTGTTAACATGAATCCCCAAACAGACTTTCTTTGGCAGCCCAACCATTCAGTATTCACTCCAGAGTGGCCTTGGTGTTAAACATGTGACAACAAGTGGAGAAACTGAAACAGAATTTAATGCCCTTAGAAAAGATCCCACAAACAAAGCTAATTTCTATTCTGCTGTATCTACAAGAGTACAGTGTTCAGGAAACATGAAAGGTAGTTTAGCACCCAAGACTGGCAGAGAGACCTGGGCAATGAGACTCTCTGGTTAATCCCTTTGTGGGAACATGGTCCAAAACTGTCATGCTTTAAAGAAAAGGTCCACAGGTTCTGACATGCAACAGATATTTGAGTTTTCCGCTGACCTTGCTATGTGACTTCTATCTTAGTTTACTGAATAAAATTATAAAGCTGAAAGGAAAGGTCTGTATGGATGTATTTTAACAAAAGCCTTTTTTTCCTCTCTCCCTCCTCACTGAACATCTACACTGAACATTCACAGGGGACAAGGTTGGCAGGGTTTTGGTTCCAGCCTTGAGAAACTCAGCCCAGCAGTCTGTTTGCTGGGTGGAAGAATTAAGGTATTCAGCACGGTTCTTGTTGATGGCAATATAATGGGTTTACATTAACACAATTGTGCAGTGAGCACAAACTTTCTGAGCAGAAAGGTCTGCTCCAGTTGCCCTGCTAGTGTGTTTGCATAGACCTGCCAAATAAACAGCATTCCCTGCTGGGTGATTGGAAACAAGCATAAGAAGTTCTGAGTGTAAAATGCTAATCCTTAAGATATAATCTCAGCCCTGCTCTACAAAGGCTTCTCCAATCATTGACAGGGTCACATAGCAAAGCCTGTGGGTTGGCAGTGAGAGCTGGATGCATGGTCACTCTGAGATCCTGCCTGCAGCTGAGATGAGGATGCAAAAATCCTGGGGTTCATGCCCTGCCCACCTACCTCCTCTCACAGAGTCCTGTCCTGCACAAAACTTCCAGGCAGTGCTAAAGAGGGGATCAGAGCCACGGAGAGATGGAGACCCAGGGTGTGGAGATAGCAGCGAGTCCCAGGGCCCTGTGGAAGGGTCAGCATCGCTCCTGCTGCAGCCACACAGGGCTGTGCACAGCTGACACTGATGGTGGAGGCTGGGTGTGCTCCTCACAGTAGCAGTGAGGGTGGAGGGGTGCTTGCTGCAAGTGAGGGCTGTCTCCACAGCAGTCAAGGAGACTGGCAAATCCACCAAACTGCCTACAAAGATGTGAAGTGGACATACACCAAGTGGTAAAAGCATCATGACTGCGGTTCATGTTTCCTTTTTCTCTCTGCCTCCCATCTAAGAAAACTCTTAAGGTTTTTTCAGAGGTAAGTGTAAACCTGAGGGTCAGCCCAAGTCAGCTTTTGGCTTTTGGCCTTGAGAACAAACCTAGCCCAAAAATGGACATGCAGAAGTGTTTGCTACCTTTTTCTATTATGCAGCACTGCAGAGAAATGCCCTCCTTGCTGTGCCTAGACAAGTTTACAGAAATTCTAGGTATTAAAAAAAAAAAGGAAAAAAAATAAGAGGGAGGATGGTACTCGTTATTAAGTTGTAAATACAAATCGTGACCTGGAAACTCTGACCTTATCCTGTTCCTTTTACTTAGAAGAGGTTCACAGTGGTTTACTGTGCATGTTGAGGCAAATGTCCAGAATTAGGCAGAAGTTATCCACATTTTACCATTGTGATATGAGCTTTGGTGTAGCAGAACATGGCATATAAACCTTAATAGCATGGTTTTACTGTATTTGGTGCCCAAATTTATTTCCTTGCCTTATACTGCACTCAGTTCTGTCCCAATTCACTGGGTGGGGACTGATCAGAATTGACATGCAGCATTGCTCACTTGCTTGAAGGAAAAATGGTCATGAAAGATTTTTTTAAAAAATCTTTTCTATTAAAAGGGATGATGGGGCTTTCTGTCTTCCCAGTCTCCTATGGTTACTTTTATTCTTCCACTGCCATCTGCATCCCTCATGCTCCTTATCCATGGGCTTAAGCTAATCCCTTGATACCAGAGGAAACAACAACTACATGCTCTCCCTGCCCACACCCTTAAAACACAGAGTAGAAAATTGCCTGAGGCTAGTATGAATATTAAACCAAAAATCTTCTGAACAGCTCTCCTCACAGGGGACTGCAGGTTCCTGCTCCCTCTTCCGTACACAAGGCAGATCCTACAGACCATGGGCATATGAAGATCAGTGGGACCAAGGGGCAGAGCAGAGAAATACTAAACAAAACCGAGACCCCCAGAACAACCACAAACAGGACACGCACCACAGGCACAGCTCTTGTAGCAGGGAGCTGAACACTGCCCTGCCCCACCCCAGGAGGATGTGAGAGAAGCTCCATTTCTCAGGGCTTACCTGCAGTGACAATTGGATGTCTCCGTGGGGGCAGGGGCAGGAGTGATGAATTTCCCCTACCAAAACAGAGGTTTCTCTGAAATCCTTAATTTCTTTTCAGCCCCTCCCCTTGGCACTTTCCCATTGTTCTGCAAGAGGAGTGAAACAGAAGTTTCCGGTACCAGCTAGCAAGGGCTTGTTTTGCAGTGGTAACACTGCTGCTTTCCCAAGGCTCCTGGATCAGCTTGTCTGTCTCCTTTGCTGTCTGAAGGTGAGGCTGAAGGTGTCCAAAGGGTTGCCTCAGAGTATGAGGCTTTCTATTTACTCCCAGCACAAAATATGGTGTTGGCATAGGGCACATGAAGCTCTCCCAAGCTCCCTGTGCCTTAAAACACCATGGACTACACCCACATGCTCCAGCCCTTGGGGCATTGGAGTCTGAATGCAACACAAGCCAAAACAGCTCAGGCAATTTACTCTTCAGTGCTGAGCAGCTGTCCAAGGGTCCCAGGGCATGGAAACTTCTACATAGATCCCAAGTACTGGGCAGCACCATTTTCAGGTGTGCTTCCCTGTCCTTGGGGAAGGCACTGGCTTCTCAGCTAACCTCAGCTGTCATGGGCTGTGGGAGAGACATGCACACATCACCTCCCCACTCCACAGAATTCAGTCCAGCAGCCAGGCTCCACATAGTACAGACTTCTGCTGCCCTGACCTCCAAGCCCCATGCAGGCACAAATCCCAACACTGACAGGCCCTTAGGCCTGACACTGCAGCTGTAACAAAACCATTACCAAAAGCACAGCCCTGCAGCCCCCGTGCTCCAGAACTCCCCAGTCAGACACAATCTGCAGCACGGGCCCTGGCACTGCATGATCCAGGCTGAGCACCTCCTTCCCAGGTGGAGGGATAAAAGAAAATGGGAGAGGCTTGAGGAAGGCAGGACCTCAGAGTTGTGTGTGGTCCATTGATGAGTGCTATGCAGCTGCTGCACTGCCCTAGGTCCCTCTCACTAACAAGTGGAATGGGAGAACCAGATGATAGATGCTCAGAGTTTAAATATGCCTGGTATATCCCAGGAGTATTGTTCAAATCACCAGATGACGGGAGGGACATATTGAAGATCATTTCTTCAGTCTTGGCTAGTGCACAAGGCAGAATAAAGGAGCCCTAAAAGCAGAAGAAAAGCAGAACGAAAGGCAGTATGACTCTGTCCCAGCATTTGTGTAGCAATGTCATTGCAGCAAAGCTCAAAACTCACACATATTCTCACACTCATCTTCTCACTAGAACCAGGATCAGACAGAATTACTTACAGTGGCACAGAGGACAAGACACACAAGATAGCAGGGCCTCATCACACCTGCTGGGTTCTCTGGACTTGGCTCTACTCCAACACGTGAATTCTGAATGTTTGCAACTACAAATCTTGACTCTTCAAGGATGAGAAAACATGAAGATTCAGAAACTTGTCTGTCAGTGGTAGACATGAGAAAACAGCGTTCACTTTGCATTGCAAACTTTCTCTCCGTCTTTCTTTCCTTATTTTTTTAATTAGCTTTGTTATTCCTTTGACAGGGGAGCCTCCCAGCTCCCTGGGTCCTACCAATTGCTTGTCACTGTCAGAGTTAGCAGCAATAGGTTCCTCCAAAATACCAATCACCCACTGACAACCCCAGTGGGATGAGGCTGCTGCTCCAGAGCTCTCTTTTCTGTCAATTTTACTGCTTTTTTCACAGACTGAAAAGTAGCTCATAATACTAGACCCAGGGCTTTTTGTGGCTTTTTTAGGAATATTTCAGATGAGCATTCGTGCAACCCTGAGCTCTTTCAGGGCTCCAGCTCTCCCTGCAATCAGAAATAAGGCCACAACTATACAATGTCAATACCACCCTGGGCTAAAGCGCAGCTGGTAGCCTTTAGCTGCTGTTGGGAGCTACAGAAATAGCCTGTGGGTGAAAGGAAGAATTTGTTCAGCATTTCACCCTTTTAAACCTTTTTTTAGGAGAAAAGCCAGATGCTGCTTCCATGTTCAACACTCCATCTCCCCAAAGTGATCATACAATTCTTGTCCTTGAGTGAACGGTGTGTTTTTACTTCAGTAACCCTGCTTGGCAGGTTACCATGTGCATTTGTTATTTTCTGCATGGTAAAGTGCTTTTCAGTCTGAACTCTTTCTTTCTCTCTTTCTTTCACTTTCTTTCCTTCTCCCCTTCTTTCTCTTTCTCTCTTTCTCTCTCTCTTTTTCTCTCCCTTTCTTTTTCTTTCTCTTTCTCTCTCTCTCTTTTTCTCTCTCTGTCTTTTTTTCTCTCTCTTTCTCTTTTTTTCTTTCTCCCCTCTCTTTCTCTCTCTCCTTCTCTCTTTCTCTTTCTTTCTTTCTTTGTCTTCCTCTCTCTCTCTTTCTCTCTTTCTTTTTTAATTTTCTCCTTCCTTTATTTTTGAATGCTGTCTTTAATTCACCTCTGTGAAGTTGAAGATAGTAATCAGAGCTCAGGTGGTCTTTTCTCATAATGATTTAAGAGTTTCTATACTCTAAAGAATGCCTTGGTAGGTCAATAGTCCTTTTTCAAAGCAGACAAAATTTGGATTTCTATTAAGATGACACTATTAAATCTTCCTTCCTGACCAGAGAGGCAAAGCACTGGAGCAGGGAGCCGTCTATCAGTGATTCCCAGTTGGAAGCTGTGGTTTCTGTGTCCATAACCTGGCTGGTCTGGGCAGATGTGGTTCAACTTGGCAGAGTTCCATCTGGCCAGAGCTGTGGATGGCCCTGACTGCAAGGAGCGCCTCATCTGCCAGGCTGGGGTCAGTGCCTTGCCCAGTGCCTGTGTGGCCCTGGGCACATCAGTGCTCCTCCTCCTCTCCTCATTTTCGTGGGGGCACGAGGCCCCATGGCTGAGCACCCCTCTGCTGCCCACTCAATCTCTCCTGGAGATCAGTGTCCAGTGCCCCAGCACATGCACAGGAAAGAGGAAGGGGCTGCTCATTGTTCGGTAGGATGGGGCAAGATATTTTCTGATCTTTTTTCCATATCGGTTTGTTGGTTTGGTTTTTTTTTCCACACCAAAGGCACATGCTCTTTTTTTTTTCCAGGCCTGTTTTAATTTTTTTTTTTAATTAAAGCCCATGGCTATCGTTGGAAGTAGACAAAGAGAAATTGAATAGAGCATAGAGTGAAACCAGCAAAAGGAAATGGTGACTGAAATGTCTATTCATGTCCCCTTTGTTCAAAAGAGACACTGTTAAAAGTTATTCTCTTTTATTTAAAAGTCTGAATAATCATTAAAAGAGTGCACAGAGTCTGGGGCTAAAGTCCTCACCCAGAGAGTGTGGCAACCACCCAGCTGGAGATACTGCTCTCACCTGCACACACTTTCACCCCTCCCAACCGCAATTTAAGAGAGAAGTGGATCCTTTGTCCTCCTCCCTCCCTCCTACTCTCTTCTCTCTGACCCTAAAACTCCAGTGGCAAAGACATTTACTTTCTAAGAAGCAGAAGAAAGAGGATTAATACCCATCTCTCAAAAAGAAGATTTCATCTGCCTGTCTCCATTTGCCAGTGCCACTTGGGAATCAATACAAGCCCCCTGCCTGCTGTATATATAAAATACCCAAATTCGGTAGCTTTCATAAATCCTATATTCATTTTTTAAGTCATTGAAAAAATTAATTAAATCACAGTCCTGTTCATGAACCCTTTCACATCATCTGGAAACAGAGTTTTCAGTGAATACAGAAATCCAACTTAAAAACAAACCAACCAACCAGTCAAACAACAACAAAAAAAGTGAAATTCCAGACCAAGCAGTGTCTCTCCCTCACTTTGCAAAAAGCCTGTATTTCCCACAGAGCTGACTGTGCCATCTCCTGAAGTCCCCAGGAGCAACACTGACTCTGCCAGCCCCATTAGTCCCAGGTTCACCTAGGATCCCAGAGAATAACAACAATGTTGAGGCCTCTGCAAAAATTTTGCTTTTCCTAGGAGCTGGAAACCTGTGTTGATCATTCACCATCCATTTTCTGTTTTACTAGACCCTCAGGGTGGGATTCATTCCACCAAACTTGGAGGGCTACCATATTTAGGCAACTTATTTAGGCTCCCTTTATATAGCAAGGGAAAGAAAAAATAGGCTCTTCCAGTGACCAGCCCTTCAAAAGGGACTGTCCTTCAAAGAAAGACACATGTACGCTGTACCAAGGTGGCACAGAAATACCTATCTCTTTCCACTGAAAAAAAAGGGAGCCTGTGAGTAACTTTTCCAGATGCAGATACCACCTATTGAGGTGCTTTACACTTCAGAAAAAAATTAGATTAATGCTGTTCTCAGAGACAGTGCATTTTATGCATGCCTGGAATAGCTCTGTGGTCTCTGCAGCACTGTCTGGCTGCAGATATTTTCCCCTACAGCAACTGTAGCACAGCAGTGCTTTGCAGTTCCCAGTGATGATGTAAAAAGACTTACTGATGTCAAAATACTCTTTAATTCGACTGAGAACCATTTCCACTGCTTTGCAGGTCTGTGAGGTTAAGTATTGCACAATGGAGCCACTATTTTCTTTTTTTTTTCTTAATGCAAAAAGAAGGGAGGGAAAGAAAGAGACAGAAGGAGCAAGGTGAAGCTCAGACACCCTGTGCTTCCTAGAGGAGAAACAAGTCCCTGATCCTCTGCTAGACCAGCAATGCAAGGCAAGCTGATGCTCCAGAAAGGCTGGAATTGAGATTTCTGACCTCAACCGATGCCTGTGAAACAACAAAATCAGTAAAAAACCAGGAAACACCTCCCTCCCCACACCATACAACTACAAATTCCAGCCCACTGACCCACATCATTTTGACAGCAGAGAAGTTCTGAGCGGCTTTAATCTATGCTGTGGTGGCAACCTCAGCTCACAATGCAGACAGCAGAGTGCTTGAAATTTCAGGTACCCGAGGCAGCAGCTGGATTGGCTCAGGTTTGTATCTCAGAGCCACTCTCCACCGCTTGGCTAGGCTCCTGCCTGCAGGCTGAAGCAGCAAGCCCTGAGGTTGCTCAAGCACCTGACAGGGCTCACTGGAGCACCTGAGAGAGGAGGAGCCAGTCCCACCCTCCTCCTCCCCTGTGCCCACCACTTGTGACAGCCACTAAGCCACCTGACTTTTGTGTGTTCCTTGCTCAGGACAAGTTTCAGCCACATCAACAAGCCCCGGAATTCTTCCCACCCACTGCATGAGCTGGTCTGAGGGATGGGATATGCAGCTGAGGAAGAGGGAGAAGGTGCAAGTGACCCTTCAGCAGAGGAGCATGGTCTAGAATGCACAACTCAACAGTGCAACCATGTCTTGTTTTAAGAGATGGCAGCAACAGTAATCTTTAAAGTAGTATTTTAAAGTCTGTGCTTTCTTTTTCCCTTGGCTGACAGGTTCCTCACCACATCTGGCTTGTACCTAGACCTGTACTGAATCCTTGCATTTTTTTTGTTTCTGCAGCAGAAGTGCAACCCCTGCCCCATGGGCAACTCGCAGGCACCCTGTCCTTGGAGCACCCACATCCCATCTCTCCTAGGCTCACCTGTGAGTGCAGCACACCCCTCCTCCCATGCGGGAGACACCTCCTGAGAGAGCTAATTCAACCCAGGAGGGGAAAGTGGTTTATTTATAATCCTAGGTGTGAACCAGTGTGGTGTGATAAGAAGTGATGGGAGGGAAATTGAGTTTGCCCAGAGGCCTCAAGGCCTCCAGAAGAGGCCTCCTCTATTGCACTCTTCATTAAAGCACAGGCCCGTGACCCCTTTGCTAAGATACGAATCCTCCTCCCAAGGGAAACAGAGAAAAAGCTTTGATACCCCCACAACAGGGACTTTCCCTGTAAAATGAGTTTTATGGCTGTACAAGAGCATGTGTGTCATAAGAAGAAAATCATTGCAGAGACCTAAAATCGGATATCACACACAGATCTATCTCCCAACATAAAACTAGAAACAAGCTTTCATGGCTTCCTTTCTTGTGAAATATTAAAAAAAAAAAAAAAAGACATAAAAAAATTATGTCACTGATTTCAGCCTGGAAAGATGTACAACTAAAAAATTACATTCTTAACCTGCTCGTGATAATTCTCCTCTGCCCTGTTCAAATGAAAATGACAGAAATAATGTAATCTTGCCAAGTGTTGCTTTAATTTATTGGAATTTATTATGTATCTCTTTTCTTCCACATGACAATCTATTGAAATGTGTGCACACAAGGCTGTTCACCAGCAGTGGTCTTGTCTTTTGTCTTGTCTTTTTTTTTTTTTTTGTCTTTTGTTGCATAAACTCTATGTAGGTGGTAATACACAGATATATATAAATACATACAGGGAGAGGGAGTGGCAAAAGGCAATCTCTTCATGAGGCTGAGTAATCCTCAGACATTTTTCACTAAAAAGATGCAGGTGCTCCTGTATTTATAAAGGGGTTTAAAATGAAAAGATGGATATCTAGTGAATACAGTATCTTCTGCAGCAAGATTTACTCTATGACTGGTTTTGAGGACTACTTGGGAGCTAATTCCCTGTAGCAAATCTGTATCAAGCCTGACATAATACTGAGACAAGATCAGATAGGGAAGATTGTTTGTAAGAGCTCGTTTTTGTCTTTCCTTACATTCCACAATCATTTTAATTTGGAGTGGACTGCCTTCTTTTGGGAATAAATCGACGCAGAGCTGCTGCAACAAGAGACACATTAACCTTTTCCTATCGAGTCTCATATTGTGATAGTATTTGGAAAAGCCTTGCAACTACCAGAAGAGAATGATATTTACTGTGCAGAAAAAGAGCTACGACAGTCAAAGGCCAAATCCTGCCCCTTTCTACTTGGCTTGGTGCTTTTATCTAATAACTTTACTTGGAAAATGGAGATACGATGAGAAATGGAGATATGGGAAGGACTCTTTAGATGATGGATTTTAAGCCTCAAACTAAAGTAAAACCTTGAATCTTGTATATTTAACTTGCATTTGAAGGCGGTCATTAAGCTCCTATGCCTTTTAGATGTTTTTGATAGAGACATTCAAGAATGTAATAAAAACACATCAATATCCCATAAACCTTACTTCAAAAAAAAAAAAAAGGAGCAAAAAATATGCTCATTGTTTTACTTAGGTTTTTATTCCATCATTATGGCACAAGATAGAACTTAAAGACAACATCACTGAATAAGTCTTCAACTTCATTAAAATTAAGACTAATACGTTTTATAAAATTCTTCCGATATGTTACACTTTCCCTTATGGAGTGCTAAGAAGGAATTTCTCTGGAAGGCTGCAGTACATTGCCACCCACTGCCCACAAACGGCTCTGCAATTGAAAAATAACGTGTATAAAACAGCAACATTTAACACAATGCAACATACAGCTACTGAGGAAGTGTGACTGACCCAGACTTTGGCACAATATTTATAGAAACGCAGTTGTGAGCTTTTCCAAATGTCATTTTCATTTCTGAAACTCTGCTTGACTCCCTTTCATGTGTCTGTCTGCAGTTTTTTTCTTTCTCTAACTTTCTTAATGCTGGAGCTTTGTTATTTCAAAGGAAAAGCCATATTCTTTCTCAGTGTTATGCATCTCAATTTATTAGGTTTGGTTTTCTAAAATTTGGATTCCAGTTTATTGTTTCAAAACAATACATAAAATCATACATTTATAAATATATATATTATATCCTGCATATATAACATTGGTTTTCCTTTAGAATGGGAGGGCAGACTTTGCACTACATGATTAGTTAGTTTAGGCACAACGTTGTTCTTAGTTGATTCTCTGAGCTGCTTCCTACCAGAGTCTAAAAAAATACTTTTAAAATCTTGTATCAAATTTTAAACTTATTTCCAAACATATGTATAAGAAAAAAATATTTTGTATTTTTCCCTCTAAGCTCACTACTACCCTTATAAAATATATGGCTTTTCATGTTCCACTCTATTTTAGTGTTTTTCAATAGGCAGTGAAAAGAAGTACAACTTTCCCCTTTAACAGCTTTTTTTTTATATATATATAAGCACAGAAACCAGCTTGTGCACTTTCTATAGAATTCCAATGCATATCACGGTAATGTAAGTGCAGTGATTTTTTAAAAAAGCAGTCATGATTGATTGACATCTGTATATGAACACATAACATGATTATCATACAATACCCATTACAGAATATACAATCATCAAAACTGCAGATATATAAATACATTTTTAGCAACATCAAAGCAGCAGTTTTATCTTATACACAGCATATGCATACAGTTATTACACTAAAGTTTTCACCTTGTTTTTTCTCAAAAGCTTGCTGAAAAACAGGAACATACTGTATTTGTAAATTAACTGCTTGACAGTGCTGTTAAGAAATTAAAGTGAACAAAGTTTTAAAAAAGTATATGCAATTCAGTTGGTATAAAACAAACAAGCCCTCCCTGTATTCCAATGTCACCGTTTTCCTATGAGACAGAGGCATGGCTATGAGCAGCAGCTCCAAGGAGTCAGATCATACAAGGGTTTCTGGGAGGGCATCGGGGTTATCGGCTGATAACAGCTCCCAGATCTGCCACCTCTCCCTTTGCCACTCATTCCAGTCCGCCTCTGAAACACTTTTACTGTTCTGGCTATGAGGTGCTGTGGAATAGTTGTGACCTGCTTGTGTGTGCAGGGCCGGCTGCTCCTGCCTGGAGGTGGCCTGGTCAGGGGCTCTGGCTGGTGGCCCTCCAGCTGCTCTTGGCCCCGAACTTTTTTCTGGGCGTTGAAGTCTCCACAAAGAGTGCAACGTTGAAGAAACACTCGACCGCTGTGGCAACGCAGAGCTTGGTTTTGCTGGCCCTGGGTAAGGGGGTGGTGGCCGCTCTTTCCTGTAGGAGGGCTTGGCTGTGCTTTGCAAACAACCCACGTTCGAGTCGTGCTCACTGAGGTCCTCCACACTGCTTAAAGTCAAGTGCTGCTCCGACCTGGAGTGGGACAGGTCTGAACTCCTGCTGCCAACTTCAATGTGTGGGTTACTGCACACCCGAGACACCATGGGCTGGAGCTGACACTCGGGAACAGCAGCTGTTGTCTGGCTCCTCCGCATGACCTGCCTGCCACTGTCCAGTTCTGAGGAGCTGCCCTGCCACTGAGGGGAATACATGGCAAGGTTCCCCTGGGAAAGAGAGCACTGTCCAGGGCGCAGCAAGCTGCTTTCATAAATGTTCCCGTAAGAACCTGGGGGTAGAGTCAGGAACACAACATGAGTCTGCAGAACCACTCATGTGGCATTTAACAAACTACTGCTTTTCCCTTGTATCACACTGTAGCACAGGGATGGGGGCTGAGACAGGCTGAGAAAGTTGGGGCTGTTCAGCCTGGAGAAGAGAAGATTGCATGGAGACCTCATAGCACCTTTCAGTATCTGAAGTGAGCTGACAGGGAAGCCAGAGAGGGACTCTCCATCAGGAACTGTAGTGATAGGACAAGCAGTAATGGGTACAAATTGAAAGAGGGGAAATTTAGGTTAGATATGTGGAAGACATTTTTTACTGCGAAGGTGGTTAAACACTGGAACAGGTTGCTCAGGGAGGCTGGGGATGCCTCAACCCTGGCAGTGTTCAAGGTCAGGTTGGATAAGGCCTTGAGCAATCCAGTTTAGTGGGATGTGTCCCTACCCAAGGGAGGGGGGTTAGGACGAGATGATCTTTAAGGTCCCTTCCAACCCTTATCACTCTATGGTTCTATGATTCTATTAATTTTAGAAGAATTTAAAACTTTTCTTGAAGCAATTTTAAAACTTTAAACTTGAAGCAACTTTAAAACTAGACTTTTTAAATTACATTTGATAGTTTGAAATGTTGCTGCTCTCTGTATTCCACTGAACACAGTGTGCTCATCTGTATTCTATCTAAGAGTCACCTTTTAAAAGTCCAACTCTGGACAATGTGAATTCTCCTACTGGTTTCACTGCGATTTCTTGAAAACAAGAAATTGCTTTTGTCTTTGCTAGATTTGGGCTTTAAAACTGAGAAATTACTGACCTGTGATTGCTGGATCCTTGCAGCCACTTTTCAGTGTTGAATGCCAAGTGCCCCAGATATCAAAATGATCTTCAGAAACATCTAAACAGCAGTAAAAGCAGGGAAAAGATGAGGAATCAATCCTCTTAAAGATATTATTTAGAAATATACAAATAGAAAGGTAAAACCTTATGTAAGGTGTCAGAGTCATTAACATCCACTAGCACCTTCACTGTGCACCTAACATGAGCATCTCACGTTTGAGACCCCACCTGTTGTACTACATACAGTTCTGGTGACCCCAACCTGAGGACATGGAAATGCTGGAGAAAACCCAGAGAGGAGCTATGAAGCTGGTAAGAGGACTGGAGCACCTTGCCTACAAACACAGGCTGAGAAAATTGGGGCTGTTCAGCCTGAAGAAGAGAAAATTGTGTGGAGACCTCACAACAGCCTTCCAGTATCTGAGGGGGGCAGACAGGGAAGCCAACAAGGGACTCTTTATCAGGAACTGCAGTCACAGGACAAGGAGTAATGGGTACAAATTGAAAGAGGGGAAATTCAGATTAGATATTAGGAAGAAATTTTTTATTGTGAGGGTGGTGAGGCACTGGAACAGGTTGCCCAGGGAGGCCGGGGATGCCCCAACCCTGGCAAGTGTTCAAGGTCAGGTTGGATAAGGCCTTGAGCAATCTGATCTAATGGGAGGTGTCCCTGCCCATGGCAGGGGGGTTGGGACTGATGATCGCCAGGCTCCATTCCAACCCGTTGACATTCTATGATTCTATGTATTTGTTCACAGCTACTGGTTTCTTTTGGTTCCGGGGGTGCTCTGGGTGGGGTGCTGTGACTCCGAAACCGACTCTAGCAGAAAGCCGTTCGGCAGCTACTGCACACACAGAGACACACACAGACACACACAAACACCCACACACTCNGGAAAGAGGGAAGGGAGAACATTCTGGATTAGGGCCATATAGGGTAGAAAGGGGCAGGGGAGGCTAACAGGCCAATAGGGGAAACAGAGCCAGGGTACATTTCTGTAACAGAACAGGGCATCCTGAGAGAGACATTTTTAGTCACTTTAACCTGGGGAGAATTTCTCCACTTAGCTCCAGGGGGTTCTTATAATCCCTGGTGCCATGGGCTCACTGTCTACCACAGGTTTCAAGATCAGATCCTGCAATGGATTCAGTGAGCTCTGTATGGGCAGGGTGCCTGAGTTTGCTGAGTCCTTAAGTCCTCTACCTTATTGAAGTCAGAGAATTTGCACAAGAACAGGAGGATTTGGTCCACAAAAGGTAGTTTCGGTCAAAGCTCCCTCAGGCAGCCCCAGCCCCAGGGGTCACTGTAAGGCATGGTCTATCAACCCAAGGATGCTGCTAGTCTTACCCAGAAGTGCACCCACAGAACAAAGATTTAATGAAATGCTGGACTATAAGCAGTTTTATGCCTTTTTCTGATTCCACTAGGCAGTAGAGGAATTTCCTAATTTGTCATGGTCCAGTATCTTTGTGATGTATATTAAAGTCCAGAAGATGGTTAGTATGATAAAACTTCATGTAATTTCCCATTCATAACTTAATAGAAATCTGACCAAATTCCTAAAACCCGTTCACAGATTTAGATGTTGAATACAGAAGAAAAATTTTGATTGGCATTTATAAAGCATATAATTGAGATATTAATCTAAATCCCATTAATTCCAAAGGGGATTAAGTGCCAAGGCAGTACATCTGAAATTAAATGGTTTTAAAAATACCACCAAACAGTTATGTGCATCCCTAAGCATTGAAAGTTCTTAAAGTTTGGCTCACTCAGTATGAATTTCATGGATGACAGTTTTTTTATATTTTTTTTTAATAGGAGAAACATCTTGAAGTGCTGGTGAGCTCTTAGTTTAAACCATAGTTCTTTACCAAAGAAATCATTCAGGTATGCACTCCCCAGGTAGCTGTGGGAATTATGGATCCCTGCACTAGTATTGCTCAGTGTGTAACTGGCTGCAGATGTAAAGCTGTGTAGCTCAGCTATGTTTTCCAGTGAGAGGGTGTTGAAGTCATTCTTTACAACTGGAGAAAGTTTGTAACCTGAAATCTTAAAATCTCAGCTTTTTCCAAAGCCTGGACCATAACCTTGCAGGTATTAGAGTCCCATGGATCAGGACTAGACTTTGCCATGCTGTCACAGACAGGCTGAAAAACTGGACATACACAGTTCTATTTTCCTAAATAATATCTCCAAGTTTCGAGAAGTGCCATACCAAGAGCATCCCTGACAGTTGGCTGAGCTAATGAGGAGGACTCAGCACAGATCCATTGGGCTCAATACAAAAAAAAAGGATGCTGGTCTGTCATTTTTTTTTTATAAGATTATTTACACTATTTCTCCTCAAATCCTGGTAGCTGATAATACAAATCTGGAACTTTTCAATTATTTCAGGAATCTCCACCAGTCACTGAGGAGGAGGAGGAGCACAAGCAGGATGCACTATACCTTTTCCAGCCTGTGATGCAGAAGAATTCTCTTTTGGCTTTGTCTGTAAGTGTCCAACCAGCGTGTACTGCTCAGGTACCTTGTACAGCTTATCTGGGCTGTGGGCAACTTCTTCTTGCATTGCCACCAGCGAGCGCTCAGACAGCACTGGGGAGTTGTTGTCGTAAGGGGACACATCGCCACTGGAAGCTTTGTTGGAGTCTGTGGAAGAATGTCTTTCTCCTGTGGAGTAGGAACCTTCTGACCGCAGCATCTCAGGACTCCTGAGAAATTTTGATAAACAAACAACTGTTAATAAAAAAATGCTTCATGGTCACAGTTACAGGTGCAGTTTGACATCAAGGCCAGGTTGGATGGGGCTCTGAACAACCCAGTCTAGTGAAAGGTGTTTCTGCCCATGGCAGGCAGTTTGGAACTAGATGACTTTTAAGGTCCCTTCCAACCCAACCATTCTATGATTCTATGATCATACAGATAAAATCAAATACAGGAGAATGGTCACAGCTGCTGAAATGAAAACACGTCAGAAACAGTTATTGAGGTGGATTTTCCATGAGTAAAACTTTTGCCATGAAGTGGCCAGCAGAGGCCACTCAAAATCAAAAGATGTTGCTGTCAAGAAAGGAAACAAAAACCCACAGCAATGTACAGTAAACCACAGGAAACTAAGCAGTGAATCAATTCCTTATGTTACCTTGACAATTTTAGCTTGTGGAAACAATAAAGCTGAAGGCATGATGGGGAAGGTTAGTTTGATGCTAAGTAGTATGCTAAAATAAATTCCTGTATTCTGAAGTTTTACATAGAAATCAAGCACTCAGCTTGCCTTTCATGCTATGAGAATGATCCTCTTCTAGAGACATAAGAAGGTCAATATTCTACAGGGGCCAAACAGATTTATTTACTGTACTTATGATCAGGGCAACAAACAACTGGTTCTGCTGATACCTTCTACAACTTCTTTTACCCTTTCACCTTCACACCACCACCACCATGAACTGCCTTTAATTTTGCCAAGAAAAGGCAAACACAACTCCCACCAAAGTACAGCCAAGAGAGACAACTCATTTTTGAAATGTGCTGGGAACATTGACTGAGATTTCTTGAACTGTCACAGTTTACAGTGCAGGCTGTGAATCACTGAAATCACAAAGAATATGCAGAACTACTCTGTAAACAAACAACTTTTTTCTCCTGTTATTCCTCCCTAACTTGTATTTCTCTTACTCATTTTTCATTTCTCTGCACCTTTGTTTCGTAGAGCTTATCTTTTGCTTCTCTGGAGTCAAACACTTCTTTCAGTGACTTCTTGTTAATATCTGTTTTAACTGACTGTGATACAACAGAGGCTCATTCCTGTAAATGTCTGAAAATGGTCAGCCCTTTTCAGAGTCAAATCCAAAGACAGCTTGAACTTAGTGAGCAGCCAAAACTCATTTCTCGCTATGGAACAGTAACCCTGTTTCCAGACAAATAAAATGAAACTGAGGAAAGAAAATAAGGAAAACACAGCTAAACACAGCACAGTAAATATTAATACAGAAATAATGACAAAACTTAACACCACTTCCAAGCTGTTGTTTTTTCCCTGGCTGATTTATGTAACACATGTCCCAAAAAATAAAATATATACAATCGACAGCATGATTATGATATTACTCAATATTCCTAATTTTTTTCAGTATGAAAGCAAACAAAGTGTTGAATAAATTAAATAATGTTACTCCTCAGTAACTCTCAGTGACAAAACCATCACTGAACTTTAACTGAGGTGAACTCGAAAAACAGAGCTGCCACTTGGCAAAGTTGCTGTGTCCCAGGCTTCCCAGTGCAGCATGGTAATGCTGGGGAGTCATTAAAAAAAAAAAGTGCCTCAATTACATAACTTCTCATTTAAATTTCTTATCTGAAGTTGAGTCCAATGTAAATTAATCTATAAACACACACTGAAGACTTATAGTCTTTTAAGTACATAAAATTCTATCACAAACATTTTTTCTCTTTTTTTTTCCCCACTTGCTTTTTTCTTTCTGTCCTCCTAAGTCCTAAAATCCCTTGTGCAGTGATATGAGATTTAAGCAATGTCTTGGGATTTTCAGAAGACCTAGAAAGACCTCTTAGAAAAGGGGAGAAATGTTGGTATCTGCAGGTGTCCTATGACCAAATGTCTTTCTTTCCAGCTTTCTAGACTGAATGTCATCTAAGCCTCATACAGAGGCTGTCACCTGCCAGCATACAGACAAACTTATCACTAATGGTAACACCAGTAAGGTTTATTGCATGTAAATCTTTGCAGCATCAAAACCTAACTGTGCTGCACAGGGCAAAGACAGAGGTAAACCAGCACTTAGCCATGGCAAGGTAACACAAGGAATAAGGGAAACGGAAATGGAAATGAAAGAATGTGGGAACATAAACTTGAGCTTTGTGAAACACTGATTTCATGTCTTACCTTGAATGATCTGTTATAGTCTACCTCTTCTCAAGACAGAGCTCCTGCTAAAAATTTACCTGAATAGAAACTTTCAAGTCTTTGGAAAGATTCAAACATTGAAGTTTCTAAACTGATTTACAGTTTCTGTTGGTAAGCCCGTACTATTTTTTATATACATCTATAATACCACTTTCAAATTTGTTTAGGTAAAATAGCTTTAAAAATTAAAGGAACTGCTGTAGACTCTGTCAATCTTACTACAAGAAACCATCAAAATGGATTGAATACTTAAAGGCCAGAAATTGAACTCATACATTTGCAGTTTTACTATGCTCTTCATGAACAAAATAAAACACAATTTGCAAGATGACTTTGGTTAGCCTCTTTGCAAATAAAGAATGAATTCTCACAAACTCCTTAAAATTAAAGATTTTCATCTGTTTGCTTTACTGTTTGAGTTCATTAGCAAACCGGTATTTACTGCAATTCAATTTTATTCTTCCCTTGGACAGTGAGATTCTCTATCCACTTACTGGGGAAAAACTAATTTGGAAGCAAACATAAATACTCTGCAAGATACCCACTCCTCTATATGCAGTATATGAGGAAGGGCAGATTATGGTCCCCACAAAGAATAATAGACGATTATGTGCAATCAAATGTGAGGAATGGGAAGGCAAGTAAAGTATTTTCCAGGGGTTATGAACTATGTTAAGGAAAAGATTTTAAAAGTGGCTAAGTACAAATGGAAAGATCTGAAAGCAGCAGAAGGAACCTATGCCACATGAATTTAAAAATACAATTTCAGATTCCAAAACAACAGGCATCTTTCTATGAATTGATGTTGTCCACCAGAGTCCACTTGCATGAGTGAACTGGAAATGTGTTAATAATTGCTTCTACTGAGGATATTCCTACTTTTCTACTAGCATCAAGGTTATCAAAACAGGAAATCCCTTTCTGTTGCTGGCAGAAACCCTTTTCTGTTATAACTTAAAGCTTCTGAGTGGGAAAACAATTACGCCTTCAAGAGGCAAATCATATGGAGTGTGATGGCTTGGCAGCACACAGTAGTAATTTCTACACATATTTGAGTAACACAGGTGCTAACAACAAACCAGATTACTGTGGGATTATGATGTGGTTGCTACTGTAACAGGGTAGAGGACTCAGTGTTTCAAGGAGCTTTAAAAACTGCATTTACACATATTGTATGACTTATTGTACAGCTTCATCTTTGTGCCACAGGTCAGGATGGATTAAAACTCGTTATCGTAATCCAAAACCATCCAAAAATTCTGTAACTTTGAAACTTATTTACTCTAAAAGGACTATTAACCACGATAAGCAATAAATAATCATAAGAAATAGATTTTATTTTTTGTTAAAGATGCTTCATCTTACAGCTGTAAACCCAAATTGCATTGTCATCAAGCCAACATACAAAAAAATTGGGAAGTCACCCACGAAAGCACACTTCACAATTGCTGCCATTTGTAATTAGCGCTTTACCATGAACAACTCCCATAAATTCCCTGACACATTGTTCACAATGCTCAGCTCTTAAGAGAACTGAAAGATGAGGAACATCTGATTTGTCCTCCTCTGGGGAGGAAAAGAGATTGTGTTTTCTCTGTTAGATCAGAGCCAAGAAAGCATTTATAGTGACAGCAGGAGCAGAAATGTGAGAGCAATTGCAGAACAGGACCTTCAAAGCAATTAATGTGACATTAAAGTCTTGAAGTTGATTCTATACTCTATGCAGTCAACTAGCTCTTCTGATGAAGATTGTCTCAAGAATATGTAAGCTTTTTGTTTCACAGATCCACATTTGTATCTTGAGTATGTGACCAGGCAATTTCCAAGAGCAGTAAGGACATATTTTGGAGGCTCATTTTTATGAAATCAAGACAAAGTTGCCTGCTGTCTCACATTTCTTATAGGAAAAATAAGCAACAAATGTGCAGCCTCAAAATGGAGATTGTGTTCTGAAGTACATTAATCTCTGAAGAGCATCACACTCCTAGCAATAACACTAAGCAACATTCCCTCTAATTGCCTGGAATATCTTAACCAAGAAGTTGCAACCACAGTGAAAACATATCTCATTAACATTGAAAGTAAATCACTTACATGACAGCAGAGTAGAAAAAAAAGACAGTAAATTTTTCCTATCTCAGTGATATTTCATCTGCCCATTACTGACAACACAACAAATTAGTACTAGTGTAGCTGTATGCTCCTATTTGGCTTCAGAACCTTTCCTTACAAAATGCCTTTTGTCAGTTGTGACCAGCTTTCCACAAAAGATGCATTTTCTCCCATAGGTGTGTATACTGGCTAAAAGTCAGGAAGTTCGAGGAGAAATCAATAAAGGAGACAGGATCTAACAACAACCTGTTACATCCACAATTATTTGTGACTAACTTATGCAGAATTGATATGTGTAGTCACATGTGAGATAAATTTGATGTCTTTTTATTATATAGATGGTGAAATCCAGCATGAAGGTTTTTGTTAGCTTGAGCTAGAAATAGTATGATCATTCCAGACTCAGGGCTGAAAGGAAGAAGTGTCTATACAACTAACTTATGTCATGTGATTTGTAGTGTCTGTCCTAATTGTAATCTTGGCTTCTGGCATATGTGAAACAACTGTAAAAGACAGCTCATGTACCTCTAACTATCCCACACTTACTGTGACCTAAATATACACATGGTTACTTGTCAGTCAGACAAACTAGCTGAAATTATTTCACACAGAGAAATTACCCCAAATCAGATGATCTGTGATAATTTGCTACTATGTGTTACCAGATCATGTGGTTGTTAAGTTAGCAAACTAATAAAATCCTTTACAACACAATATATTCGGCACATATTTTTGTTTCCTAATTTTATAATTAAAGAAAGCTTTTTCCTCAAGGTGTTAGTTACACTCTTTCTTGTATCCCTCTTCCTTTAAAGCCAGGCACACTATTACATTACCTCCAACTATACAATGTTAAGAGGGAGAGAAAAAAAATCATAGCTAACTGTACAAATTCAATTTTAATTAGATTCTGAATGCACTAGGCACTTTTCACAAACACAGGAAGACAAAGTCCAATATGTCCCAGGCAGTTTAGAGTCTAGAAACCCTCTTAAAAATTACTTAAAGCAAGTCTGTCAAATTTTGTAATTTTGGGGTCTGACACATTGGGATTCACTAGAATAAAGACAATGACTGTATGGTCCCATGAGAAAGCCAGGAATCCTGTTAATCTGAATGTACAAACTCACAGCATTAAGGCACAAGGGTGCAGGCATATATACACCATACACAAGGTCAGAATATGTTATGTATAGTAACTGCTATAGTGTCCAGTGTGATTTTTTTTCTCTTCTGATCTTTCACAAAGCATACAATTAAATAATATCACAAGTCTCCACAGAGCTGCTGTTGTAGCAGTTGGCTTGTTCACAATGTCCTACATGTATAGGATAACAAAAGAATGACAGAGTGGTCAAGCGGCTCGCTATGACGGTGTTAAGGCACTCTAGGGTGTGTTTCAAGAATAGTGGAATACATGCCTCCTGTTACTGAAGACTACGATAAACCCAAGACATCAACCAGCAGATCACTAAAATACATCCTGTCAGGTAATAGTGCACTGAATATTTTTATGTACATGTCATTCTGTTCTCTGCAGCAGAACATAATCTTTCCTCTGAATCACGGGAACAAGTTTTGTCTTTAGAAAATGCTGTATAAGAGTCATAATTTCTTTGGCAGAGTCTGTGTAATAGGGAGGATATTTCTACTCCAGTGTAGATAGTGCAGAAGAGCTGGGGAAAACTAGAATCTTTTGAACACTTCCAGTGGGAGATAGAAATTCCCAGCAGAAAAAGGGATGATGAAAAAACAGATTACTCACGATGACTGGGAAGCTTTCCTCCTCAGCAAATAGTCTACAACATCTGGGTCAGTCTCTAACAAGCTAATAAGCACTTCATTCTGTAAATCAGGGGAAACCTAAGAAGACATAAAACAAATACTTAGTTGGAGGTTAATATCCTTTCACATACATTAATTTTGGTACTATGCTTAATCTAAATGATGAAGTACAAGTACATTTACAGAGAGTATATAAAATATTCAGAAGCTTTCACTTAAAAGAGAAATTTCATGTAACAACAGATGAAGTAGGACTAAAGATCACTCTGTATAATATTAGATACTGATTACTGTTGAATAACTGGCTGGTATCCAGTTGGTTATTATATCTGGAAATAACAGTGGGATTACTTATGTATCACGATCTCAAAAGCTCCAGTTTAAGGTCTTCACTTTACACCCCCCTTCAAAGATCTGAGGACATTTACAAATCCCCATCTCTGGCTCTCCAGCCACTCTGACCAATAGGCTCAGTCAGAATTTGCGTCACCTTCTTTGGAGCTTGGCCTTCTGATTTGCTAACTTTCTCTTTGCACTTTGTATGGGGATGAACCTTCAAAACCCTTGATAGCTTCAGATGCTGCAGGATACAGCAACATCTCCTGGGCAGGTAGCAGAAACGGCACCCCAAAACCTGCACAAGTAAACTTTGTGCTTTCAAAAAAAGTGCTGCTCTTTACATGAGTCTTATCAATTCTCGAGTGACTTTGTCTGCTTTGTCCACATTACAGTGGAACATTCAACTCAGACTTCAAAACATTGAAACAGATTAAACCATCCAAGAAACTTTAACAGCCCAGGTTCACTCATGACAGATGGAACTCGATGCCAGACAATCTCAGCAAGGGGTCATCAGCTGGGCAATATGTTTCTGGATGCAAGCTGTCAGAGCCTGAATCTCTTAACCTTCAAGTCACACTTCATGGACCATTTGTTCCCCCTGACTTTTCCTGGGAAATAGGAATAGAATTACTAACACATTCCCCAGAGGAATATCTCATTTTGGGAGGTACTTAGGGAGTCAAGTTACATAAAAGGCATATTTCTTAAAATAAGGAAATAATTAGAAAATAAATGAAGATATCCATAATTTAATTCAAACTGACCCAAAATCTCTATGAAAAACTTGTGTAACCACATACTCATTTTTTAAATATTGTATTCAGTCTCTGAACTGGAAAAATATCTTACTGATGGTCACTGATATACTAGTCTTTAAACAAATTTTTTTATAGGACTATATTTTTGGAAACCTGGTGTGCTGTAACTTCTCCATTCAGACAGCCTTTCTATACACTAGAAGAAACTCCAGATAAAGTTTGATGGTAAAACAGAATCCACACGTTTTTGTCTGTAACTTACTCCTCAGCTTTATATCAAGTAACTTGTAAGAAACTACTGAGAAAACTTTGTCAAAAAAATAAAAATACATCTTGCCTTATTTAAAAAAATGATAAATCAGTTCTTCATTCTATCAAAACAAGTCTGAAAAAGTTCCACCAGAAATTCAGTTCCAACAGAAAGCTACTATAAAACAAAACTTCGCAATTAGTATTGAGTCGTAGGACTTTTACCCGAATGAATCCGCAAGTAGATTTGTACTGATGGTCTCCTTGCTTGCTATCTACTGTGTTTGGGGCTTCCTCCTCTGCAGCAATTTTCTTCAGTTTGGTTCAGTAACTTGGCAAGTGTAGAAATGATATGCATGTAATTGTAAACTTACACTTATAGAGAACTACAATATCAGTATCTCTGGAAAATGTCACCCTATTACTGAATTGTTTCACTGGTAATTGCACCTGAGCTGATGGATGAGAACTTGTAATTTGGACAGAAGTGAAGCCGAGGCACTGATGAAATAACAGCTCTGGAGGACATAGAGGGACGTATCAGAGGGCTCCAGGGTTGTCAGCACTCCAGTAGAGTACCAGATATTCTGAGATCTTGGGATTGGGTGCCACATGAGAGTTACAGCTGTTGAGACACAGAAGGATAGAGGGACTCTTGAAGTGTCTCTTTTGTGCTGTCCCTTGCCACTGATGTGGCACAGAAAGGCAGTGTGTGAGAAGGCCACAGTAACCTCTAACAGTAAAAATATGAAATTACATATACTCTGTAGCACTTCTTTGCAGCAGGAGTGGATTTGGGCACTAGGAGATGAAATGCATGACCGAGCTGTTGTTCTCCATCCTTTGTGATAAGTCAAAGCCAGCAAGATGACGGGTGGTTGAGTTGTGCCTCCTTGCATTCAGTTGTTGGACATAGTTCAGAGACTGGCCAAACCCAGCCCTTTATACATCCCCATAAAACATTTTAATGCATCCCTAAGACTTGCTGTAATGGGTAAGATTTGGATATGAAAGTGATTATCATCACTGACACCAATGAAGCATGGTCAGATTCCATCTTCTGTAAGAAATCCACTTTTGCATGTTACTGATGTTTACAACAGTTACTTAGTAAAAATGGTGCTCTATATCCTAGGTTGTTCTGACAAACAGAATCTCTCTGACCCACTAATATGTCAGAATCATTCCAATACTTGGTCTGGGTATCCCACCACATCCTGGTTTCCTAAGGTTTGGTTCGAAAATGTTGATCCAGTTTCAATGCTGAAACTAATCAGTTTCATAACCTCCCCATATATAAAAGTTACAGAAAGAAAAAAAAAACCAAAACCAAACACAAAAGCAGCTGAGCATCAATACACTATGTTGTAGCTGTAGCTGAATGCTTAAGTTCAGATGTTCTTTTTTTTTAGTAGCATAAATGTCAAGTATAAACAGTAAAAGCTACTCTGGAAAATAAAAGAGATTTTTTTTCCCACACTTTGTTTAACCTTCAGATGAAAGTGCAAGCACTGAAGAGATGAAGGAATACATCCATCAGAATTAAAAGAGCCCAGATGCAGGTTAGTCTAACCTTAGCCCCATCCTCTCCACACTAAAAGTCAGAATGCATGCCTCAAGTATTATGTACTGAGATGTGTTTGTGCTATGAGAAGTTCTTAAAGCGAAACAACAATAAGAACACTTCAAGTATTGCAAGTATTCTTACTCAAGTATTATCTTAAACTTGATAGTGCCATGCACTCTGGGCCAGCAGACCTTCAGCCAAGAGTGCAGTTCTGTCATTTTCTTTTCCTGATGTGGAATGAAAAATAGCACCTAGCATTTTCCCAAACTGTGAAAAGCATAAAAAAAAAACAAACAAAAAAGGAAATGATTGCAAGTGTCTCACTGGTACAAGAGTAAAAATAAAAGCCAGGAAAACCACAAAGAAGTTCATCTGAGGCTAAGACATCTGAGGCAGGGCTTATAACTGCTTTCTCATGCTCTACTCCCTGCTGAAATGTGATAGACATCTTCCATTTACAGTACTATGTGGCCATCAGCCCACAGCTCAGGCTCGTCCATCTTCTTCCAACAAGGTCTCCAGCACTCAGCTTTGCTGAAGCACTGAAGGTTTCCAGAGTGTTCTTTCTGATTTGGGAACTTATCTCCTCAGTGTAACATACAGTGCTGCTCAGTCTCAGGACACAATTGACTAAAGCTTTTTCCACTTTTTCAAGACTCCTGGTTTTGTTACGATGTGTATTTTTACTAAAATAAAAACAGAATAGTGCCCACCACTAGATCTGACTGGCCTCTGCTACCCCAGAGCAGGGTTCTCTCAGACACAATTCACACTGAGCTAACCTGCAATTCTGTACACAAAAAGAGCATAAGATAAAGCCACAGAATGAACTTCTCAGGTAACTGCTAGGCATGAGGAATGTGATCTAACTAAGCTGCATCTTAAGTATTAAGTATACTTGGACACGTCCGAGTCCAAGGCCACCAGCCTTCTTATGAAGAACTTCCTTGCTTCAGCAAGAGAACTGAAGGGAACTCAGGAACTACACAGATTTATGTTTTATTCCTTTTACCCAACTAACAAATGAGAAAGCTTTGTCCTTCCTTCCCATCCAACCAACAAAAAAATATTGGGTAGGGAAAGCAATTCCTTAAATTAAATCCCCTTAAAAGGATCTCTTAATCCCTGCAGAAAAATTGTCTTCCTGACTTCCAAAACTGAGATGTGAAAGATAATTTTCAGTCTTGTCCATGCATTGCTCAGTATACAACTGAATAGCCAACCCCATCATTTCCACAGACAATCTTCTAAACAATATACCCTTATCTATATAGAAACCATTCCAAGAAAGATATAAGTACACTTTTAAAATATTTTTACTTACTGCAAATCATTCTCCTTGCTAGAAGACTACTTTTTTTTACCAATAATTATTGATCCTAATTTAATGCAGTTTCTATGGTTTACTTCATCCCCATCTACTTTAATACCAACCACGTATTTTCTCATTTATCTTACAAATGTGTAAGACCAGTATGAAAGACTATCCACCCACCATGAAAAGGGCTTCATAGTTTTCAATCATCTTTTGCACGACAGCTATGATAGCAGTACTCTCTTCAGCTCGGGCTGAGCTCTGAACTGAGAATTCTTTGTCTGTAGATTTCTGCTTGTGCAACAAGTTAGGGCCAAAGATGGTGGCCAGGTTAAGTGATGTCATTTTGTTCCCAGTAATCTAGAAAAGAGAATATAAATGAGGTGGGGTCTCACAGGGCCTAATGTATACAGATATGTATATGGACACATCTACACACACGCACACCCCTACACACCCCCACACAAACACACACACATTCTCTCCCCTCCCCGATTTGGTAGATGCTTCATTCATCAAAACCAAAACCTGGTGCTCGTCAAAAAAAAGAACAACTTTAAGAAACACCTTGTTTTGAACATCTCTGCAACAAGTACTGTAGACTTCCTGGATATATTTTCAAGTGTATTAGAGGAGTAAAAGGTGGAAGTCTTTTTGGCCCTTAATTCCCTGGAAGCTCGACAGTGGCATACTCCTGAATGCAGAGAAACCTCCCTCCTACTTCACCATCTCAGCACACTACTGTCTCTTAGGACCAAATACTGAAAACTCCTGGCTTTCTCAAGTAGCACTCATGATTTGAAACATATACAGTGATACTTTTCCATGTTTAAACTGCTTAGATAATTAAGGAGCAGGCTCATTGTTTTTATTAGTATTTTCCTGTACTTCTAGAACATGCCAAATGTTTATGTTTTAGGTGGCTTTTTTTAGTTTGTTGGGTTTTTTTACCTTTTTTCCTACTTTTATAAACCAAGGAAAAGTAACCTGAATTTTGAGGAAGTAAAAGGCTAAGAATACATACTAGACTAGACAGGAATTACCTGAAAAATATGTCATATACATTATTACATCAAAAATTTCATTGTCATATTTGTGATTAGACTACTATTTTCCCCTTCTATTCTTTTAACAAAGCAAAAAGTAGAGGTCACTTGAACTAATAATTTTTAAAAAGGACATAAAGCGGGACCAAAAAGAGGTAGTAAAAATAGAATTTCAAGAAATGAGTTGTACAAAACAGATGTTTTCAAAGTAGTATTCTTAAAATATTTTTGTAGCTGATCATTCACTGAATGTGCTCTAGTCAAAATTAAAAGTGCACTGACTGCATCTGGTTTATTTTTTAGAGTTCAACTAGACAGCACAGAAATGACAGTAAAAAGCTTGTCTTTTTATTGGTAGGAGCACTGTGTAATATTGGAAAGACGTCTGTACTAAGTAGGTGCATGGGCAGCCATAGCAAACATGTTGGCTCTTTGTTTGGAGACTCACCCCGGCATGACTGTGAGAACAGCACACTCCCTTATTTGCACACGCCTGAGCACCCAGCTGTTCCTCGGGTGACCTGCTTTTTAAACTCCGTCCGAGTTTTGAGCCACCACGGATGCACAGGCACACGGTGCCTCAAGTGTGCTGGGGCAGCCTCTGGCTGTGCCCAGATCTGCATGTGCAGACTGTTTGTACAAACAGTGAGCCCTTTCTTAAGGGCAGCCTCAGGGCATCCTTAAAAAATGTTGTAAACATTTCCACTGAAATTAACTGAATGAGTAATTTTAATAAAGGTAGTCATCCATCTTCATCTTTGTGAGAGAAGGGCTGTTGAAAGAAATCAAGAAGAGGGCCTGTGTGCCAAAGCTTGGCTGTTTTCCTTCCAGTGATAGCAAACAGTCTGATAAAATACTTTCTCTTGCCCTGTATGCCTTTATTCATTTAATCATTCATAATAGCTTAAAAAATTGTGAGCAGAATACTGTACTATCTATAAAAGGTATCCAGTTGCTCATAATATTCCTGATGCTTACAAAACTGTCAAGACAGCTTACATAAATGTGCCTTGCCAAAATACCTGTGGCAAAGCTGATGTACGACTGCTGAGCCAAATCAACTCAGTTAAGCAGCATCCCCTAGCCCTGCAATAAGATCCTCTTGGGTACATTCCTGAACCAACAGAGAACTCTTTGCAGGACCAGGGGGACCGTGACCTTAGCTGGCTTCTACATGTTTTTAAGCACAGTAAAACTGTGACAGGCTGCTCTTTCTAAATGCCTTCCATCACAGTGTTGAAGTTTTTTATCAAGTCCTTGATGAGAACAAAACCAATAGTATTTAAAATGGATTTAAAAGTGAAATAGGCCTTGAAGTCACATACAATACTGGAAGTTAGGACCTGTAAAGATGAAATAACTGGAAGTCAGGACCTGAGGCAGAAATTTGGAAAAACTGTCTCAAAGTGCCAATTGTTAAAATCTGACAACTGCTAAATGGCATCCATATTTGACAAAATCAGCAGGATTTTCCATCTGGAAGACAAAATTCTCTAGGAGTTTCCAAAGAGTCTCAGACGTAATGTCAGAAGTAGTCTCTGCTGCAGTTCAGAGGAGTGAGAAGTCCTTCCACAGATAAACCAGTGCAATTTGGTCAAGCAGTGACAGATTATATCCATTTTATTCAGTTAACAGAGTTGCCACCTTTTGTACAGCAGCCTACTAGTTCAAGCACTTCCCTGGCAGAAAATGGGAAGCCTGGATTTTCAGGTCTTCCTTAGTGTGAATGGGCACAGGTGCAGATGTGAGAATGCTCAGGGCTAGAGCTCAGTCCCACAGCTGTGGGCATTCTTGTCTCTGTAAGTGAGTGCACATCAAACTGTTCACTGAATTTGGTCCAGACTGCAACAGCTGAGGAGGCCAGAAAGAAAACAGGCAAAGATGAACCCTGACTCCAGCTAGTTATGAGGTCTGTCAGTTGCACGGATACAGATGGAGTTCCTGTCCTCAGTTTTTACTTTTCACTACCCAGTGCACACAAGGAAGCTAAGAGAATGAAGAAGTGAACTGTTGTGTCCAAATGTCATATAAAAAAGCAACAACAGAGAATGAAAAGAAAATAAAAAAGCATATTCTTGCATGCTGACCTTTTCTGAGTACTTTTTCCATAGAATATAATAGGATAAAACAAGGCAGTGGGGGAAGGATGGATGACATTAAAAGTTCTTAACAGCAAAGTTGGTACACTGTGAATCTCCCAAAGGAAGTGGTAGATGCTTTACTGATTAGGTCATACAAAAATTAAACTTTCACAGCCCTAAGAACATTGTAAACAACTAAATGGCAGAAGTGCAGACAAATAGGTTAAGTCTCTCATTCAGGGGTATGCCACCATTATGTATGTTCCAAGGCTTTAAAGGTCTCTTTTCAGACCAGGAATTAAGCAAAGTCAAAGGACACAAGTGACCAGGACTTACCTCTTGGCCATCCTTGTCTCTGGTGTCTTCTGCATGGCCAGCTACTGTGGAGAGGAACTGCAGCAGCCGGTGAAGGGTATCGCAGTTACAAGGAGGTAGAAGATAAATGAGAAGCTGTAAGGTGCTTAGCTGTTCATCAGGCTCTAATACTAAGGGGAAAAAATATGTTCTAAGAAAATCACTCCAACTAACCTAAAAGCAGAACAAATACACGGTTCCCATCCCAAAGGAAGGTATAGGAATAGCTTTGTTTAAGAATCATTTTCCTTACAATGTCAGGAGAAAAAGAGAAAACTCCACAGAAACATCAAAAGTATAACTACTACTGTTATGGGATTTTTGCCTTAGTTGGTCAACATTTTGCTCATAGGATCTTTTCTCATCCTATAAGAGAGCAGCATCCATGGTTTACACTCCATCAGTGTTTCCGGACTCAAATATTCTGCTTACTTTTCTACTTACTCCATTCATTTATGTATAGCTACTGGTATATACAGTAGCTGGCAAGCATTCCAGTCAGGTTTATGCTTCAGCCTTTTTTAATCAGCTTTCTTACAATTTTTCATCTTGCAGAGGTACCGGGAGATTGGAAAAGCAACCAGAAATCTAAAGGACATTCTGCAACCACCACCACGTGAACCATCTAAATGGTAGCCAGCGACAAAGGTGGGATAGAGGAAGGATCTCAGACATGAGGGCTAGAAAGCATCTAAAGAACACATACCAGGCAGCTGCTTAAGCTTGAAAGATCCAACTTTTTCCTAAATCCCTGAGAGTCTGCACTTGGGTCTTAGGCAACACAATTGGGAGTATTTAATATGATAGCTTTGAGGACCATTAACTATGAAGAAACTTGAATTTTTGAAGCCAGGCTGGAACTTTGGCCAGTGGACAGATCTAAAAATTTTAAGATATGAGGATTCAAATGGGAGTCTGTGAGCTGGGTACTGCTGGATCAATGACAGGGTCAGGTTTTAATAGACAACATGAATTCCATCCTTACAGATGCAAAAATATGTTTAGTTAGTGAAATCTTTCTTGTTCTAGTTTTCTGAATTATACTTATACAGTATAAAAACCAAGAAGAGACCCCAGTAAATTTATACTAAATAATATACTATATTATTTATTTTGTACATACACTATATTATATTTTTTATATATACTATCATATATTAGAATATACTATATTCTTTATAGTGTATTATACAAATATTTGGAGCAAATCAAGGCTAGAGCATTAAAGGAACAGAATAAAAGAAGGCTATTAGTAGGGATCAAAGAATTTAAACAAATTAGCTTTTCAAAACTGATAAATCAAGATGCTGTAAAGCTCACAGAGAGTGTTGATGAAAGGTGTGTAAAGTTCTCTGGTGAGAAGTGGGTCAGGCATGTCACGCAGAAATTCCTTTAACAAGGCAGCAACATCGTGAATGCTGTGCTCTTCATCTAATACAACATCAATGCCTCGGTCAAACTCTTCGCGTAACTGAAGAAGATCATGAGAGAAAACCACAGCCACTTATTGTCCCAATTAATACATCCCAACACAGAAAATCTTTTAAGAAGTAGATTTACTCATTTTCACTTTCAAGATTGAGCATGACTAGTCTTTGGTAAGGTCAAAGATGTAATTCATGTCTAATTGCTGCTTATTCCATGATACATAACTCAACGTTTGTACCAGACTGTAATAAAATACGATCTTTTTTACAGCTTATATATGACACTCCTGTATGAAAACATGTATCCAAGTATAATTTTTGCCAAAATGCAAGATTCATAGCAAAGGCAGAAACCAGAGAGAATAAGGAAAACTACAAGACAGGCTCTTATACCACCTTACTGCACTATCCCTGGAATCAGAAAGACTAAAATCGCATGTCGTAACATTTATGATTTTGTACAAAAATATTAAGATCATGTTAATATACACCAATTATAAAGTATCACTATTTTTTTCCCTACTTTGGTCCTCACAAATTCTGTATAATTCAAAGGCATCACAATTCCCAAAGGCAGAAGAAAACCCTCTCCCAAATCCAAGATACTTTATGAAAAGGTAAAAGCCTGCCCTTCTGGAGGGATTTTCCAGCACCAAGAGCAGAATACTTCCCTCAGGCTGACAGCTTCACCTTTTACCTTTTTCACTTTCTCTTTTCATTTTGAAAACAGTCAAGATGTTTTAAAACTATTTCCTAGTAAAAAATTTGTACCTTTGCTAACATTATGAGGTATCACAATGTCACACATATCTTCTCAGAAAGTGATTACAGCTAAATCTTATAAACAAGGAAATTTGAGGTATCAGGTTTCTTCACCAGGAATATTACAAACACACCAAAGACAGGAAAGAAGCTAAGTCACGAGCAAACTATATGTCTGTGATAATTTGTGGCAAATCTTGATCACATGCAAATCTATCCTGAATGTGTTCAGTGTGAAAATCCTGTGTTTTCAGCTGAGATTGTGCTTTCAGAGTGGGTGTGAAAGGTATTCACTAAAAACCACAGCCTCCATTCTAATTTATTAAGATTATTTTTAACATTATTAATATCAGTCATTACTAATAATGAATAATTATGCTATGAAGACCAGAACATGTTCTTTATCTAGTATTAGTCTTTGATTTTATGGTCGAAGATTTTCCCGTGCCAACTTGGGGACTTCATTCCCAGCTTAATTCTACTTTCCAGACTGGTGACAAATGCAGAACATCCCTGTGGAGCACCATAAATTATCTCAATACAGAAGATTGTTTCTGCACTTAGTGCTCAAAAGCAGCTGAGGAAACAGATTTGCACTGCATCAGGAATTCAGACTTCCAAATAGCTGTCTAAATCATAAACTGCTGTTACAGTCTTGAATATGGCACTTCTGATCTGATATCCTGTGAGACCTATAGAGATGTCCTAAGCAGCAAAATATTATAGAAGCTTTGGTGAGATGTAGCCACATTTCAGGCCCAGATATCAAGGCTATTAAAACCATATATTGTAAGTTTCAACTTTAAGTCTTTCAGACTCCATTCACATGGAATGCTTTCAGACTTTTCGAAGTTACAGCTGGTGAACGACAGCATCCATTGAATCTTATTATGAGAGATGAGGACATCTGTGCTGGAACAGGGGATAGGATAGCAGAGCTCCAGCTATTTTACTCTTCATCCTCAGGGCTGAAGCTGCCACAATGTCACCAGGCCCAGCATCGAGGGCTGCCCACCCCAACCTTGGCAACAATACTCTGCTCGAGCATCTCTTCCGAGCACAAGGTGGTACCCGGCATCCTGATGCACCAGATCTACCCCCTTGAGTCAACATGAGCTCAAGAATCTTTGTCCTAACACCCCACTGAACGTGAAGGAGGAGGTTTGCAACAGATGCACATGTTTTAGATTTTCTCTTCCTGCTCACCAATCAAAAACCCCACTGGCACATGCATTTACTTATTTATGTATTTACTGCAACAAACTACAGTTGAACCAGGACGTTTTCTAACTGGGGAAGGAAGGAAAACAAAATATTCTTACTTTCTACACAAGAAAAACTAATGAACAGCTGCAAAAGCACACCAAAATCTGAGTGCTGGGTTTGGCTTTCCATGGTTCAGAAAATGAGTGGAATTTTAATTGAATCCAGACTTTCCCATGTGTTCATGTTGACAGCATTTATTACTGTAACAACAAGGGCCAAGCTCATGCTTCCTGGTAGTTTAATGAAATATATCAATTTACCTAGTTCAGTAAATCAGTCCATGTAATAAAAAACATAGATACCCAAATCTCTTGATTTCCTCACCTTTTGAAAACAGAATAAAAGAAGAAGTGGTGAAAGTTATTGATGATCAAAGTAAGGCTTAGTTTACAAGTAAGTGATAGAAGCTCTCTGCTTTTTCCCCAGACATATGACGCAATTGTACTCACCCCCAAATGATAATATATGTTTTGACACTGAAGCTTGCAATGCAAATGTGAGGCAACTTCAACACTTTATCTGTTCAGCGTTTATCTGAAAATTGCCTCTGCAGATGTTTTATTTAGCTTGGTGTTACAGCAGCTACTCAGGAATAGAAAATGCTGGAGAATGACCTACAAATCAGTAGGCTATACTGTCCTACCAGCCAAAATCAATTCAGTTTAGCTATTTAAGGTAACTTTCCAGAATGATAAAACATTACACTGTGAAGTTTTTGCAACTTTTTGCAAAGAACTGTAATTTCTGGGATCAGATGCAGCCAAGCTTTCTTTTGCCTTTTTTTTTTCTGTTTGGTGTTTTTAGTCTTATACTTCCTGGAAGGGTATTTTCCTGTAACTTATCCCCTCCTTATGCATCATGCAAACACTAACCACTATTCTCCACTGCTCTAATTCAACACCTATTCCCAGCTTCTGGGAATAACAGTGCAATATCTAGGTAGGTATACCTAGGAGGTAACACCCACATTTGAATTTGTCTCTAGAACCTAATGGTACACTGTCTTTGCTTTTCATCATTTGGCTGAGACTAAGACTTGGAAGGGTCTGCTCTGACCTTGAAGTGTAGCAGGGGTAAAAGAAAGGTGATATTTAGGAGCAGCAATCTTTGGGTCAAAGAAATGGTTCTGTACTTGCATGTTTTCTCATACCGTGAGTTTTCCAAAAAAGATTTACAGTTTGAGTTTACTTTGGGAGCTTCAGCTGTTTCTGAGATGAAACGAACAGCCAAGATTTTTTTTTCCCCGCAGTGTGACCTTTGGAAAATTTCTTCACTGTAGTTTATTTGGATCTCCAACTCTGTGCTACTTTTGCAGAGCAAAATATACAGAGACTGTTAACCTGCTGAGAACCTGACAAGGATTTCACCAGATGTAAAGGATACTGGAAATGGCCTGTTATGAGCCATCAAAAAACCAATGAAGTCACTGACCCAGAAAGCCTAAATTTCACCACGCTACAGATGGGGAAGAAATCACAACAAAAGGAATACGATTTGTTTGTATCATAGCTGATGAAAGAAAACCATATCCATATCCACTCACCTGTCTTACTCTCTTTTTTGAGCTTCCAACTCTGAATATTCCTACTGTCTGGAGACCTGCAAGTGTAACACATCATAGCACTGTTTTATTGTTTAATTTTCTCCTGAAAATTGCATTGAACCAAAGCATTCTGACCTATGTGTATACTTAAAAGAATAAAAAAACAAAAAGCAACATATTTCTCCACAAACTTGTACTTACCATGTTGAGGCAAGATTCAGGTGTGGTTAAGAAACCATCCGCTGTGGTTTTTAAGGATCACACTTAATTACAAAATGGCATCTCTGTGACATTTCTTGTGATGCCACTTTGCTAGTGCCACTGCTATGAGGAACAGAGGTATGCAAAGACTGAGGCACTACTCAGGGTTCGGAGGTGTAATTTCAGAACTCACATCAAAGGAAACAGGCAGTAAAACAACTAAATAAGTGGGCATTGAGTTGTGTCTTTGCATACAGGAAGCAGTTGGTACTTGGGGTTACTCACTGGCTCTAAAGTGCCTGTCAAGACAAAGTTGAGAGTTTCCTTCAAAGGTACATAAATAGGGCACTCAGGGAGACTGTGAGAGGGAAGAACTTTAGCTGGGAGTTGTGTGCAGTTTATAAGGTAGGAACAGCTATTAGATAGAGGGAAAGCTATAAAGAAGCACTGTTGTACTTTAGACAAAGTACAGAAGTGTGTCATTTAGACTTAAAGTGATCAGGAAATTGGTGTTGCCTGCTATTTCATACAAAATCAATTCAAACCTTCTTCTAGCCCTGTAGAAAGCCACTAAAAATACAACAAATGGTAATATAAGTCTTGAAAGGATGTATCTTGCAGAGTAACAGGACCTGAAAAACTTGAATGGTGACATGGTCTTTAGCAATAACAATGTGAGTAGAAATTTTAGAGCCTTAAGGAGCTGTGTACGTAATATAATTTTACATGGTTATACATTTTTGCAAAAGGGATGAAATTATCTATAAGCTTGGAAGTTTATGGTCTAACAAGGGCTACTCTGCAGCTCTCATCTCTACTGACATACAGGAGATGTAAAATTACCTTGTGAAACAAATGCCTTTTGACAGCCATTAAGCTACACTTGCTTGCTGGAGATGTGTCACCTTGAGCAGTGTTTGGAGTTGCACATCTTCATCAAAGAAATTCAGATAGGATTCTGCTTTTTAGTTTTTAGTCTCAACATAACACCTCTTTTTAAATCTTCTTTGGTTAACAGAAAATTGTATTGATGGGCTATCATTTAGTAAACCCAGGAACACTGGCAGGGAATCATCTGAGATGGAGATACATCCAGAGGCCAAAGCCTGCAGGCTGGTTACCCGTTCCTACACAGACATACAGTGTTTGTTCTACACTGCAGGTCTACAGAAAGTCAGGCCTTTATATTGCTGGGACATGACCCCAGGGAAAATAGGGAAGGTGGACAAGGACAGGTGCTTTTATGTCTAAAAACGTAACCATTTATTGTCATATAATGTTCAAAATTATTCTTTAAAGCATTCATCAGAAACTGCTGGTGATTTGTTGCTGAAAAATCGACCTGAAGGACTTATGCATACAAGTAAGTATTTTCAGAATCAGCAGCTTGGTCCATCATATAGCCTGGAATGATACTGCTACAGTGTCCATCTTCTACCATCTTTAAATTTCTCTCAGTTCCAGTGACTGTCTTGTGAACAGCAGATTAAATTGAAAATTGAAGAATTTGTGCAAGATTATATCAGAATTTTGAATGGAATTATGTTACAGTTTACTCTTAAACAACGCACAATAATCCATCATAAATTTCCTTTAAAGGGAAACTTCAATGTAAGGCAAATATTTTCATACAGAGCATCATATAGAAAAGAATCTTTGTTAAGGCAGTGGATTTAAGAGGATTAAAAATTATATCACAGATGATCAAGTGACATTAAATCACAGTATCCAAATGATATTTAGCTGGATGGCTTTTTTGGCTGACTCAGATACTTTTATGTTCTCCAAACTCAGCTACCATTGCTTAAAGGGATGGAAGTCATTCATCTCAAACTTAATCATCCCATACTTACTTGTCAGCCATGGTATCTAATCTCTGTTAAACACTAACAATGACTATCTTTTGCCGTGTTCCTTGATACATTTGTAAGGAAGATAGTTTTCAATTATGAATTGTGAAAGCTCAGCATTGTTGTTTAAATGGCAGTCCCTCATCTGCAAAAGCCTTCCATTCAGAGTCAGTAAACGATTTCTTGCTGGTGAAATTAGCATCGAATACACCATTTGCTGTTGCAGTCACCCTTATTTTATGGTTTGTTGATTATCTGGCCATGTGATAACTCCATCTTGCTGTGGCCAAATTATTTCAATTATCATTAATAAACTTTACAAGACTAAGATACATTGGCAGAGATGGTGAGCAGATACCTAGATTGACTATTGCTTCTGCATTATGTAAAGCTGTGGGAGATTTGTGCCTGGAAAACCATGAACACATGAGAAGAATACTGGCAGGAGTCAGTAATTTCCTTCGGAGAGAGCAGGCCTGAGTCTGGCGCTGGTGAGGCGAATCAAGCCAGACACAAACTGAGTATTCAGCCTTCAAGCTTTGCAGTGAACAGGAAGAGGCTCCTTGGAGCCTCCATTTAGCATGGAATTCTTTCTTATTCTGAGCCTAAATTCCATTTAGCATGGAATTCTTTCTTATTCTGAGCCTCCATCTTCAAATATCAAGTCTTGCACTACAGTATAAATAGTTCATCTAGCTCTCACACCTTAAGATCCACTGGCTGTGAAGAATGACTCCAGACTCCAGGCATATTTCAGACTTTTCATTCTGAAGGTACAGGTGAACCTGTGGCGTGTGAAGAGCTGTTTCTGCAGAGCTAAGCACCCCAGTACAAGATGAGTGACCTCCAAGAAAAGCCTCTATCCCTGTGCTCTACAGGCCACTTTACAAGCTTTTAGCATAGATCTTTAGTTTGGGAAGTTATCATGTAAGTAACCACTTATGAGACAGTATTTTTAGCAAGGGGAAAAACAGGAGGGAAAATGTCTAGCTTTCAAAGATGTCCTTGCAAATGGAAGCATATACTTGCTTCTCAAAATAGGCATTTATTTATATTATAGTAAAAATACATCTGCCACTCCTGGGAAAACAAAATATTCTTACCATGCTTTTCCAAGTGCTGGCAGCAACTATCCACAAGCCGTGGAACCTGCCTGTAGATAGGGTTCAGGCTTAGTTTCTTATCTCTTGCCTTTTCTTTCTTGCTCTGGGCTTCTGCTGGCAAAGAGAGCTGGAGAGCCTCCAACAATCTTGACTGATTGTCATCAAGATCTGTAATAGAGTCCACAGACATCGCGCCCTGTAAAATACACACACACACGAATAATCAGTAGGGCTGGGGAAATCTCAGTATCACAAGACATCCAACAAAGACTTTTGCCTACCTGCATTTTAAACAAACTAATACAAAAATACAATTTGCTACAACATTTTTATTAATTAATGAAGTTATAATACCAGTGTAGTGGATGGAAAAATCACAATGGTACCAATGTTATTCTTATCATATTACAAGGAATTAAAATATTGAAAAATCAAAATGCTTTCCACTCACTTGCTCCATCTTTTTACTGCTGTAGGCCTGCACATACTGCCGGGCAAGGATGAATCACAGTCTGTGGGTGCACCTCAGCAGTACCATATCCATGTGCATGGAGATATACAGATATTTTTAAATCTTATTGCCTACTTCTTCTGTAGCTTGGACCATTGTATCAGTGAAACTTATGCAAAATGGTTTACAACCATACACCATATACAGTTAACAGTTAATATCACAAATACATACAGTTATAGAGTTTAAAATAACCCCACATTATCATAGAATAAAGATACACCAGAGAAGTTGAGGGGCAATGTTTTTTAAATAATTCTACTTCACTTATCTTAATATTTTAAAACCATTACAATTCCAATGCAAGCTTTGAAAGCCAGGTTTGGATTACAGCAAGGTGCAGAAGTTCAAGCAGTCTGTAAAGGATAAAGCAGCACAAGCAGCAGGAGGTTTATGGCATGTTTCAATGTTCACACTTGAAAAACAAGACTTTTTTTTTCAAACCACAAGATTACTGTCACTTCAAAATTATCATTTCTCTCAATTGTTTTTGAACTTATGAGGTGAAAACATACTAGGGGACATGTAGGCTTACAAATAATAATAAAACAGAAAAAAAAAATTCAGGTTTTATTCCTATTAAAAAAATCTGTTGTAAACTATTTGCTTTCTTTCCAAAAGAAAGCATAAATTTTACCATAAAATGTACTGTACAGGTATGCAGCATGTCATCCTAAGAAATAATATAGAAAATGTAAATTCCTACTCAAAACTTTGCTGACAACTAGTCTGTTAAAAGCACACTGTTCTGCTGACAGGTAATTTATAGACTGCTAGTCAGAGCTCTACGTCTATTAAATGAGAACTGTACAATTGCCTACAAGGGAATTTCAAGCTCCAGAAGTATTTTGTTCCATCAACCCAGCCAACTGAACTTTATGAAGATTTCCAGCTCATAGGCAAAATTCACAAAAAGTCCACTGAGATTTCAAATTCATTGATAAATTTCTAGTTCATAGTATCTTTAAAAAAACCCCATTTAACTTAGCAGGTATAGTTCTGTTTCGTGTAACTCAAGATAGATGTATAAATGAAGTACAGTGAAGTTTTTTAGATTTTTTTTTTAACCCACATTACTATAAACAATTACTAGATCCTTTAGAATGCAACTTTTGACCTTTATTTCTGATGTCTCTCAAAAGTACATCTGCTTGATTCCCTTTACCATTTCCTGCCAACAGGAAACAAAAACAAACAAACAAAAAACCCCTCCAAACCAAACAAGAACCTCTGGCTATGATCCATGTGTGTAAAATTCCAACTGAATGATATTTTGATTTTACTTAAGAGTTTGGCATTCCAAACATAAAAAGAATCGATGGACAATGAAAATCCTAACCCCATCCTCACCACTGCAACCCCTGTGTGACAGGTGCCTTCCTTTATACCCTGCCTTTACTGGTCCTTTCCTGTCTGCAAAACATCCTCTCGAATCATTATCAGAGTCACTTAAGTCGGATTCAGATTCCTAAAATAGATGCAAATACAGTCAGTTCGATGTTGTCCTTGGGCATTTTATCAAAGTTGTGGATTAACTGGCACACTGAGCTGGCTTTAGGAAGAGTAACCTTGAGTTCAGTGACTGAAGTCACTGCTTGGCAATACCAAGTCCAGGCCAGCTCTGATTTTAAAAAATGCACAGGAAAAAATTACCAACATACTCCACAGATCCAGCTCAAACTCAGCTAGACCTATTAGTTTGGGCTCAGACAGACCTACCTGACTGCTGAGGAACAGTGGAGGAGGAGACTCTGCACACCACTGCCCACTGCTTCAGGTCTAGTAACATACACACTGAGATACTTGGACTGCAGTGCCCAGCAACTAAAGAAAATCAAGTTCCATCTACCAGGCATTACCTTTGCACATAATGGATACCAGGCCCTGCTCCCCCATGAGTTCCAAACCTAAATACATTGGGGAAGTCTTAAGCTAAGCACACAGAAACATGAAGAAAAGTGGAATTTACAGTCTCAACTTCAAACTGTGGGGCAAAAATCCTACACAGAAAATACAGCAACAGTGATTTCTCTCAAGCTGTTGGAGGAGAGAACCACAGCACTCACACCATGAGCTCTGCAGCCAGAATTACCTTCTACCTCTTACTGGAAGTCTCAGCTGAGTGTTTGAAGACTCACTGGAATACACAAAATTTAATGACACAGTTGCAAAGAAGTGAATGACAAACAATCCAAACAAGTTTAAGAGGACTGCACTCCAGGTGTCCGTGCAGAACTTTTGTGATAAATGGGTTGTATCAGTTGCATGTACTAATGAATAACTTTAATTTTTTTGCAAGCATTTGTCAGTTGAAAACAAACAGTGCAGTGGTGCTCAAGAGATAAAAGATAAGTGCAGGCTTCCTTACCATCCCCTAAAAAAGCTCAGGGGAGAGGAGTAGGTGCACTGATAAACAGAATTATAAAGACAGATGATATGGGACATGAGTTGATATTAATGTTAAAAAACTGAAAATTCATGAAGTTCATTAGCTAAGTTCATTCTCTAGAGAAAATGCCAACTCCCTCATGTCATACTGGCCACCTTAGTCTACTCTTACTTCTCTGTAGGCGAACCATGTCCTCCTGAGTCCTCATGGCTATGGACTAAAGGCTCCAATTCAGCGCTCTGAAAGCAGCAATGCCAGTATTGACAAAAAAAACCCCTAAAACCAATCATCCAAGCAGACAAAACAAGCAAAACCCTCCCTCCGCTTCTAGAAACATAGTCCTGATGGAGCTCTACGGGATCCATCTTCTTCTGCTTGCTCACTGGTCAAATGTATGTCAGGAATCTTATCATACTTCGTGAAAAGAAGAGCAGATGGCTCACCTCTGGACACACAAGTTATCTTTCCTTCCTATGAAAGGAGGCTCTGAAGCCAATGAGGGCATATGGTGAACTTTTATTTTTTGTCACTGACTGCCAAATTCTGAAAGAAGTTCATGGGTTTCCCTTTACACTTAGTAAAGTTACTTTGCACTTTTGTGTGAACACAAATGCCTGTTCATATGGTTTGCACAGACCAACAGATGTGCATTAATGCATATACAAGACTGCAAACATCACGCTTTCAGCTATTTGCAGACAGAATATAGACACTTGAAGCTTCAGCTGGCAGTGAGAGAAACAAAGAGCCCCATGAGCCCCCAAAGAGCCCCGCCTTCTGAGCAATTTACTCCAGTTCCACCCCTCTTAAACTCAGAAGAGCCCAACAGAAAATTTTATGAAGCAGGTTTTATCCTAAGTATGAAAAAAGGTGAGGTTCCTAAGAAAATATTTTCTTTTCCAGAGTCTGTTCTTGTACCTCAATTCTTGCTCAGATTTCTTAAAAGGGGTTTTATTCAGTCTTTTGTTATGCAATTTTTTTTCTCCCTCCATTGCAAATGAAATCAAAAAGCAGTTAAGTCTAGAACCTCTATTCCATGGCAAGAAAAGAAAGAAAAATTACTGCTGTTACTAACTGTAGAACTGGAAAGTTCAGAGCAAAAAATTTACTTACAAGGAACAGAATTATGCTAAAAAATGGTCAATTTTACATGTAGCTTAATATTCAACCTAAAACCACCACAATGTGTTCTGCTGTCAAAGGCATCTTTATAGCCTGCATGCAGAAACATCCTTCAAAGACCCTGGTACAAATCTAGTGTGACAACTCCTTACTTACCACCGAGGATATGATGAGGGTTAGACCATGAGGATTTTTATTAATATTAGGCTAGGGATTCATCATTAGACTTATTATCAATTTAGAGCTAGATTAAGATAAGTATACCTATAAATATCAAACACATAGGTTTAGTCTTTCCCTGCTGAAAAAATTAGATTGAAGACAGATGGAATTTGTTAAATCTAAAAGACTTAGATTGAAGGAGGTAGATAAAGGGAGCAAACAGGAAGACTTCTAGATAATCTCTCTGCCTCTTTGCCATCTCTAACAGACTTGCAGAGCCTATACGATCTTTTCCCACCAGCATTAGCAAAAGAAGATTCCCACTACAGTTAAGAGTTTTCTGATGTTGGTGAGGCTGACTTCCACCTGAAAAAACTCCCACTATTCAAATGTAACAAAAAAATATGCCACAGTCCACACACACAGGCTTTTCCTCGTCCAGCTCTGGACCTACTGCCATATACCCCATTGTGATGTGTCTACTTACACGCCTCCTTGCTCGTGGCGCTGGCTCAGGTGTGTTAGGAGAAGTGGATTCATTTGGTGTTTCTGAGGTTGAGCTGAGAGATGAGTTACTGCTTGAAAGTTCTTTGTTCTGTCTTTTAGTTCCAAATGGCAAGAGAAAGGCCACAAAATCTGAAACATCTTTTTGCTCTTCTCTCTGAGAGTCTTGCTTGAGTTTGTAGGCCCGGTCATTAGCAATCACTTGAGACAAAGGCATTCCAAAAGCCTGGGGAATAAATTCTGCAACAACAACAAGAAAACCCTAATATTTACCAAACATCTGATATTTATTTAGTACAAAAAGAATCAACTGTTAAATTGTTAAGGAAAATAATCTGAAGTCCCTTTAAATATATAGTAATTCCAATGAAGTATTGCACTGAATCATAACAACAGTGCCAGGTAATTGTAGCCCATGGTATCTGAATTCTGTTTCAAGTCACATCATGCAAGATGTACTGCACAGAATCTTGGAAAATAATTTGAGATCAGATCTAATTAAGATGTTAACTTCCACCAAAAGTAACTGAAGTCAGGCACTTCTGGTTACATATAGATGGTGCAGAGGGGCATCAGAAGCTCTGGTAACCATCCTGAGACTGGGGAGCCTCGCTGGACTGTGCCAAAGCGCTCTCTCTAATGTTTCAGATCCCTTCACCAGGCTCCTTTCTCATAAATGCTGTAGGGCACCAGAGTCAAGGAGTACTGGCATGTGCATGGGTTTCACTACAGTTCAGAAGAGTATGAATCTACCTGTGCAGAGACCTTCGAAGCACATTCACTATTCAGACTAAGGTTTCAAGGATATGGTTTTAAATTTACACAAGAACTATACTGTTTTAAATACTGGTAAGATTAAACCTGTTTAATAGTGGTATATCAGTATAAAGTTCCTTTGTAACAATAAAAAAACCATGGACACATGGATATACAGGAGAACATGTTTGTCGCAATTAACAAAAATAACATAATCCCATCCCACATCAATATAACCGTAATGTACAAAACCAGCATATACCTCAGGTCTCAAAGTAAAATGCTTAAATATTTTACAAAATAGAAAAAAAATGTTTTACAGTGAATAAGTCAGCAACTAACAATGAAATTCTCATCATTAATTTCATATCAGACTTATTTGAGATTAGCAGAAGCAAAGTCACTGCGACAGATTTCCAACTAGAGCTGATTTGTGCTCAAAAGAAATGAAAAAAATAGCTATTGGTGCTATTCACCCTGGTGAAAATGAGTACAACTTCTGCTAGGTTCCAGATTCACACCTCCTCGTATCAGGAATAAATAAAGCACCAGAGATTAAAACCAATTTTTTTTTTAAGCATCAAAAAAGGAATTATAAAAAGAAGAAGCACACAGAAAAATTCTTATATACTATACTTCTCTTTTGCCACAATCGTGTAAATAATTAAAGGCAAAAATTCCTCCTGGGATTTTAAGTCTGACTAGGTCTTTGATGACACTTCCAAATTGTATCTGGACTTGCATTAAAGTAAGGCATTGAAAAGAAGAGGGTACTTTAAGAATCTTGAATGAGGACACTACTAGTCTATTACACTAAAGAAACAAGAGCCCGTTGTTCTGATTTGGTAGAAACATTCCTGCTCTTTAGAAGCATGAAATGTTAAGACATGAATTAACTTTGGTGGCCAGACAAAACTAAATCAGGAAGCAGAGCCTCATATATCAAGCCACTCTGGAGGTGACCTATGAGTAGAATGACATCTAAAACCATCTGCATTTAATTTAGGACAAGAAAGAACACCATCACACAGATATCAAGCAATGTGGGGATTGCCAGTTCCAGGAGTTCAGTTAGACCTTTCCCTCCTCTACTCAGCAGAGTGTGTCTAAAAAATTATGATAGTACTAATATTAAATTTTTTTGATTGTTCTGAATTATCTCCCTCATGAACATTTAAGATGACAAATTTGAAACACATAGATGTAACAGGTGTCCCCTTCTGGCTGTCTAACTGGGTGCTTTGTTATACTCCCAGCACCCCTTTTTATTTGTCCTTCTACAAATTTTCCTGAGAAAAGCCACTGAGCCAAATGAAATCCTGAACACAGTGTATTTCTCTGGTTTGGCTCACAGCTGCTTGTACTTCAGACTGGGAGAGGGTATTTAGCTCATGTGATGCCCAACAGCATGCTGGTGCCATTGCCCTAAATCAACTGGGGCAAGATCAGCAGGAGACAAGATCTGAGCACTGCTTCACTAAACAAATTTCATTAAAATGACCCTCTCCCTGACTCCAATATGTGAAGGCTGGCATTTTGAGGCAGGCGTTGCCCTTTCTTGGAAACTCTCAGGTGTGGGATTCCAGGTTTTTAACTGCTCTTGCTCCTTGTGGGCCAGAGAAAGGACAATAAGCCTCTACTCCAGGCTGCTCTGATGTAGGCCTTCTCAGCGGACATGAGCCACTTCCTTGATTTCTCAATGTCTGGCAGAGATGTGGAACTGGATGAAAACCAACTGGCTGAATTTCAGACTAAATACAGATGGTAGTGGTGCTGGCTGGCAGTGGTAATTACATTAAAGAGTTGGCAAACCCAGAAACTTTTTGCTCATTTGTTGAAATCAAGGGAATCAGTTGCCCCCTCTGCAGACTGCCTACAGCCTCAAGTTCCCACCAAAATATGTGTGTGTGTGCTTGCACCATGCGCTATGGTGGCAGGGAGCATGTTCTACCCACCACTCTTCAGGAACATTCAATCCCAAAAACTTCCTTGTTGGACAAGTAATTAGAGTGAATGTTAGCCCTTCTGACATTTCAGATTCATTGAAAAAGAAAAGCTGCACTCATGTGAAGTAATTAGCAACCCCATGGATGGGAGAGAAAGGGCACTAACTCAGACACAAGATGTGTGAGTTTGAGGCTCTGGTCTCACAATTCAGGTAACAGGACCAACTGCCTATTCACAGATGTAGGCTGGGGATCCCCACTGTTGGAGAGGTTTTATTTGTAGGAAGAAATGTACCTCAAAGCAGTGGCTCAAACCTTGGTCTGTTGTATTTATACTGAGTGCCAAAGCTATGAAGTTGGATATTCTCTGTAAATGCAACAAAAAATTGTCCACTTATTCCATGAGGAGACTGGGCAGCTTAAAAAGACGTTTTGCAGAAAGCATCATGTAAAAGAGTGAAACAACCTGGCAGATTGGGCAATCAGCTTGGAAACATAGACTTGTATCTTTAGCCAGCAGCACTCTTAATATACTCCAGTTTTTAGTGTTTACTGGCAAAGGAGACAATTTACTATTTTGGAGAAGTGCATAATTTCTCTTAACAGAAAGTCAATCTTGCAACTGAGGCAAGTTTCTTAACAAAATTTTGATTGAAACTGATATGTTCCTAAGAAATCTTTCTTTGGTGGTAAATCATCATTTTCTAATAAAAAGCAGCATGTCACAGAAAAATTCCCAGCCAGATTAAATAAGAGTTTCAGTGATCCCAAATCCTCCTTTTTGCTAATCAAATGACAATATTCAGGATGTTGACCCACATGGTTATAGCTTATTTGACCTCATGTCACCCTGTCCAAATAAAGCTTAAAAGACTTCTCTGAAGTTTCAGCTGGTGAAAACTGTTTTTCATCCCACAAAACTTAAGAGTCTATTAAGAACCAGTGAGGTCTATATTCTAGATTCTAACGAGTCTTTCAATACTAATAAAGTGAAAATTAACTATGGTTAGTCTCCTTAGCATTTGGAGTTTTTTCTTAAGTACATTGTAAATGCTGGTTTTGGGCTGCTAAAATCCTGTGACCAAGATTTACTAAGGTGCTTGTACCACCTCTATTTAAATGACAGGAATAGAGATCAGAGAATAACATGCTTTTAAAGGATATTTAAATGGTGTCTCTAAGTCAATCTCCCCAGCTAGCTAGACAGGGTAACTCTGCTTTGCTAACTGAAATTGGTTATTTCAAATCTGTAGATACAGTGATGGAAGCAGGAAACAAGGGAAACAGAAACCTCAGTCTGTAATGGAAACTGCAAAACTCCTTCCATCTCAAGGTTCTTCAAAACCTGCAGTGAACTCCATGAGAGTCAAGATAAGACAATGTTGTCAGCATCAGTTCTGTGGCTGAAAATCTCTTCTCCAGCTACTCGGAGGTCACTGACATTCAAAGAGTGATATAAGGCCCTCTCAATTACTTATGCTTTTTTCTGGGAGTAGGTCTGGGGTTTTTTTACAAAAAAATAAGAGATTATTTTGTACTTTACTTAACTTTAGTATAGAATATGATACAGTGTTGCTTAAAAAAACCCTTTTTTATGCCTAGAGAGCATGAGAAACATATTCAGAGATTTTTATAGAAGCATGGTAGGACACTGGAAAGGCTTGAAAAAAACCCAATTTCTAATAAACTATAATAGAACAGAAACTTCATTTATTCAGCTCTCTCCTTAGGCTGTGTCAAGGCACATGGACACTACAGTAGGCTGAATTACTGAGAACAACTGCAAACATTAATAAATACATTTTAATTTACTGAGCATGAATGGGAAGTAAACACAGAAGACATTTTCAAGAATTTTGAACTAAAGAAAAATCAAACATCTACTGCTGGAGTTGCATATGCCACAGAGTTACCAGGAAGGCCTTTTATCAGGAGATCCCGCATACACAGCAGCACTGCTAAAGCCCCACAGATGAACCTGCGAAGTATTTACATTCCACACAGAAACGTCAGCAAAAGGGATGATTCTTAGTTACTCAGGCAATCACATAACAAGTGATTATCATTTCTGAGCAGGTCTCTTCATTCACCTGTAGGGTTTACTGGAACCAAGGCAAAATAAAGTTGGTTTACTGATAAAATCTTCTAGGACAAGTAATTTCTGGGAGGCATCTCTCTCAGGAATGCCTGTGTGTACTTTAAAAGCAGGCCTGCTTATGCTGACACCCATATCAGTGGAAGGGGATGGACAAAAGACACTGCTTCTGCTGCTGTCAAAATTAGCACTGATTCATAAGGGAACAGTATCCAGCCACCAGCATGCATAGCATCCTGAGAATTTCTTATTCCAAGCAGCATGGACATGTTACTGCTCCTCCAGCCTGAGTACTGTTTGTCAGCAGCCAAAGCCAACGTTTAGAGACATGGAGACAGCAGGATCAAGGGTCATGATGGACGTTAATAACAAGGAGATTGGGTAAAGCAAAAACCCTTGAATGATAGAAGCTGAAAATATTGCTTAAATATCTGGGTGGAGTGCTGCTCTCCTGTTAAGTCTGTTTACATCCAGCAAGTTTTGCTATATTCTGCTTTGGTGAGTCACTCAGAGATGTAACAACAAGTGAAAAAAACACTTCTTTTACAATTTCTCCCCTTTTAATGAGATGTTGACAGATATCAAAAAGGACAAAATAAAGATATGAAACTCATTTGAAGTGCATTCAATTCTACTGTAGTGTCTTTATTTGCCTTCAGAAGTCTGGCAGGTTGCTGAAACTCTCACTTAACAGACAGGTTGATTGATCCATCTAAATAAAATTTGAAGTTTAGACCATAAAAACTCCATAGATTGGACTGAGTCCTAAAATACAAGTTACTAAATCTCCAAACAGTCCTAGAAAAAATTAGTACTGCTCCATTTGGTTGTGCCTTTTAAGTATAGATATCTGGTGGGGTGGCGGGGGGAAGAACAGTCTTTGGCACAAATGGCAGAGAGGTGGCACCTCTCCAGAGAGAGTAACCCCAGAAACCTGCACCCTGGGGCAGTTCAGTGCATGTCAGTGCTGAAGGAGAGGGCTTTTCAGGCAAGATCTGCAGCAAGGCCTCCATCGTGCATCCCTGGTGACCAGCACGGTGGCCCTTCCCTTCCACCTCTGTGGCTTCCTGTGCCAGGCACATCCCTGTTATCTTTGATTGCAACCCACACACACGATCACATGGTGCTGCATGATTGTCAGGATTAACCTTCAGCAGTCTGTCTTTGCAAAAGGAGATTTCAGGTGTCACGTACTCTGGGCAGGACCTAACAACGTGGTCCCCTCAGCTGTTACTTGCCTAGGTATGTGGGGGCTCCCAGGCTGGGATAGAGAAAACTCAAAATGTTTGGAATGAATTACACTTCCACTTGCAAGTGTGTTTACAAAAGTGATGCTGAAGGGATGGAAATGAAGTCTGCATTAAGGCAGCTGCATCTCCTCTGTATGAAGTGTCTGGAAATCAGCTTCCCTCCTTCCCCTCTGACGTCCTGTGGCCTGGTCTCATTGTTTTCTTCTCACAACAGTGCAGCTGGACTAGTTACTAAAAAAACCCACCACAAACCTCCCAAAATAAACAGAAGGAAGGCATTCCTTTCAGGCATGAGGACTAGGGACCTGCCTGGGTGGGTGTGTGCTCCCAGCCTCTTGTGTAGCACACCCACATTCACAGTGAGGAGTGTTTGTCTTGGATGAGCTGCCCAGGAATGGAAGATACTCTCTTTACAGAACAAGCTTGCTGTGAAAGGCATGTCAAGGGAGGTTAACTCTGACTTCAGGTGACATGGAGGCCACTGTTCAGGGAAGGTGGTGGGGCTCAGTTGTAATGTGAGCATAGCAGGCTCATCCTTATGGAGACCAGCAGCACAAAGCCTTACATTTTTCTTTCCAGAGCCAACTCATCAGCTGAAAGCTGGGCAATACTGTCCCCCCAAACTCTTGAGGCTGAAGGAGATGCTGGTGCTGCTGCTTCCCACAGGAAAACAGCCACTTTCAACCACTGTGTCAGGCTGATGGCCCCCACAGCACAAACCAGCAATCCTGGTTGTTCATTTCCTCTGCTGCCATGCATTAAGTCTGCTCAGCAAGTACCTGAGAAGCAGATGATCTTTAATAACTCAGAAGGGCAGAAAAAAGTACACCAGAACCAACCATGGCCAGAAAACCTGACAAATAAGATGCCATATTCTGCTATTTGGGATATTTTTGCCTAACATTTGCTGTTGGCAATAAGTAAGAGCAAATATGCCTTTCTTTTCACCCTGCTAACACCACCTGTTCAGAACCTGACTCCTTCCAATTTCCTGGACCCTTACTGACCAACCCAAGTTTTTCCTAAAGGAAGGAGAGAAATACAGATTCTACTCTTTGAGAACTGCTTGGGTATTTTCCTCTCAGAGGGTGCTCCTATAATATTTTATAAGTGGAGAGTGCATGTAGAACATCTCTGTAACTCAGAATAAGACAGTGAGAGATGGGAGAAAAAGGGTAAAAGCAGGGGGGTATGTGTTTCAAACACCTGAATTTCAAATAAGAAGAAAAAAGGAATTAAAATTAGGAGAATCAGCATGATGATTTCTAAAAATGCTTGGTATAGTTAACCAGATAGAATGAGCAAGGCTGAAAACCAGGAAGTAGATAAATTTAAACAATGATGAATAAGTACAAAGTACTGACCTTCACTGAGGCAGCTAGGGAGCACTAAAAGGCAAAGTGTCCTCAGAAAACCCTTCAAAATAAAAATCAAGTATATCCCCAAACCTACCAACTGAATGGACTATAAATGCTACCATGCAAGGTAGACATACAAGAAAATCCCTGAACAGAAGCGTAATAGCAGAAAATAACATTATCTGGAAGTGTTCAACCAGTGCAGCTGTGTAATTATTAGAAACAGAGGTCAGCTGAAATAAAACACTGCTGTAAGGAAATACAAAAGAATGCAAGGCAATGTAAGAAAAAATATTGTTTGAAATATCTTTGGCAACAGAGAATCAGTGGAATAAATACCAACTCTGGATTAAGGATTTGTGTCCATCACCAAAAGGACACTATCACTTCTTAAGGCACTGCACTGAAGAGCATTCGTGGAGCTCTGCAAGTGCAATTGCAAAGACCCACGAGTTTTGGGCAACAAAGCAAAATTCTGGCTTTGGAGAATTATCAAAGCAATTTATCATTGTTAAAATCTGCTACAGCAATGAAAAATGTGGGGAAAAAAGCGCCAAAATGTATTTTAATTCTCAAAAGAGCTTCTAAAGAGAAACTTTCAACAGATGACCAAAGTCATGCTACCCATATGGGAGGAAAGATAAAAGCTCTCAGTATATCAAATATTTGTGAGAGACTGATCATTAAAAAAAAAAAGAAAAGCAGGATGCGGTTAGCCTTTTCTGAAGCAGAAGAGCACTCCACAGGCCCTTTGAAGATCAATATCTGGCAAATACACTGAAAGGAGGGCAGGTTTTACACAGAACTATGTTGCTTTGCACTTTTAACTGCACAAACAACAACAGAAAAAAACATAGTAACATAATGACTGACTAATTACAGTGTAGCCAAATGTAATACATTAATAAGACTGTACAAAATAGATTTTCCCTCAAAGGTGGCTATAAAATCATTAAACCTCTTCCTTAAAGACTCCTGCATGTGGGTTCAGTCATACATCAAGTAATTCTTGTGAAAAATGAAAAGTTTGGTATTTGCAATGTAACACAGGAAACCACTGGATATATCAAACAAATGTGCCAGAGGACATTCTGTTTCAGAAATATTAATATAAATATTTTCCATAACCAATTTTAATTCAAGAAAATAATAATCACGTATCTGAAGTCATCAAACAAATAAAAATTAAAAGAAAAACATTTTCTTCTTGACAACTATCTAAACTAACTTTAAAATAGGGATGTTAGTTTTTTCACTGGAATTTCAAAATTCCATTCTTCTGCTAAACTAGACTGAAAGTGAGGACATCAGAGTGACACCAGGTCACTTCTTCTGTCACAAATTCCTGCATTTGTGTGCATGTTTGTGGAACTGGGATATCAATACTGAGTTTTACTGCCATTTTTCCACAACTCCTTTTCCAGAGGTGAACACAAAATTAGATGCACAATTACCTACATGCAATTTCACAGACATTTTGCAGTGTCTCAGTATTTAGACTTAGTTCAAATGGCTCTGAATTACAGGTCAACTTCAGGTCTTGGATTAGGATCCAGCCCATAAAGCTGATTAGTGTACAAACAAAAGAGTACAACCATATCTGTAAATCCATGTCACATGGAGTTTATTAAAATCTAACCGACCAGTAGCACTGAAGCATTTATATATTTTAAACAATGGTTATTTTCCTAAGGTTAAAGAAAGAAAAGCAAACCAACTGACTTGCTTGGGCAGTGCTACGTTTATGTGCTTTGTAAATTGAAAGAGGAGAGTGCAAATGCAGGTAAAGAACTGGATTATGTTATCCAGGACCACACTCTGCACTGGATGGTGAAAATGGGGAGAAAGAACAATGGAGAAAAGATGCAGTCCTTTAAATCTTCCTTTTTTTCTCAAGAAAAAAAAAAAACAAAAACCTTTCAGTTGAAGAGATCTGAGTTATACTAAAGTCAAACAGAAAGATAAAATATATTTTTCAGCTTGAAAATAAATACCTAGACGGTATATCAGCTCAACAACATTCTCCTACTTCAAAAAGCATGTTTCAGACCAAAGAAATCTCATATGCAAAACTAAGACCTGACCACTAAATTTGTAGTCATTTTACCTTTGTCTCTGTTCTTCTCCTTTCCTAAAGAGTCCAGTTTCTTTCTTAATGACTTCTTCCTCTTTTGTCCATCTGTAAGAGGCAAAAAAAGAGAAAACAAAAAAAAAGGAAGTAAGTGAAGAGAAGTAACACTGAACAAACTGCTGCACAAGCTGTAGGAACATGGAGTGAGATGGTCACAGCACTGGGGATCAGGAAGGGTGTGAGGCACATTTCACAAAGGCTGGGGACTGACACAGTCCTCTGGCCCAAAGGAAGGTGGCTTTGTTCACCCAAACACTGAGGCTGTACTGGGGAACACAAATGTATCCCCTGCGTGCTGCTGGGCACATCTACACGTGTGGTCACTGAAGAGTTAACAATGGAGGCTTTTCGCTGGGTGCTCTTGAGAACAAAGCACCATAAACCTAAAAGGTACTGAATAGCCTTCATCCATGATCACAAGAACAATTCAGATGTGGAACTAAAGGTAGTATTTGGAAAGGGAGGATTACTAACGTCCAGGATAAAGTTCTGCATACCAGTCATACCAGCTGGGTGATAGCTGACCACTTTCACATGGCCCATCTGATCTGAATTCATTTTGGTAGCTGGCAGTTGGGTACAGCATGTCCAGATTGGTTCAGATGGATTAGAGTCTCAGAGAAATTATTGTTCTGACAACCGATATATCGTCCAAGTTTTCACTAAGGTATTAAGGACCAAAGATTTTAAGCAATATCAGAGGCAGGTTGGTTCTTGATATGATTATATCAAAAGGCAGGCTATCATTATTTCCTTCAGCAGCATCTTTTATAATGAAAAGTCAACAAAACAGGATTTTATTTATTAGGTCTCAACAAACACCAGGGATTAAGTCAAGGGCCTGCTTTAACTTGCACCTTTTGAATTTTTTAAGTTTCAAAGTAATATAAAGGGTCTACCATAGGGCTGATACACTAGACACTGCTCTAGATGAAGTTTAATGAACATGTACCTTTTTCTTACTGGTTTTGTAATATGGCAGAAACTCAAAAATGAGTACACCATATCCATTTCATTTTTAGGGCAAGAGGGTCACCAAATAATCTGTCTCAACATGTTTTTCTAGTTTTGTAAGCCAGTGTCTTAAATTGTCTTTTATATTAAGGAACAACCACAGAGGAGTGAAGTGGATCTTTGTTGATGAACTCTCATCTTTGCAATTAGGGGTCATGAGAGAACACAAGCTATTTCTCCCTACTCTCCCATCAAATCCTACTAAAAACCAAGTCCAGAACATTACCCGATAGACTGCTCAACAAATTCTGACTTTTTAAATAGCCAATTAATATCCTTTTAATTTAAAAGTAACATTTCTTTTTACTTTTTGTAATGGTGGTTGGACCGACTCCACTCGCACACTTGCACTCCGCAGTTATTTCCAGGATACCACAGAACTACAGAATGGTTAGGGTTGGAAGGGACCTCTACTCCCTTCCTAGGAGATCATCTAGGCCAACCACCCACCCAGTGCACGGTTACCTGGAGCAGGTGACACAGGAATTTGACCAGGTGGGTTTAGAATGTCTCTACAGAGGGAGACTCCATGACCTCCCTGGGAAGCCTGTTCCAATGCTCTGCCACACTCCATATAAAGAAGTTCTTCCTCATGCTGAGGTGAAAATTATTGTGTTTTAGTTTATGGCCATTGCTCCTTGTCCTGTCTCTGGGCACCGCTGCAAAGAGTCTGGCACCATCCTCTTGGCAACCACCTTTGAGATATTTATATGCATTGATGAGATCCCCTCTCAGTCTTCTCAAGTCTAAACAAGCCCAGCTCCCTTAGTCCCTCCTCATAAGCGAGATGCTCCAGACCCCTCATCCTCTTTGTAGGCATTTGCTGAACCCTCTCCAGTAGCTGATTGTCTCTCTTGCACTGAGGAGCCCACAAGTGGACACAAAACTGTAGGCAGAAGATGGCCAGGATCAGCTCCCTTGATCTGCTGGCAAAGCTCTTCCTGATGCATCCCAGGCTACGAGCAGCCCTCCTGGATGGAAGGGCTGCTCGTAGCCAGCAGTACATCCCAGCACTCACTTAACGAGGATATTTAGTTCCTGTCTCAAGGTAGCATTGCCATGTGTTGGTTATGTTAATTCCCCTTTTCCCACACCTGCTCCAGTGAGAATTCATCTCTCTGAAATCAGACTGACTAGATAGATAAGGTATTCTAGATGAGAGTTCAGCAATATAATGGTGGTAATTCATTGCCTGATACAGTCTATGATTAGATTTTCCTTTTTTCTTACCCACATGACAAGGTTATAACTCAAAGTCATATTTTGATTGATCAAATCCCAGACTTTTCCCACCTTCTGACATTTCCTATAACGAAGACTGAGTTTGTAAGAGAAATTCTTTCACCTCTTGACAATATGAATAGTTGGTAGCCTGCTTACATACACCTGACAGTACAGAGCTTGCTTTTAAAATGTTCCCTGCTACCATTGTGTTCTGGATTTATAATATAAAGTAATTTTCAAATTGTTTTCCATGTTATAAATTCAAATTACTGCTTCAGAGAAGTTTTTTTGATCAATGACTAACATTTCTTTGGAGTCACAGAGCCTTATTCTCCAAAAACCCATTTATTGATACTCTGACATCCCACTGAAGTCTACTGAGACATAAAAAAATGAGAGAAAGAATCAAAATGTCTTGTAAAATGCAGTGTTTTACTATGATCATTTACAGTTTATCCCATGGCCAGAGAAAAAGAGTTGCATATGAAAATAAGATTGAGAGGAATCTCAGTGAAAAGCTAAAGCTCAGAAGATCTGCCAAGAGGTCTGAGGTCGGTTCAAGCTCTCTCCTGCCCAGTAAAAGACATGATAAATTACAGTCTATACACTGTACATATAAATATGTTTTGAAATGACTGTTGATTCAGGATACATCAGGCATGAACATTGCTGAAATATTCATAATGTGTTTAAAGACTTATGCAACTCTTAACAGTTTTACAAATTAAATGAACCCAATTCACAATAATAATGCTTAGTACTTATTAGCTGCAGTGTTGTTTTGAGAATATAATTAATATCCAAAGCATTCTTGAAAAACAGGCAAAGCATTATTACGCGTGCTTAATACCTACTGTATGTTTTTTAATTAATTAGCAAATATTTATGCAAAAAAGTACTGTATCAGTCCAAAGTGCTATTAGGTATGGATGGACTGCTATTTTTAATTTCCACTTTGGAAATGTTTAAACCACATAGCGATAAAAGCTGTTGGGCTGCTATCCAGCCTTTTGTGTATATAATTGTCAATTTATGTCTTCTTTCTATAGATCAACAATACACTGCTCCTTCAACAGATTCCACTCAAGAACATCAGCAAGACTAGAGAAACACTCAAATGACAACAGTCCAAGTGAAGGAAGCTGCATTCTTTTTCCTTTGCTAACCCATTCTGGTTTTCCTGAAGGACACCTGTCCAGGCAGCTGTGCAGATCAGTTTGTTTTTCAGAAATGGACTTGACCTGTTCAGTACTTACTAATTTATATGTTTCCTGCATTTTTCACTGCAATGCATACATCACTCCCTGGGTATCTATGTATGAAGACTAGCACAATAAATATTTAAAAGACCAAGAGCCTAGAATCAAACTCCTGAGTGCGCATTAAATTGTTACATGACCTGTTTTTCCAAAGTGGTGAGCACTTCCAGGTTCAGTTAATGCCAGAAAGACTTTTCTATTTGAAAAATTAGGTCCTCTCTTTAGGACTCTGTCAGTGAAGCCCACAGCCTACAGAATATAAGATTATTTGTACTGATCTACTGACTTTTGACAAGAATTGAGCAGTCTGACTTCTGAGATTATCAAAACTTAAATATTTTGGGTTAAAGTTGAAATTCGCCTGCAGTGTTCTCACTAACACTGTTTCTTTAGCACTTACACTATCAAATCCTAGATTTTCTACAGACCATTTCACGGCCTAAATTTCTCTCTAAGTGAGACCACGGTTCTACAAACTAGGTAATAAGTCATTTTCACACTAAGGATATATAAACTTCAGCTTTAACAGTTTAAAAAATGAAAAGAAAGAAAGAGAACTTTGTACATTTTTAAATTTATTGTTCTGCTGCTTTGTACAAGACCACGTACTAACATCTTATATGACTGAAAGAGAGGGAGTGCAGGCTATGGTTACTATTTACTTCAAGTACTTCTTTAGTCAATTTATATTTATGTAAATCAACAAGTCTATTTGGTAGGTAGAAGTGTTGCTCAGCATAAGCTAAAGCATCACAAATTAGGTATAGGTAATTAGCTCAAAATTACACAGTGGCACACAAAGTTAGCATTCAGGAACTCTTTCAGGCCAACAGTTTCAGATTGTCAGTTAATAGTCAATATCCTGTGAAAACCTAATCCAATATGGTTTTAATAATTAATATAATATGCTGTAAAAAAGTACAACAGCATCCAAGCTTTGTACATAATTCTGGGACACTATTACAGTATTACACTTCAGATCATGAAAAAATACCCTGTCAAATATGTTTGAAGTGAACCTGTAACAAAAATAGGCTTCTTCAGCACTTGCCTTAAACCTGGGCTGATGGATTGTCTATAAGAATGGTTGTTCCTTTTATGTTACTTACATTCAAGGACACTTTTTATTAATCAAAACCATAATTCATAAATTCATACAAATCCTTCAAACTAATTTAACTCAGTGGGCTTTTGACAGAAGAGATGATGTGCTGCTGATAGGGTTGTAGAACAAAGAATTTCCCTCCCCATCCATTGGCAACTTCCGTCGCTTAAGAGAAATGAGTTTCTTGTCCATTTAGGGAAGAATGCTGGTCATGTTCTACAATTCAGGGTTATTTTCATACAGTATAAAAGGAGGAGCTACCTCAGCAATTATTATCAGACCCACAGCTCAATTATCAAAACAGATAAAAAGGTTGATATTGTGAGATTTCAAAACTACTTCTTCATAGTAATTCTAATTCTATTCATGGCCATTTTTCTTAATAGCCACTAGTAATCGGATCTAACATTTAAAGAAAAAAAATAGAATACATCTTCTAAAATTGCAATCAATTATGTCTTGAAAATTACTACCAATGGCACCACAAAGCACCAAGTCTGACCTCTCTTGAGCACTCGTTGGTTCACTTTACTCATTGAGAGCAACTCCTTTCCCCAGTGCCAGCCTCCCACAGCCAGCCTATGTGCTAAATGTCAAGCTGCAGTCTCCCTGGCCTGTGCAATACTGCAAGTAATTGAGTGTGTCAATCAGAAAACACTGCTAAATTCTGTTGACAGAGCACAATAAAGACAAGACTGCACTTCATTTACTGACAGTTGCACAGTGTTTGTGGTTGCAGCCGCTTCCTCGGGTCACTATACAAAGCAAATTTACTTCTGAATATGCACTTGGGGCTGCTCTGCTGAAGAAGAGGGTGCTGGTTTTACTTAGCCATTTCTGTGACTGTAAATGTCCATCTTGAAATATTTATTTATAAAAACTTGTTGAAATGCCCTGTCCCCATGCAGTCACTTCCAAAGCACTGCCAGCTGCAACACAGATGGAAGATAAAAAATTTAACCAGAGAAACAGGAGCTACAGATTTTGGCACATAAAACAAAATGAAAAGGGGAAGGCTGAGCCTTCAGGTATTTCTTATCACTCTCACCCTTTGCCTCAGCCATACACATACAAGTGATGCAGATTACTGTATTTATTCAAAAGCCTTGGACTACTGTCCCATTTTTCGTTATGGCCTATGTTGCTCGCTTTATTTCACTTTGACTTAAATCAGCATTTCTTTGTGCTTGTCAGCCAGCAGCTGATGGAAGAAAAGCCATATTCATTCAAGAATATCCCTCAGCTGCAGTCATCACCTTCCAGGTGGCAGCTGGCTCATAGATGCTCACCTCAGCCCACAGCGCCAGGTTCAGGCTGCTCACCAAAGGCACCACACACACAACAGAGGCAGCTTTCCTCTTACATGCTGCTTCCTCTGATGCAGCAAACAAGCTTCAGCATTCCCCTCTCTGAGAAGTTCCTGATGAACGTCCATATGGCAGAAGAAACAGCATTGAAAGGGCAGAGCTGAAGTTCAAAGCCAATTCTTCAGAAAGAAGGGATGTCCCTCCCCTTGGGCTGTGCGCAGGGGGAACTGGGCCGGAGCACTGCAGCCCTCTGGGCAGGAGCACCACCTGACCCAAACCCTTCTCAGGGCAATGGTGAGAAACCAGGAGAGCTGTGGGGAAAATCGACTGCGCAGGAAATAACGTTCTCAGCAACACACTGCATACAATACAACCACTTGAGAAAACCCACAACCATCAGACAAAAGAGTGCTTTTAATTCATCTCTTCCACATCCCAGAAGTCTTCAGTAACCTATGGTTAGTGCATCTTCTTCAGACCTAGGCTTCCTTCCCTCTGGGCTAAGCTCTACTAATTGTTAAAATGAAACACAGGAATTATGAGGTCCAGCTGTGCAGGTTTAAGGGATTCAGCTGCTGGAAGTTTAAAAGCTGCATTATACACAATTTCTTTACTGCTGAACAGTAAGAATGCAGTCATACTGGTAGACTAATTAAATTTTTTACCTAGGAAGTATTCATAAGTTTCCGTGGAATCCATCTAGAAGGCAAAACTGCTGGAAATCTCACCTACTTCAAAAGAAAGCTGCATCCCTACAGGAACTACAGTTTTATTAATCAAATAACACTTTACAATAACCTGCTATGGTTCTGATACAAATTTTAAAAAAACCCAAACAACCAACCCCACATTATTTGCTTGCCAGGTACTAGTAGATTTTTGATAGACTTCTGTTGATACTGCACAGCTATTCTGAAGGCAGAGGTGATACATCAATTTATACTAGCTGAGCATATTACCAGTAGACTGCCCTGTCTTTTAGGAAAACAAATTTGAAAAGTGTAGTTCCAAACTAGACTCAAATCTAGAAAAATGCTCTATTTCTATTGAAACCTATTTGCAAGGTCTATTTCTATCAGAAAGAGCCATGACCAACTTGCTGAACAAAAAATGTTGCATATTGGGAAAGACAGACTATAACTGTAGTGGGATAGGTATGAACTCTTCACAAAAATAACCTAAAAACAAACAAACAAAAAACCAGCCAAACAAAAAAAACAAACAAAAACCCAAGACCACCACCTCAACAACTTACTTTGGTCACTGCTCTATTTCAGATAGTAAATGCTACTCAATTCCTGCGGCCAGAGGAATCATAAGAAAACATGATGTTTCCACTCCATTTGCCTACATGTTCCCTAGTGCATTTAAGGATTTAATCAGTCTCCAAGTATACATGTTGTAAAGAAATAAGTACTTTTGTATTTTCAAATATGTTCTTCCATGAGTCTCTGTCATGAAGAGACTGCATTAACTGGTAGGCAAATGCAGGTGCAACATATTCTAAGGGTGAGAACCAAATCTAAGTTGACAGGGAATATGGGATTTGGGCTCTGGAGCAAGGTCAGGGCTCCCGAAGCCACAGCCAGAGGGAGGGGGATGTCAGAGCTGACCCATGCAAGGGGAAGAGCTGGGAAGGAGCAGCTTCCCAGGCCTGCCCAGGACACTGCACTCCTGCTGTGCAGGAAGCTGCAGGTCTTACAGATGAACACAGCACAGCTGCACCAAAAGAAACACTTCAGCATGTACAAAGTGGATGCCTGCCTTGTTTGTGCAAGCCATGTATAAATATCCTTAAAATAACAGAATTTTTAATAGTTACCGAATTTTTCAAACCACCACATCAAAAGCAAGAATAAAGTTTCCTATCTTCCCTTTTAATATGATTTTTTTGTTTACGGTATTCTTTAAACTTTTTGCATTTGGGACTATTGAGTAGAAATCACTGTGTTGGAAAAGTCAGGAAAAAACCCTCTTCAGTTATTTTTCCATTACTGTAATGAAAACATACATAGTTTTACATCATTGAAATATTTTTAAACTAATAATGCATTTAAAATGGCTGCATTACATAAGCTCTGAGGAACAAGCTATTCAGTGAGTTTTAGAATCCGAACACTAAATTATAATTGTTTGGGAGCTCATTTGTTAAATCTTTTGCTAGACCTAAGGAAAAAACTCATTTTGACATGATAATAAACAGTTTCTCAACTACTTTTCTATGCCAGAATGAGGAAAACGGCTGCTGCTGCCATACATAGAAAGGACGACGGAAATAACTCAAAAAACCAATGCAAAGCTACCTGGCAGCCTTTAGAGGATTACAAAGGAAAGGCCAAATGCCCTTGTATGTGGCTGTCAGCGGAGAGCAGCAAAAAGCAGGCAAATTCCTGGAAAGGGAGAACAGATGCAGGATGCCAGGTCTGACTTCCCTGTACATAGACACACTCAGATTTTCAACTCACACAGAGCTCTGCTCGCTGCAGCACCTACATTAGCACAGGATTTCCTGTGTCATAAGAAATCCCAAGTCACAGTAATCCAACAGAATAATATTAACCCACCCCACCCCCC